>JARVLU010001354.1:31788215-31810713 GCA_031762415.1 Simpsonichthys santanae
GTTCTCTTCCACATGTTCCCTGTTCTCACCACAGATCACAATGTCATCTGCAAACATCATAGTCCATGGGGATTCCTACATGATCTCATCTGTTAGTCGGTCCATCACCAGAGCAAACAAGAAGGGGCTCAGAGCCGATCCTTGATGCACTCCCAACTTGAAGTCATCTGTCACTCCTACAGCACATCTCACCACTGTCCTGCTGTCCACATGTCCTGTACCAGTCTAACATACTTCTTTGCAACTTCAGATTTCGTCATGCAATACCACACCTCCTGCCTCGGCACCCTGTCAGATGCTTTTTCTAAATCCACAAATACACAATAGAGTTCTTTCTGACCTTCTCTGTACTTCTCCATCAGCATCCTCAAAGCAAAGATGGCATCTGCGGTGCTCTTTCTTTGGCATGTAACCATTACCTGCATACTTTTGCCTCCACTCTTATAAGCCTGTGTTCCTCCATCTTTTGGATATAAGTGTTGACTACAGCCATTTCTATTCTCTTAGCAAAATTCACCATCATCTGTCCTTCCTGGTTTCTTTCCGTGACAACTTTAAACACACTGTCCAAAGGTTTTTATTCAAATATAACAAAGTGCTGCTAATCATCAAGCTAAGCAGCTCCTTTTAGATAAACACTGTGGTATTTTTTAAACACTCAAATATCAAAGCAGCTTTTTTTTTTTTGTTTCCATGGCAGCATAGCCAACTCCTGGTATTAGTGAAGGTGGCAAGCGGGTCACCCTGGATAGGTGTGTGTGTGTGTGTGTGCACGTGAGTGTTTGTTCAATATATAGACGTCAAAAGATTTTTAATTTTAGTGTAAGGTGTATGATGTGTATTTCAGTTGGTGTATGTCCTATCAAAATGTAGTCTTCTTTAAATCTTCTGCTGTTTATGACCTAATGTCCAACATGCACAATAATAATCCATTATATTATGTCATTCTGAACTATCTGCAGGATGATGATTCGCTCTAATAATATCAAGTCTTGCAAAACAATTTCTCACAATGTGTTATATCATTTCAAACAGATGGACTATGAAGTTGGCAGGCAGGCAGCTGATATAAACAAGTTTATTTTTGTCCTTGAGGTCCCAAGTTATCAGCACTTTCTGGGTTTATATGATTATTCTATCTCATTATTCTACCCCATAGGTAGTGCAGCCGACTTGGGACCCAAAAGTCCCAGGTTTGATCTCCAGCCATTCCCACATGTCATGGTGTCTCAGAGCAAGACACCTAATCCCTAATTGCTCCTCGGGTGCTTACATAGCTGCCCACTGCGTGTTTCCCAGGTGTGATGGGCTAAATGCAAATAACTAATTTCGCCATTGTACGGGAACATACAATGATGACAACACATAGTACTTATCTGATCTTATCTTATCTTATCTTATCTTATCCTGGAGTGCACCTATTGCAGTTTTCTGGCCGATCACCGATTTCTAAAAAGTCTGACCTGCTGATTCCGATTTTGTTTTAAAAGCAACGCTATCAGGTGCTATAAGGTCACAATGCACCTTCAATTTTCCAATCTTATTTTATTGAAAAACATACAATATCCTAGAAACAATACAAACTTGTTTTAACTGGCCATGACGTAGTGCTCTGAAATATACCGGGTAAATGAAGTTTAGAAAATTGTTGTTAAAACCAAAAAAATTGGTAAAACCGGTTTCTCATGCAAATATTGGCCGATTTCCCAAAATTAAGGAAATCGGGGCCGATAAATCAGTGCACGTTATCTTATCTTATCTTGTCTTTAATGTGTCATAACAGTCTGTGTATTTATGTAAAGGTAACATAATATAGGCTACGAATACAAGTGAACACTTTAGAAGTACAATATTTTGATCTTCAAGACACCAAGATCTCCAGCAAAATGTCCATCTTAAAATACAAAAAAACCTAACTACAGTACTTTGTATTTGCTCTTGTCTATGTATCAAGTACAACATTAGGTTCATGACTCTTAATATAGATAGTTTTACACAGCTCTAATACTGCTTTTTCCTAGTACCAGTACTGTATGACATTTTTAGCTTTTATATTTGAACTGAGGCGCCTAATCATTAACTCGTCGTGGGAGTGGAATTTGTGCATCTGCCATAAATTCCTGTACTGTTGATTATAAAAGCCAATGAACACTTAACTTTTTTCCCAAGTGGATCAAATGGGGAAACTATATTTACATTTGTGCCCAACTCTGTCTTTTAATGTTCCCAATAAGTTCCAATGATACTACAACACTACCCTCACTACATCAAACAGAATTGTAAAGTCAAAAACAATCACTTTAACCTTTCCACTGTAGTGATGTAATGATTTCCTTTGTAGCTGTGACAGATTAAGTTGTTTCATACCTGAAAGTGAGATAAATGATCCTTTTGATTATTGTTTTTAGGCATCATAAAACATATTTGTGTCTTTTAGTCAGTTATCTTAATGTCATCATCTGCTACTATGTTTCGTTCCACTGCACCATCTGAGCTAATACACACTCCAGATATCTCTCTAACCGTAATATTGTTCAAATAAATTGTTGATTCTAGTATCATCACATCAGATTTTTGTGTTTCCCAGCTGACATGAACGTTTCAGTTAGCATTAGTCATTGAAAAGGTAGAATTATATTTCCAATTATAAAAATACAAAAACGCACTAGTCCCATATTTTGTTCTGAATACTAATGCACATTTCTCTTTTATTCAACTTTTTTTAAATGTTTTTTTTTTTATTTTTTTACTAGTATTGTTTCTGACGGTCACAACAAGATGCCGCTGGGTCAGGATTGCCATGCGTGGAAAAAGAAGACCTCAGATGTGAAGGAGAAGTACGAGTTCAGAGAGATACTGGGAACGTAAGTGTGTTTTTGCCAACAGCAAATTCCTTTTGTGGTTCAGATTTTGTGGGTTTAGCACTTTGTGCAAGAGTGCAGTTATTTAAACATAGGTGTTGCTTTGACAAATTTAAAGCAAATTTGCTGTTTGTTTTTATAGCTTTTTACAAGTTGTTTACCTCTGTTTACGTGCATGTGTCATTTTTACCTCCTAATTATGATTTATTTAAGTATTGAGTAAGAAAAACACACCTTTGTATACTGTATATTTTTTATTAATAACTGTATCTGATGCTGTTTATATCGGTGCATAATACTGTTTAGAAGCATGTAACTCAGCGCTCCTGTAGTTAATGTTACTTCATAAACTGAGCGTGAAGCAGTATTTAGTGTTCAGTCCTGGTACTGACATGCATTCTGACTGATTTCATCATTAGTGCACAGCTCGAAGTCTGAGCGTTCACACTTGGCAGCCGTCCTGAGTGATCAGATTTGAGCTGAATCACAGACAAATGTTCTGTGTCACAGTAAGCCGTCAGCTGAGCAACAAACAGGGCATCGGCAGATCTACCAAAGTTTCTGTTAAATAATTTTCATTTAATCTGATAGGTTTCATTTTGTAGCCTAGCAGACGTAATATGAGAAAAGTAAAAGAGTGTAAAATGATTTATGATCGCACAGAGCTCAGTATCAGCTCATCTCTGCCGATAAAGACAATTTAAAGCTGTTATCTCCTGAAACGCTCTAGGCTTGCTGGCAGGTTGTCAGCAATTTTATTTTTCCTGTGTACACAAGCGCTTTGTATAACATAAAACATTTAGTTGGAAAGATCATATTCTTGCTGTGTTATTGACACAGATTGTGAAGTATTACAACATGGTAACATCAGATACAGCCAGCTCCAAAAACCATAAAATAAATGTTCTCACTCATTAAGTATCATGGTAATTGACACCGGGTAGATATCAAAAATTTTTTTTTTTACTTTAGGCCAGCGATCACTTTGATGAAAGTTATTTCTGCAATAATAAGTTGTATATCCATCCATCATTATCTTTTACCCGCTGCTTCCATTTTGGATCACGGGGGTCGCCAATGTCCGTGTCCAGCTATCACTGTGCGAGGGGCGGGGTACACCCTGGACAGGTCGCATGTCCATCACAGAGACAAATGAGACAACCATTCACTCTCTCACTCACACCTAGGCACAATTTAGGGTTACCAGTCAGTCTAACATGCATGTGTTTGGTCTGTGGGATGAAACCGGAGTAGCCGAAGAAAACCCACGCATGCACAGAGAGAACATGCAAACAGCAAGATTTGAACCGGAAACCTTCTCGCTGAGAGGCAGCAGCTCTACCAGTTGTGCCACCGTGCTGCTAAGATGTATATTTCACATTAAATTAGTTACGAGTGCACACTAATGTTCAGAGTTCAGTATTACCGTATTTTTCGGGCTATAAGGCTCACTTAAAATCCTTTAACTTTCTCAAAAATCGACAGTGAGACTTATAGTCCAGTGCACCACATGTATTAATTTTGGTTGTGCTTTCTGACCTCAAACTGATTTTATGTGGTACACAGCGCTCTAAAATCTGTCAAAATGAACTTGTTTCGCTTAATGCGCCTTATAGTCCAAAAAAATACGGTACTTTCTGGGATCAGCGTTTTAATGTTGCTGTGTTGTGGTTGCCTGAGAACTTTTTACTCTTAACTTGAAAGAAAACTTGTGTGGACCTTTTGCTTTAAAATGGCTTTTTGAGCCCAACATGTCAATTTATTATAATGTTATTAAAACAATTATTTGCTCATTAGGCTCTGCGGGGTTATATTTGGTCCCTTTGTCCCTCCCACCGTAAACATTTGACAAGCTTCACGAGCCTCAATGTAAATTTAAGTGTCATGAGACCAGATGTTTATCCAAGGTGTCATGCTTTGGAACACACCCACATCCTTGTTTGCTCAGGATTAAGTCATGGGAGCACTGTGCCAATACAAGTGAAAGCCTAAACATACAGATGTTATGCAAACTTACAATTTTTTACAGCTCACTGTTGCAGTGGTTAACAAAAAGGTGTCAACTTGTCAAATTTATTTGCACTTGTGACTGTAGCCATTGCAAAAAAAAAAAAAAAAAAAAAGACTGAGGAGCTGCTAAAGAATCATGCAGAAACTGATTAAAAATGTTTTAGGAGTCGTTTGTATTTTTAAATATCACTGACAAAAGCCTTATCATATTCTTAATGCTAAACTAAGTGAGCACAGTCTTTGTAAAATCAACCTGCTCATTTTTTTTTTTTTTTTGACTATTTATCAAAGTTTTGTGTTGAACTGTTGTAGTCTTTCTGCCATGCACCTAAATGAAAGATCCCAGAGGACACGTGAACACATGAAAAAGCCTTCCAGTTCTCCCAACCTTCTCAGCCGCTCTCCTTCCAATTCTCCACCTGCCCCCGGTTTGGGGCTGAGCTCGTCTGTGGAGAGATCGCCCGCTCACTGCACCGAGCTCTGAGAAACGCATTCATTTGCCATTGCTGGGTTGTTGTCTTGGTAACAACAGGAGACACTTTCCATAATGGACTCAAACAGTCACTATGGAAACAAAGTTTTTGATTTGCTATTAATAATCCACCACCAGGCTACATATGTGTGCATTGTGCATGAGATAAACTCTCTTACACTGAAAAATGCAGAAAGGAATGAAAGATTTTCTATATGTTTTTAATTGATTTGCTCATACATGACAATTGTAGAGATTTACTGTCAGTGTCTTATAATTTAATTGTCAAATTATCACGTTTGCAGCATACAAACTATTAATTTACCTGTTCAGACAAAAAAAAAAAAAACAACATCCCCTTGGTTAATTGAATGCTAAAGGTGTACTTGAATACATTACATGTAAAAAGTGATTATAACAAAAAGTCCTCAGTCATTTGGCCCAAGAAACAACTTAAAATGAATTAAACACATAATGCGCAAGTACTCATCACATTCGATTTCACTTAAAATATCTTGAGGCGAAGCAGTTTGTTATAAAACAATTTGTATAAATACTATTTAAAAGGCTTCACATGCCACATATAAAATGAGGACAAAGCATGAATAAACATGATCAGTAAGAATACAAAAATCTAAAATGAAGAAGCAGTATAAAAATGATGACACCAGTGGCATGTATCTGTGCTGATAATCCCCGGCTGGAACCATATGTCCTTTAATCAAAGCAGATGGGGATTACCAATAGCACTTTGACTGCAATCAACGCAGATTTTCCTCTGCTTTGCTCCCGTTTTAATTTGTTACTATTTAAATCACCCACCACGTCCTCTGTCTTTCGTTCTATTTGCGTCCAGCACAACTCGAAACAGGTTCTTTTTTTCTCCTACAGATTCAGGCCCATTCTATCTTGTCACCTGTTCTTCGTGTCCTAGATTCACAGTGTGCTCACTGTAGACCAGGTGTCCCAATGTAACTTGCTGCGCTTTTGATTTTTAGCTAAAAATAGTGTGTTTGTGATACATGGACGAAGACGTACGACTGTTATGGACCAGTGGTTCCAAAAATTGGAATTAAGACCCCACTGTGAACTGTGAAACATCAAGTTTAGATTCTTGAGAAGGTTAAAAAAAAAATGACAACAGCTATTTTTTTTAATCTCAGCTGTTACAGTAAATAAAAAGTGTACTTATGAATGGTTGCTGTTATGCCTTTAATATCAATGTTTGGCAATCTAAACCAAAATTAATCAGGGTCACAAGTCAGTGCTGTGGTTCTTTTCTGGATCTGAAGATGAGTAGTTTGGAGAGTCATCATATGGACCAAACTACAAATCCTGGGTTAAACATGGTTCCAAGACTAGAAGTGGCTCTTGGACAATTTGCATTAGAATCTTGATGTCCTCAGATGGAAACAAAGTAATATTAAAAACATTAAAAATATATACTTTTAATCACTTTTTGTAAGACGCCCAAAAAACAAGCCAACTTAAACCCTAAGACTGAAGCTTTTGGACTAAAATAAGCCAGTACTCGTCGTGCGCTGGCAGAACCAGGCTATAGAGAAACAAATCGACTCTTAATGTTGCATCTTTTATCCATGAGCTGGCCTCTCAGTCTTTTGTGCAGACTGTGCATTTGATAAGCCAGGCCTGCATAAATAATGGTAAAAAAAATACTATTACTGAGCACGGTAACCATTCTGTGAAAAATAAAAATGACCTCAGGGCTCATTATTAATTCTAGACCTCAAAGTAATATAAAGAAGCCCTTTTTCCCAAGTAAAAAACACAATGAAAAAAAAAAAAAAAAACAGGGAAACTTTGACTGGAAGAAACCTCCAGCTGAATCAGACTCATGGTCGGCAGCCATGCATTAAAACTGTCTTATAAAAACAACATATAATAATAAAAATATCAGAACTGTGGCCTTTAGAGCTTCATTTATTAAATGAGTCAGATCTGAGTTCATGGTTTAATGAGCAGCATTAGCATCTGTCCTGTTGGATTACAGTATTTAACTTCTACTCATCTTATAACAATGCTCTGGGTTCTCCTTTTTAGATGTTGATCTTTTTTATCTTAAAGCCTGGAAATAGTTTCTGTTGAAAACGTTCCCACACTTGGCTGCAGGCTGTGAGATTCCTGTGCAAGTCGAGAAGCTGCACTAATGATGCATGTTGACTTTTCTGACATTTAAACACAAGTTCTCATGCTGCAAGCAGAACAAGGACATTCTTGGCGTAATTCACCCAGAAATACAAGGCAAAACACATCGGAGATGGAGCAACAAGGGACAAGGCCTGGGAGGAAGAGGAGGGTGAAAGCAGGAGAGTGTGGTGTAATCATCTAAAATCATTAGCGCTGATGGACCGGCAAGCCTGCCTCCATCAAACGGTGACCCACTGACCCCTACCCTCGCTGTATTGATCTGGAAAGAGAAGTGTTTGTGTTCACGGGCCTCATTACACATAATGCATTTAGGCTATACTTGTTGGCCTTTTTTCTGCTCCATTGTGTGTTTTTACGAGCCGTATGTTCATGCGAGATGTCCGTTTGGTTTCTCTGTGGTAGATGGCCTTTGCCTCCAGTACACCTGCCTCCCATTTCTCAGTGAATGAACAAAGAGCAGCTGTTCCACATCTTTACAACAGCAAGCACTTTAGATCACACGCGATTTTATGGATGGACTGATTTAATTTAAATACTGCTTTAGGTTTCATCCTCTTCATCGTTAGGATTAAATGATTAAAAAAAATCAATAGGATGAAATATTAATGTCATTAATAACTGAAGATGAGCTTAAACGGTTGAATCACAAGTGTTTGATTTTTAAAACCTAACATCCAGATTGAAATATATATACTGTATATATGTATATATACTGTATATATATTTTTTAGAGAGACAGCCTTTAGCAGTGGTGTTCAATATAGGAAATTGTCTCAACTTGTTTCCTTGTATTTGTGCCTCTGGGCTATACAGTATTTTACTGGTTTTAATTTGACACTCAGCCTGAGAGCTTTGTCTCTTCTGGGTGAAGAGCTCCAATGACTCCACTCTTACTCTGTGTAAGTGTTTGTTTGGGTAATTATAGTTGCAGAGGCTTTTCTGAATAGGCTAATGTCTGAATGACTATAGGTCATTTGATCAGAACTGAAGCTTTGACTCTGACATAGTTTGAAATTAAGCAAGCATTTTACCTGAAGAGACTGTAGAGAGGTTAGTGTGGTGTGGGGGTACAGATTGTTTTCATTTTTGTTAAATTTTATGAAATGGGGTTGTGAAATGTGGCTCTAGTCATGATTGGAACTTCAAGTATTTTCAGAAGCTGTCAGAAGCACCCAAAAGTCACCACGGTTTTTAGGAACTGAAACATTCATTCAACGTGTTCAGTATAATGGTACTTCCTTCCATTATTTAATAGTCAGCGATGGTGTACCACAAGGCTCAGTCTTAGGACCCACCCGCTTTACAATCTACATAGGTAATGTAGGCCAGAGCATCCCTGATGCATCCTTTCATTTCTATGCTGATGACACAGTTGTTTATTGTCGAGCTAAAACAGTTGCTAAGGCTTTCCAACTTTTGCAATCTGCCTTTGACATCATTCAGACAGACTTGCTCCATCTCAAACGTGTCCTAAACGCCAACGAAACCAAAAGGATGCTTTTTTCAAACAGAAAGTCGGTCCCAGCAGTCCTTCATCTGATTTTATCCTCAAATGGTGTCCCTATTGAGTTTGTCGATTCCTATAAAAATTTTGGGTATCTTGGTCGGCTCGCATCTCTCTTTTAAGCTTCACGTGGAAAATCTAGTAAGGAAACTGAAAGTTAAACTGGGTTTCTTTTTTTCAGAAATAGATCCTTTCTAGCTCTGAATGCTAGGAAACGCCTTGTAACTGTAACTTTCCTTCCCTCCATTGATTACAGTGACATTATTTTCATGAACACTCCTACAAGCACCCTGCAGATGCTGGATGCTGCCTATCAATGTGCATTAACATTCATAACTGGCTGTAACTATGCACCATTGCACCCTGTATTCATTGGTTAACTGGACATAATTAACTTCATGCAGACTCTCTCACTGGTACATTTTCATCTTTAAATTTTTAGGATTAACCTGCCTAAATAAAGGTTGAATGAAAAAAAATCACTTCTTGGTTTGTTGCCTTTACACATCTCCTCTTACATGTCTCTGTGTGAGTGCAGCTACAGCGTGTGCTCTCAGGACATGATTACCTGCAGTATCCCCTCAATGAGAACTGACCCAGACAAAAAGGCCTTCTCCTATGCCGCTCCTGTTTCCTGGAATATCTTGCAAAAAGATCTGAAGCTCTCGACCTTGACCTTTCTAAGTGGCATTGAACATCTGTTAAGTTCCTACCTGCAAACTCTCTTGATTGACAAATTCTTCAGCCAATCCTAGAATCCAGTCCAGTTGTGGAAACACTGAAGATCTGCATGTTACAGTAAAGCATCTGAAAGATTTCAGACGCAGACTGACTCTTTAATGAGAGATTCTATTCCAGTTCAGTGTTTCTATGCCATGTGAGCATCAAAGTCGAGATTATGACAGTCGCTCCAACAAAGAGAAACAGCCACCGCCAAGGAGCAGATGAGTCTCCCAGTGTGAGAGCTGCCCTACTTCATCTATTTTTCATCTGTCTCTGAGAGTGTTTTAACTCCCATTTTTACCCCCTTTACTGTCGTATTAACCCCATCACAGCAGAGACGCCTCATCTCAATATTTCAGTTATTTTTATTATTTTTTTGGTGCATGTTTTTCTGAAAGAAAATTTTCTATTGACACCACAGTTTACCAGTTTAAAGGAACAGTTTAATCTTCTTTTATTGGTGTGGTGATGTCAGTCTAAGAGAGGATTAGATGATGTAAGTCCTCTTTTATTCCAAAGTAGGAGGTGTACACTGCTGCTTCCTGTACAGGAAATACGGGATGACCTGTAAATCCTTTTCATCCACTTATTAGACCACAAAACTTTTTAGGTAAGGCTTATAGCACCTTATTTAGTGTCTTGTTTTTCTTCCTTCTCCTCTCCTTGGTCTTGAGGTATCCAGAGTGTGGATTCCGTGCTGGTCACCTTTAAATTTAGTCATCGTGATTAAAAATACATCACAAATAACTTTTAAAAAAACGATGAGCAATTTGGAAAATTTATTGTTCATAGCAGTAACCTGCAAACTTTCAGTTTCCTAGAAAAGTGACTTGGAATGTTTTCCAACTCCACCCCCATCCTGAAAATCCACCCCTGCTTATGACAGTCTCAGCCCTTCAGCCCAGGCCTGACCTAATTCAAACAGAAGTCTGCACCTCAGCATAGCACAGCTCAGCATGGCATAGCTTTCAGTTCTTGGAATGCACACACACACTCGCGTGTGTATATTCCCACTGCATGGCCCACTTATACATCTCCATCTGCTTGCAGCAATATACCACCTTTAACAGGTTTTAGTGCACTCGCTGGCTTGTCATGTACACCTTCCCACAGTTTTTCTCTGTAGTTGCAGCATCATCTAAATTCCTCATGTTTCAAGCTGTCCACATATGGAGAAAGCAGTTTCAAAAGACACTTTGTGCCCATTGTCCTATAATCTCCAGTCATGAAGTCCTTTACAAATCATGGTAATATGCTTTACATCCTAATCACAACAATTAAAGGATCTATTTGCAAAGTATGTAAACAGTCAAAACAGTGGCAATAATATTTTTCTGAAATGTATAAACTAAACTGTTGCAGTAAATGAGCTTAGAGTTTGTGATAGCTAATGCATTCACAGATAATGAAAGTGTATATAATTATAGGCTTAAAGTTGCACGTATCACTTCATCCTATCATCCTATCACTATCCTATCATTCCTATCACTTCATCCAGATCCTTCCAAAATTTCTCTTTCTCCTCTATGTCACATCCAACCTGTGAAGCATAACCACTGACAACGTTTAGCATCAGACCTACTTCTACCTTCAGACACATCACCCTATCTGACACTTTTCACTGATTTTACATTCTTTGCCAACTCCTCCTTCAGGACCACCCCTACTCCATTTCTGTTTCCATCCACACAATGGTAAAACAGTTTAAACCCTGCTCCAATGCTGCGAGCCCTGCTGCCCTTCCACTTGGCCTCTTGGACACATAACACATCTACCTTCCTTCTCTGCATCATGTCAGCCATCTCTCTACCTTTGCCTGTTATTGTCCCCACATTTAGAGTTGCAACTCTCAGTCGTATAGTCTTGACTTTCCTCATCTCCCTCTGTCTCCTGACACGTTTCTCTCTTCGTGGTCTTTGAGTAACAGTAGCACAATATCTGCTGTGTGTCAACAGCACCGGTGGTTTATTAACCTAGGCCTTGACTGATCTGATATGGTGTCGCTTAGATGAACTCGTATTATAGTTTTGGTTAACGTATGTTGCGTCGGATGCCCTTCCTGACACAACCCTCACCATTTAACTGGGCTTGGGACCGACTTGTGCTCCCTAATGGCCTTTTTTTATTTTTTAATAAAGCTTACTTTACTGTCAGGTGAGATATATGTAGGATTGCTCTTACATGGGTTTAGTACCTATCTGGTGGGTCTTTTACTTGTAGATATTACAGAAAATGTCTTGCATTGTGTTTTGCCATGACATTAAATTATAATATCTATAAACTGAGTTGTTGAGGTTTTGGATATTTAAAGCCACACAATGCGGTTTGTCTTTTACGTTTCTGGGCCAGAATCACAGTTGGGCATCTCTCAGCTCTGATTAGACCAGATGGTCCTTCCCGGTGTCTCTCTGACCTTTCCACAGTTACCATTTTGTTGTCTGCTTACACACCTTCTTGACCAACTTCTCAGCAGGACATGGCACAACTCATTAGAGTTTGTTAAAGAAAGGTTTGATTAGAAAATAAAAAGTAAACGGAAAAGTGTCATTTAAAAAAAATCACAGTTGATGAGGGATTAGTTTTTTGTAGATTTTATTTTTATTTTAATGTGTAAAGTTCTCTTTACTGAAATGATTGACTTGCAGCCCTAAAGCAGATTGCATCAACAGACACTGGCTTCTTATATATAAAAAAGAGGAAGCTAAGGAGATGCTGTTTATTTCAGACATAAGCTAAATGTGTTGTCACAGGAAATGACAACATTAACAGAGAGTGAGCCTCAGGAGGTAGCCCTGCAGATCTACCACAGAGCTCAGATCATTAAAGACATTTCTCAACCCAGACATCTTCTGATCACACTACTACATTCTGGGAGGCGCCATGAAACAATTAAAAAGATCAAGATGTTAAAGAGCAGCTTTGATACCAGAACAGCTGAAGTGTTGAACAGCACAGTCTTGAAACTTTTTTTTTTTTAATTCAGCAATTTAATTATTTAATATTATTCATGTATATCTTAAGGACAGAATGTATGTTTATGTAGTTTTATTGTCTTTTAAACACCTTTTTGTCCAATATGAACTTATTTTTGGTAGAAGTCGTGCACCTGAGCGAGTGCTGCCTGTAATTTTCTTTTGTCATATAAAATTATAATTAAATTAGTTCTTATTCTGATTCTAGTTAACATTGAATATTTTCCTTATTTAAGTCATAATTAATTAATTAATTAATTAATTAATTAATTAATTAATTTATTTATTTATTTTTATTTCAAACAGACAGAAAAGACAATCAAGAAAGAAAATGAAATAAAATAGGATAACACAAACTTAAAAAAAATAAAAAGATAAAAAAGTTAATACAATAATTATGCCCAAGTGACATTCAAATTTTATGTTTTTTTGTTCGAAAAGGAGCAGGTAGAAGATACAATATCTTATAATGACCTGCCCCTTTCATACTCATCAGTTTATAATAAATTAATTGTCAAAATACCAAAACGAGACAATTTGTTTCCACTTTTACATAATTATAATTAAAGCATAAGCTCATTTTAGACTGTTTGTTTTTCCATTTATAAAATTAATTTTTATACCGGTTGCATTTAGAGTTAGAACATACAAAAGTTGATCATTTTAAATTCCTTTAAAAGGCAAAAAAAAAAGGTAAGTTTGCTTTGCGATAAGGCTGAGCTGAAAACTAAGTTGGTTAAACAGTGTGCTCACGTTTTAATCTGAGCAGTGAACCATTTTTCTTTTCCTGCTGTTTGTGCAGGGTGGAAATTTCATACAGGATCCTAAATTTGTACAGTTTTAACAGTTCAAGCCTCTGCAGATGTGCGCTTTTATTGCACAGCTAAATTTAAACCAGCGTGTGAAGTGTTCGCACTGTGGCTTTCTGGGGATGGGCCGACTGTTTGGACAGTGGCAAGTGTGTCTTTATTGAGGGCTTAGTGGCTAATAGCTGTGCTTTATGCACGTGTTTGGGTGAGTGTGCATTTCCTCTTCCTGGACACGGGTCCCATGGTGGAGAGAAGAATGTCCTGTTTGAAACAGGGGGAGCTCAGTAAACACAGTTGTTTACTTTATAATTTAGCTAAAGCGCTCTAGAACTTGAACAAACTCACAGCGGTACATCCACAGTGATGCTAATAAGACTTCATAAGTTGTTTTTATCAGTGTTGTTGTTTTGTACTTCTCTTATTGTCTCTTGCAGGGTCACCAAACTCTTTTTGTAACTATTTGCTTTAATCTATTGAACAGCTCAATCTGTGTTGCATATGCTAAATCCAGCAGGCCTTTCTGTGGTTTATCCTTTTATTTTTTATGTTTATTTCCAAAATATGATGACATTTGTTTTCTGAATACAGTCCATACAAGAGCACCTGTACAAAATACAAATTAACGTTCATGAATTCATGCTCTTTGTATTTTAAAAGGGTAGTTCAGATCAGACCTGTTTTATATATAGCTCTTCGAACGGTCCCATGTTAAAAGATGTTAATGTGACCGGATTGATGAGAATTACATCGTCTCCAAAATGTCTCAGCAGTTCATGTAAACTCTATTTTTATAAATCTTTAGATGCTGGAGAAGAGAAGAGAAAAAAGGGATGATTCTGTTTTTTTTCTTGCTTTGTTTTTTGAGATAAATGTTTTTGCCAGTTTTGCAGTACACGTCATTATTCTATAGCTGACGTTTTATTTCAGCAGGAGAGTGCAACTGTAACAGCAGCTGTTTGTGTTTATAAATCACCACGTAAGTCAATGGAAATAACTGTGCAGCGCAAAACTGACAGCAGTGTAAAGGTGTATAACTGCATGCAAAGGTAAGATAAAGATAAATGTTTAATAGGATGAACAACCACGAAAGTTTTGACTAGTTGTTTTAAGATGACAGTAATTTACTTTGGTTGATTAGCTTGTCACTTCAGTAAGAATTAAACTATTTTGTTCCAAAGTGAGGTAATTTTAAGAGCTATCTTAAACAGGTGAGATATTAATTGTTCATGTTTCACTGAAATCCACTGTAAATATTTGAACTATTGCTTTAAGGAACATTTGTGTTGATAGAAAACAAACTTGCAATCCTTGAGTCTGTCACTCTTTTAATCCTCATCACTTCGTTCCTCAAATAAAATAACATTTATTTTGCATATCTTATGTCTTTATATATTGTTTTTAACATTTAGGAACTTTTGCATGAATCTTTTTTATCTTTTTATCTGTTGCTGCTGTTACACTTGAATTTCCCATCCGTGGGACAATAAAGGCTGTTTCTATTCTAGATATATATATTTGTTAAAAAAGTTTCAAGGTTGTAATGGTTATTTTTTACACACTTCCAGGAGACCAGGAGAAAAAAATACATAAACATAAGTGAATGCTGGCTCAACATTAGAAGCTTTCTGTCTGTTTTAGTCAACAGTTTTGATAATAAGATTTTTTTTAATCTACACCCTGGCTGGAACAAAGGTTTGTGCTTGTTGTCTCTGTGCCTATGGCCTAAAACCTACATATAAAAGGAAAATTAGATTTAGGACTTATAAACAAATATTTCAAACAGGCAAAATGTAAAAAAAGAAACCGATTTGTTCAACAAATGAGGAGAGTTTAAACATTTTTTTGTGAATATTGTCATGAAAATATATTGTGTCCAGCTGAGAAAAATATCAGAAGTTTCAATTTGTGTGAACAATGCCAATGTGCCATTGTCAGCTTCAGTGTTTTTGTCTTCCCTGCCTTATTTTTCTCTAAGTAATAGAAAGTCAAGTCAAATTTATAAAGCACATTTAAAAACAGCAGCTGTTACCAAAGGGCTCAGTGGGGCCGAGATGGGGTAGAGGTAGGGCACTTGTCTCAGGACCCAAAAGTCCCAGATGCAATCTCCAGCCATTCCCACATGTCATGGTGTCTTTGAGCAAGATACCCAATCCCTAATTGCATCCCTGCTGCACACTGCTCCACCTGGGTGCATCCCAGGGTTAAATGCAGAGGACTAATTTCATTGTATGATGACAACACATAGCACTTTATTATTTATTTATTATTAAACATAAACCTCCGAAGTTCTTTAGTTTATAACATTTAAAAATACCCAAATAGCGAGCTTACAGAAGAAAAAAAAAAAAAAGATATATTACAGTAATTCCAGTTTAGGATCAATTCCTTCCTTCTTTTGTTGAAACGTTTGGTCCTTCATCTAAAGGACTTCATCAGTCCGATGAGCCACAACAAACTCAGTCCCATAAGTGGCTGATGAAGTCCTTTGGTTGTTTCAACGTTTCAACAAAAAACCATAACTGTCCGGAGGACCTGACTTAACCTTTTTGGATTTTTGTCCTACCTGGCTTATTGAGCATGAACTTTGATGTTTTGAACCACTTTGGCTATGGCTGCCTCAGACAAGTCGACGGGGGAGAGGGCGGACTCCAAAATCCATCTTATCACCATAAAACTGGTTAGCTCACTATGTGAGCCACTTATGGGACTAAGTGTGTTGTGGCTCCTCAGACTGATGAAGTCCTTTGGATAAAGGACCAAACGTTTTAAAAAAAAAAAAAAAAAAAAAAAACAACGTCCAGACGACCTGACAACTTTTTTTTTTTTTGGCCTGGATTATTGAGCATGAACTTTGATGATTCCTTTCTTCCTTAGATAGATACCTTTTGCTAATGGACTTTTATATGTACAGTATATGGTAGTGGTTGTGGTGGTGTGTGTGTGTGTGTCGGTGGTGGTGGTGGGGGGGTGTTGCTACCAGAAATAAGTTGCTCATTTAATTATTTAAACTATAAAATTTCTCCCTTTTTCTTTTTATCATTGACTGATAGATACAGATGTGAGTTCACTCATCAGGTCAAATTTCTGCTTTCCTTTCTCCTCGTGGCTGGTGGCTCAAACAATACTTGGCTGTCACAAAAACTAAACTCCTATTTTGTAGTTTTACTATTTGCTTGCACTAAGCGTTAGGTTGACTCCGTTTGCATCATTACACTGTTAAAAAAATGTGTAATGGTTTCAGTGAAACAACACACATTTTTCCAGTGTAACTCTGAGATCACTTTGGTTCAGCCCTGCTGTTTAAACACGCCATTTAATCCTGTTTGCATCTGGAAAGATTAAAAAAACAAAAGGGTGTTACCGTTCACGCATCAACTCAAAGTAAAAAAAAAAAAGCTCTTTATTTAATTTGGATCTACATTACTTAAGTGATTTCATCTAAGCTTTTCCACCATGTTAAAGTAATTATAATATAATAGTCTGTGTGTGCTTCTTGTCAACCCCATAACACTGTGAACGCAGAATAAAGTGTAAAAAGCAGTTTTATTCATTAGAAAAGCTCTCTGGTGTCTAGTTCAGGCCTATTTTTATTTTTATTTTTTGGCATGCTATGATAAAACTCACCGCTTCATTTAACATTTCTCCCACTTTACTCTTATTCTGGGAGGCATATTTAATTATCACCAATATAGTGAAAGACAGACATGAGAAACAGTGTGAACGATTTGTGTCAGATCAATATAAAATCACTTGACAAAAGTAGTGGTTTGATTATGAAATAATTAAAGGACAAGCTGACTGTAGCGTTTAAGAGTTCTCAGGTTTTCCAAATGTTTATGTGAACCAGAGTTGGATGCTTTGCCACGGCCCTTTGGTCTGACTGGATGCATGGAGAATGTCAACTGAATCCTCCAGATGCTTCTGAGGAATGTGCAGCTCTGACAACATCCTCCACAAAGCTGGATTTCTTCCAGAGCTAATAGCTTTTCTGTGGCAGTTTTACTGTGACCAAAAAAACCCTCACTCCCAGGACAATTGTCTAAAAATACCACAACAAAACAAAACAAAAAAAAAATCTGTTTTTTATTGTATGTAGGTCATTGTGGATAAAAATATGACGAAACCAGAAGTTTAGGCAGCCACCTTGTATTATCCACCTGAAAAGGGTCTTGCTCTTCCTTCAACTTTAATGAGGCCCGAACTGCAACGTGTTCCCCCCACAAATCTTGCATCAAAACGACCGGCTCGGCACCGTGATGTGCGCTATTACTTTTATTGGCGTTTCGAGTTACCATGACGACGTAATTCACAAACAAAGACGCCATTTTCCTCACTAAAAAACACTGACTGAACTCTTCTGCCATGGTGAAGTCACATGACCGAGCGTGACGAGGTCTCTGAAAAAACAAAACAACTTTTGGAGCCATTTTGATTCAAGATGGCTGCCGCAGCTCCTTCAGAAAACACAAACCTGACTATAACTCAGCAACTTTGCTAAGATTATAGCTGAGTGAGTTGTTATACATTCCTAATGCAAATTAAAAATCCAAGATGGCCGCCTTAGCTAAAAAGAAAAAAAATACAAGAACTCAGCTATTTTAAAAGATATTGAGCTGAAATGTGGTGTGGTGGTACCTGACAGCGATGCACAACACATTCTGAATTAAAATCTAATAAAAATTCAAGATTGCTGACAAAACTAATTTCAAATGACAATAACTCAGCTGGTTTTAGAGATATTAAGCTGAAATTTGGTGTATCGATAGCTGAGAGCAATGCCCAATAAATGCTAAATTCAAATAAATAAACAAATAAGCTAGATGGAAGCAAAAGATACATTTAATTTCATTTTACGTATCTATCTTTAAATAATAATAAAAAAGTTCAAGACAAAAACAACTGAGCTTTAATTGTAACAGTCCAGTTGTTTTTGTCTTGAACTTTTTTGAAGTTACCATGTCCTGGATGACTGAGAATCTTCACCAGGGTGTTATCTAATTTTACACATACAGAGCTGAAATTTAGTTTGGTTATAGCTGAGAATGTTTCCCATCACATACTGAATCCAAATAAAAAATCTAAGATAGCAAAAAGAAAAAAAAGAATGTAATATATATATATATACAGTATATATATATTTTTTGTTTTGTCATGTTGAGCTGAAATTTGGTGGCAGCTGAGAGCAAACTCCAACACTTCGTACTGTCAAATCAAAATTTAAAATGGCCACAACATGGCAGCCCCTGTCAAAGTTTCTCCAGAAACTTTCTAAAAACAAAAACAACAAAAAAAAAAACTCACTTTAAATGTAATATCTCGGGGATTGTGGTAGATCAGTGGTCAGTGCAGAGGGTCTCGTAATCCTGAGGTCATGGGTTAAATCTCAGGTTGTGTCAGGAAGAGCATCCGGTGTTAAACAGTTGGAGTGTGAGAGTTTGAGTGCACGTGAGTAAGAAAGATCTTTCAGTTATCAGGCTCCTTCTCTTGTGGAACCAACTTCCAGTTTCTGTCCATGTGTCCAGTTTTAAGACTGGGCCGAAGACTTTCCTTTTTCATAAATCCTATAGTTAGGGTTGGATTGTTATGCTGCTATAGACTTAGGCTACTGGTTAAAATTAAAATTGAATAGTTTTCATGTGTTACTATTTCTATATTAACGTGATTATTGACCTTCCATTGTGTATCTGTTCCTCTCAAACGCAGCCGGTCGAAGCAGATGGACGCTTGTCCTGAGCCTGGTTCTGCTAAAGGTTTCTTCCTCATGAGGGAGTTTTTCCTTTCCACAGTCGCCCCCCATGCTTGCTCAAAACGAGAGTTCTGTGATGGAGTTAAACTCAAAGCAGTCTGCTCCTCAGATGAATCATGTTAAATTATCATTTTTATATATGAATGTTTCTGTTCCGAGTCCTGAGACGACTTCTGTTGTGACTTGGTGCTTTATAAATAAACTGAACTGAATTGAATTGAGAAAACAAGTTTCCCCCAGAAGCCATAAGTAGTTTTGTCAAGTGTTAGGTGTGTTGGAACCCGCCCCTTTAATAAGGTCATGATGCTGATTTTGGCCTAAAGGCTGGTCACATATTTCCCCATAACAGGATGTTCTTTTTTTTTAAATATATAAAAATGATGTCTGTAATTGGGTTGATATATGTGATATATTTTTGGTATAGCTGCACAAATATACTGTATTGAGCTTTAAAATTTTAAAAATTGGAGAACTAGTCCAATTTGATGATCTGAGTTGCTCTTTTTGCATCGCTTGTTGCCATGAAAATATATTTAGGAATTTGCAGCAACTTACTGCTTGCAAAGAAAAGCAACACGTTGGTGGACAAGCCAAACACTCGTGATGGATTCGGCCGCCGTCGTTGCCTCTCTGACACAGTTACATGTGAGGGTAGAACGGGGGCAAAGATCTGCCTTTCTTTTTTCGGGGGGGAGGTGAGTAAGAGAGCCGACATGAGAAACCCGTTGAAACCACTGCATTGTCCTCCTCAAAGCTTCTGTTATACACGGCTGCCAAACCAGCTGTGGTGTGCGTTTTCCCAGGGCTTTGCTTTGAGCTTCACTCCTCTTGTAGACTTTCAGAGGAAGTAAGCCGCCCGTAGCCTGTATGATGTAAGGACCCGTGTTTGTTCACCTGTCAGGATACGGAGCTGCCCGTCCACCATCGACAGCCCCCCTTCTGTTTGTCTGGCATGTTAAGCCAAGATAGTGGTATTAAATGTGTATCGCAGGCCGAGTGACATGAATAGGGAGTGTCATTCTGCGGAGCACCTTTCGGCTACACAGTTCGGTGTCGTTTACATTACTCGTTCCAAATTGAAATCCAAGTCAGTTGCAGGCGTCATAGTTTCACATAAGCCTCGCAGATACTCGAGTTTCTCCTGAAAATCTCCCGTCTTTTATAGTTTCTCTCTGCAAACGATCCCACGTTCACTTTGGAATTAAAAAAAAAAAAAAAAAAACAACCGGGGGAAACTTCTCTGCAGTTTCTACTGTTTCCCACTTAAACCACAAGTTATTCTGCTCGTCACCTCCCTGTGATGTTCCATCCAAACACAACGTTGGGCAACGATCATCTGACCGCCGCTGTAATGAATTCATACGCACATTTCTCAAGACGAATTATTTTAGTGAAGACTGAACAAGCACGTCACACCCTCGCTAATGACAAGTAATGCAAGAGGAATGAACAAACCTTTCCAGCATAACACCCATCTCTGTGACCTAAACACACACACACACACACACACACATGCACAACTTTTCTATTGGAGGCTGGAAATGTAATCTCTCACCAGGGTTAGAGGAGCAGGAATGCTACGTGTGGGTTCATTTACAAATTAACATGTTGAGTCAACAACGGTGGCGGGTGGTGACATTTTTTTTTAATGTAAAGTTATTTTTTCAAGCTTTTCAGCAAATTCATTAACTCAGTTTTTTATCCCTCACAGATGGAGAGTATCTGACATTTACCAGACATGAGCCCATTGGAGTCTGTGGACAAATAATTCCTGTAAGTCTGACGCATCCTTCACGTCGTGGATTCAACGAACGTTATTGTGGAAAGAAAAATAGAAGACAGATAAGAAGAAATTGGCCGGGTTTGAAAGAAAACCAGTCCAGTTTATTTGATTATGTTCTGATTTTCCAGTAATTCCTTCACAGTCATTGTTTATTTGAGTAAATCCTGCTGGTAAGCCCCCCAGCAGCGACTGTGCCAGTGAGTTTGAGTAATGGGGAAACGAGACTTGAGACGAGCCGAGGGATTTAACGTGGTGCGTTTAAGGGGAAAGCGAATGATGAGAAAGGAGGAAAAGATCAAGGAGAAGGAGACACTGCTGATTGTGTAAGAGCGCAGAAAGCGTGCGGTTCGGCCTTCGGCCCCATGGGCTCCTCTGTGGAGCAGAAACAACACAGGCCTGCGTGTTGTACAGTGATATGGCTCTATTGCACATGTGTTGCGACTTCCCCGACTTTCTCAGAGCGTTGTGGGAAGAGAAAACACGAGAACATTTTCTCACTTGACTGTGTTTAGACAAAATGAAAATGAGAGCGAGTGACTTAAGAGCATGGAGTTATTGAACTTGACTTGTGGCCACCCAGTGCGTCTGTTGCCTGATTCTTTTCTGCTTGTGCGTGTTCCCGTGTCATGCACAGTGGAACTTCCCTCTGATGATGACAGCGTGGAAGCTGGGCCCTGCACTCGCGTGTGGAAACACTGTCGTCCTGAAGCCTGCTGAGGAGACGCCGCTCACCTGCCTCCACATGACCGCTCTCATCAAGGAGGTAAAGCTCAGACTCCGTGTGGCAGCTGCAGACAGTCCAGACAGTCAGGCACATCACGTGTGTGAGCTACATGACCAAAAACACATTGTTATTGTGCGACTGCTTATGCAGGACATCAACAAACAGATAACTAAGTTTCACTTGTGTCTCTGGTGCTTCTCTAGCCACGGCTAAAAGCAGGATAAGGACAGACATTCACTATTATCCAAGTGAACCTAAAATCAGGTGTTTTGCTTTACTGCAAGGAGTAAACGTCGACCAAAACCATAACAAGTGATGCCCACAACGCTTAACGACACAGATATTTTTCTGAGTGTTGTTTTATTGCTGTTCTTCCAGGTTTGTTTCTGTGTGCATGTCCATAAACTAACTTTAGTAATTACAAATACTGTATATTCACTTTGTCTTCAAACAGCATTGTTTTTCTTCATCATCCTGATAAAAATGGTTGCACAATATAATGCAAATTACATGTGTTCATCTATTAGTTATTAAAAAAAGAAAGCCACAAATTAGACTTTTCTATCCATCTGAGACAGCAGGGAGAGGCATTTTAAAAGATAACATTTTGATTTGATCAAGAAATATTATGTACAGTACTGTATATATATACACAGTACAGTATATGTATATATATATATATATATATATATACAGGTAGTCCTCGGTTCCCGAATATATATATA
>JARVLU010001354.1:31830379-31842126 GCA_031762415.1 Simpsonichthys santanae
CATAGTTCAATGATACAAGATATATATGTTGTGCCATTTTATGCCAAGTTCAAACATCATGTCAGTGGGGCTTTAAGGAGCATTAAGTGTAGAACCATAGACTGAGGAACAGCTTCTACCCTGAAGCTGTTAGACTCATGAATCTCTAACCAGGATTATCACTGTGAAAAAGAAAAATCACTGTAATCACCATTTTGATTGTTGATATGTGCTGCTGATTGTCCATGCTGCTGATCTCATGCTGCTGATTTATTTCATGCTGCTGTCCTAACTCGTACTCGTGCTGCTGTTGTTTGACATACTGCTTTTTTCTCTAAGTGTTTAGTGCATTCTTAGTTCATATCTTAGATCTTATTAAAGTTTTTCTTTACAGTTTATACTTTTGCTATTGTTAGATGTAACCGGGAACCTGTGCACACAATTTCATTGCACCTCATGCACCACATGTGATGCGAATGACAATAAAGAACCTTGACCTTGACATTTCAACAAAGTCATTCAGTAGTCAGCATATACTGCTTTTTTTTTTTTTTTTAATAGAAAATGCATTTTTCTAGTTTCAATAACTTTTCCTAAAAGTGAAATTCTGCTTCAGTTTATTTCCCTGAGATAAACTGTCTTGTGGCATGAAGAGATTTGTCGTGAGGGTTAATTTCATATTGGGCTGCATGAGGACACTCGCGTCCTCTCCAAGGAATGCTGGGTAAATGTGGCTTGTGGCTTGGCTGCTGGAGGAGCCAGTGGACAGAGTAAAGAATGATGCGGTCGAGCCAGAACCAAGGGACTGGTTCCAAATAAAAAGTGGGAATTTACATGAATTACAAGGTACAGAGAGCTGAAAGAGGCAAATCAAAGTGGAAAAATTGAAGTGAGACATAATCTCAGCCTCACGTCGAACAGTACACTAAAGCAAAATGGTCCAGAAGACAATAAAAACACATCTTGATAAAAACACAGCTATAAAATTTTAATTAGTCCACATCCTCCTCCAAGAATGTGCTCTCGCCTGCCTGGAATGTGAAACAGACGAGTCAAAGATGAGCCAAAGCAACAACTGTGATGACAGACGCATCCTCGGGAGCTGTGGAAGATGAATTATCGCCGTGCTGGTGGAAATTTAAACCTTACAGAAGCACAAAGAGCAAATTGCTGATGTAGACGTGGGCCATAAGGCGCGACGTAACAAAACACATCTGCCGTCAATGTGAAGCCAGACTCATCAAACTACAGAACTGGCTTCAGGATTCTTCTTAGAGGAAGTTATGCTACCCAGAACAACTGAATTACTGACATGTATTTATTCAGCGCATCACAGAAAGTGAAAGTTTTGATCTTTTGATTTTGTTTCAGTAAAAAGTTTATGAAGAAAATGACATCTTACCTGTTGTAGATGTCTGTTTGAATGATAATTTGAAGAAATGGAGTGTGATTTAGAGAGCTTTAACACTAAAATCTTTTAGTGTCGAATTTATACATAATTATTTACTTAGAATTCTGTATTAAAAGATAAATAGAAGTGATAATACCCATGCAACACTAAAATGACAGCAACGTAAAGGTTTGTTACAATTTCAAACTACTAAACCGTAACAGTAAGAGTTAGGCCTTCAGTTTGGATGCAATATTGTAACATTACAATAAAACGCTAACATTGAAGACAATATGGATTACATTATCCAATTAGACCAATTTCGGTTCAGTTTTACAATTCAGTGACAGGAAGTGCTTTATTACTTTTACCGCCACTAACAACAACCTGAACACAAATGCAAACCCACCACTGCACAGAACATCCAACGGGGACAACCCATCTGAACACATACCCTGAAAAAGTCCACCCATTTCTGTCCCAAGATTACCCAGAAGGCCCTGCAGTTCACACATTTCGAGTTCAAGTACAACATGTAGTTTCAATAATTCACTCTGAAAATTGACAGTAACCGGCAGAACTGTTCCTGTAAACGTAATGAAAACAAAATATAACTTTGACATTGAGAATAATCAAAATAAACTGCCATCCATTTATCTTTTCCCGCTTCTTCCTTTTCGGGTCGCGGGGTTCACTGGTGCCCATACCCAGCCATCACTGTGCGAGAGGCGGGGAACTGGGGCGACCTGCTCGCTGAGAGGCGGCCGCTCGACCAACTGTGCCACCATGCTGCCCTCAATATAAAAACTTAAATTTTATATTTAGGCCTGTATGGATTTTTTAATTCATAGATGCAATTGAATGCATCACATATCTTAACATGGTAAAAAAAGAAATAACAATAAAATAAACACACTTTGCAAGGCCTTCCTGAAGGCTCAGAACGCCATTTAATCCTGCCCACATTACATCAATAATATGACTGATTAATATTCCTGTCAGTTATTTGAATAAATCATCGTGGAGAGCTCTAACTAAGTTCAGCCTCCTCTAGTGATTGTGAAGTTCTAACCAACGAGAGAGCTCCTTCCGTTTCCGCCTGGAGACAAAATATTTTTAGATAATCTGATTGGACAACTGTATTTTCATGGATTACAAAAAAGTTTCTTGTTCAACAGCAAAGTAATTTACAGAAAACAAGAGAAATAAGCAAAAAGTATAATAGAATAAAGAAACAATATAGAAAATATTTAATTTGAAATTGATATTGAATTTAAAATGTAGCATATATGTGCCGAATTGTTAGGCCTTCCCTGAAAGTGCTGAAGGCCCAGATGGTTCCTGTAAAATGGTGGAAATTATTTTAGTTCTTGTCCTTTCTTAGACTAGCCAGTAAATATTATTTTTATAAATCTTTTACAAGCAGTTCAAATAAAAATCAGAATGATCTCTTTAAGTTGTTACATTTTCCAGCTCTCTGAGCAAACTATAGTCCAAATAATCCTTCTTAAACATTTGATAAAAGTCACATTTTGTAAATCTTTTTCAACAGTGTATGCATCAGCTGCTCAGTTTCCTTTTTAAGAATCAAAACTCTCACATCTCAGCTCAGCAGATGTTTGCAAAAAAAAAAAAAAAAAAAAAAAAAAAAAGTTCTTGCTCATAAATACATTCTGTGTATTTCATAATGAAGATACAGTTCAGCTGTCTGCAAAGATACTTCATCAACTTGAAGCCAAAAGCAAATAACTCTTTAAAAAGGCTCATTTTCCACCTTGTCGGTGTTCAGATAACAGATGAAATGATCTGCTCTATGTAGACGGTAAAGAACGTGCGTACGGCTCTTAAGTCTGTCAGCAGGAAGTTATTGAGGGAGTATCTGTCAGTGCTCTCAGGAGGTCTACGCCCAATATATGCCGTCCATCACCACCTGCTCTCATACATATGGGAGACTTTACCAGAGATTTGAGCCTTTGACTTTTCTTCTATTGTTCAAGACCAAAAATAAAAAAAAGGTAAACACCTGAATCTGCTTATGTTTCTCAGTGAGGAAACAAGATTTTTTTTTTATTGGTTTCCTTAATTCAGAAAGGAAAAAACAAACAAAATGAAACCAATAAGTAGAATGAATGCTAGAAAGCACACGTTTTGTCCTTCACAAATTAATATGAATAAAAACTTCCATCATCAAAGGACTGAGCAGGAAATTTTTAAGACTTTTTGTTTTTGTAAGTCAACAAAGTTAACATTTTCAGAACATGTAATACATTAAAATTGCAAAATAAACCATTTTAGGAAGAAACTGCAATTCTAGCCAAGTACTATAAATACTGCTTTTTGGGTTACAGTGGAAAATTTATTACAAACAAAATCCCACTTAAAATAGAAAATAAATTAGATAAGTTTAGTTCTGACCAAAATGATGAGCTGATGTTTGTATGAAAGTAGACTACTACCATCTTTAAACTTCCATTAAAAACAAACAAATTAATAAACTGTCCTGGCTCATTCAAACCAGATTTTTTGCATTTTATTGTTTTTTATTTTTTATTTATTTTTTTTTTTTTTACATTGCACATTTTTTAAGACACATTTTTAATTATCCGTTCCAAAAGGCAAACAAAAGCAGCAGCAGCAACTAGCTGTAGCACTTCCAGTTCAGCACAGTGCACACATCTGTATAAAGCAAAACCTCCTGATCTAAACGGTTATAAAATTGCAATCCTATAAAACCACTTTAAAATGTTGGAGGTTGGATGAAGACCGGAGAAATCAGTCCACTTTGTTCTCAAACTGCTCAGATTAGCCATGAGCTCTTCAATCCCATCATAATTAAAAAGTTCATTTCTTCAAACTGAAGTTATTTAATTAAGAGTTATCTAGAACAGGTAAGATATTTATAGCTAGTTAACTTTGTACAAAACCTCCACATCAAAAGATCAGAACTATTTCTTTAAACAATACTAACCTGAGCGCAAACATACAACAACAACAACAACAGCATGTTTCTGTTAATGGGCAAACCCACGTGCAGGTAGATGCAGGAGACTCAGGAGTAAAAAGTAATAGTTACTTTTATTTTACAATAACAAAACAAAGTACTGACGGGCAGTTAAAAACTTGTGCTTGAGGAGGAGATGACAAACGAACAAACCATGAGGCCTTGGAAGGACAAAGCCCAAACACAGGAGGAATGAAAGACAGATTTTATACAGGACACCAGTGAGGAGACATGATGACAAACACCTGGGGTGATCAGAGACAGAGACAGGTGTGACAGGAGCTGAACACAAGGGGAAGTGCAGAAAAACACAGAAAACTTTGAACCCTCACACACAACAGTTTTAACAAATTTAATCATGAACCTAAATTCAGTTCAATTCAGTTCAGTTTAATTTCAAAGAAATTATTATTAGATTAGGAATGGAAATGCAGCAGTAGTGTTCTAATGCATTAGTATTTAATAAAAATAAAAGCAATAAAAAACATTGGTCCAATCTAATATGCTTTATTATTTTCTTTTTAACTATTTTCAGAGGAGAAGCAGCAGCGAGGTGTGTCTGCTCCTGGACTGGGCCGTGGGGTTGTCAATTATTTGGAGGACTAATAAAATCAGGCAACTTTCTAGAAATGTGAAAATAAATGTGATTTCAAACTTAATCAGATGCTCTTTAATCTCTTGTATCTTTTCTTTTGCTCACGTTTGCCTTAAGTTTACTGAAAAGGTCATTTAAAGAAAGACCATGGGGTGGATTGCTTTTATTTGACATAAAGTAATAATCACAAAAAAAATACACATTTCCATTCTGAGATAATCTCTGGCATCTTCTCCTTCAATCTCACTTGAATGTTTGTTTGGAATACAGGTTAAAATAACCCCGAGCATCTTTGACAGATGTTTATTTTGGCCCAGAAGAGAAAAGGTTTTATGTTCAACCGTTGGCCCGTTCTGCTCCCGTTGTGTCTCCGCCGTGCTGCAGGAGTCAAAAACAGGTTGTTTTAATTTGAACAAAAAGGGGCTGGAACAAAACGAAAAACTAGACTATGTGTTTTGAAAGGCCCCCCCATCATTCACGCTTTGGAAATGAGTGATGTGCCGTTTGCAAACATTTCACCCTGAATGAGTCGCTTTATCAGATCTCAGCAGGAAAAGGTGAATTTAACGAGACTGTTCTCCAAAATCACAGCCTGTAAACCTGAAACTACATTCCTAAACAACATATGGAATATATTTACAGAAAAACAATCTGGATTGAGTTCTGTAGGCCCAATCACAAAGAATCTGAAAGGAAAAACGCATTAGTTTGTGAAATCTTCCAGACCCTCAGAGTCCAGAATGACCAAACAAACCAAAATTGGTGATTCTGAAAAAAACAGAGAGGATGAAAAATGAGAGACGGAGAGTGTCCGACCACTAATTTTCCACTTTTGGAAAATTCTCCCTGCAATTACGGACAAGTGTTGCCAGATACTTGACATTCGTGTAAAACATCTGATCCTGGCCCGGACCCTGAAATAACAGCAGAAGAAAACCAAAAAGGAAGCAGAAATTAGAGGAGGGTGGATGGAAAAACACATAATGTGAAAGTGTTTTTTTCACACTTTCCCACAAAAATCACTCATGTTACATTGTGTGTGTGTGTGTGTGTGTGTGTGTGTTTGTGTGTGTGTTGTGGGGGGTGACGGGTTCAGAGACTGAATGCATAAAAACAAGAATTAGACTGAAAGATCACTTCTCTGAACGCGCTGACAGATGCAAAAATAAAATAAAAATGTTTGCACGTTCTGTTTCATCATGCTAAAGTTTAATTAAAATTAATACGTCAAGTTTTGGCACCAACCTCTAAATTTCAACCAAAGTGCCTGCAGAAAAATAAGCAGAACTATTTTCTTCACGTTCTTTCCTTGCCTTATACTAAACCAGCTCAAGAAGAACAATGTCAACCTTCTTTTCCTTTATTTAACAAATAAATCACACACATGTGCCGGCTCTGATGTTAGAAACCTTTAATCAATTAATTCATGCTGAGATTTTATGTTCAGCCTTGTTTTACAGGGCAGATTTAAGTTTATTACAAAAACCATAATTCAGTCTGTGATGTGATCAGCTGATCAGGTTAGAAACAGTTTTACTTTAGTCAAAGTGTGAATGTTGTAATTAGTATTAGATTAAGAATGAAAATGCAGCAACGATTCTTCCTTCAGTGCTCCCTGCAGAGGAACATGTTGGTTGTTGCACCAAAGTTCATGCTCAATAATCCAGATACAAATCCAACAATGTTCAGTCAGGTCATCCAGATTTATTTTTGTTAATGAGATGTTTCGTTCTTCATCCGAAGGACTTCTTCAGTCCAAGGAGCCACAAACAAACTGGAGTCCCACAACCACCACACTCCCATAGTGGAAAAAAACAACAACTCTGCCTTGTTAAAATGGTTCTAAACACCAAGTTTTGGTTTAAAAAACTAAACACTGGTCCAATCTAATATGTTTTTATTTTTTTATTTTCAGCTCTTGACTCTACATTTGAAGGCAGCAGCTGATTACTGCTCACTCCCAAAGGTGAGGGCTTGTCATGTATTATTATTATTTTTTTTTTTTTGGTAAGTGTGCTGAATGTCCATTTGATTCATTCAAATTAAAGATGGCCACCACAGCTAATGGACATTATTGTTTTCCTTTCAGCAGCTCCTTTTTCAGGGGTCGCCACAGCAAGTCAGCTCAACGAAAGATTTGGCAACTGTTACCTTTCCTGACGCAACCTGAGCTCGAACCCACTGCTTCAGGATTACTGATACAAGAGCTTCTGCAGCAACTCTCAAATCCTGCAAGATCTCACAACACTGTCCATAATGATATTCACAAGGTTCAATCAAACAGGAAAACTCCACCTTTTCTTAGCATAATATGATCTTTCTGGAACAATTTTTTTTATCCTCACATCATTGGACTTGTTCAGCTCATGCACTTTAATTTTTCTCAGCCTCCTCTGGTTGCCAAAGCAGCTTCACCTCCCCACATCCAGGTCCAGCTCAGCCATTCTCCTGCAGCTCAGGACTCAAACAGTACTCCACATTCTGCCTATATGCTCTCAGCTGACATGAGCCAAAAGAGTAAAAATGATCAAATCTGACACTTGCTTTCTGAAGAGTTAACTCCCCTTTAAAACGTCACATCTGAAAATCTAAATGCACAGACAGTGCTCGAAATAACCAGATCAACTTTGTTGGGAACATACTGGCTGGAAACTGTGGCAGCATAACAAAAATATAACCATTAGATTTAGAAACAGATTGTGGGCTTTAACAACAAACATGAGAGGTTAAACCCCTCCTGCTTGCTGTGTGGGCCTTATTTTTTCACAGTCCAGGCTAAAAAGCGCAAGTCAAGAAAATGAACTAAAAATAAAACTAATTATTAGCGTGTGAAACAATCAGCTTTCACTCACATGGAGACAAAGAAAGGTTAAAAAAGAGAAAAATGACCCCATAAAGCAGTTTCCGGACAAAAAGACGGCCTTTTGTTTGCAGATAAATGACTTCCCAGAGTGAAACATGTTTACGGCGGAATCTGAATTCTGCAGTGTGAACGTTTCCAAGTGCCATAAACGAAGCGGGAAATTTTGTTTGGAACACAGACTGCAACAAAATCCACGGTTTGGCGTCAGGCTCGCTCTTTTTGTTGCTCGCCAAGGAACTCGTGCTGAATTTATGGAACAAAGTGAGTTTACAGTAAAACCGAGGCTGCAATCGTGCTGAGGTCTTAGATTTGAACAGAAAAGTGGAACCATTTAAAAAAATCACTAGATTAAGAATCATGAAGAAAACTCTTCCATCCAAGGCTGTCAGGACAGAAAGCTCAGATTGACTCTAGATAAACGATGAATCTGTGGAAATGAGTGACAGGCTAATCACGAGACACGATCACTGAGAGCACCCCGTATAAGATATGCATGTTTGTTGTTGTTTCAATTATTATTAATTAACTTGGTTGTCTTAACAAATCAACCCCGGCTGTGACTGGGTGGTGAGAGCAGTCATGGGTGTCATGCCACTATTATTTTGCCAAGTTTTTAAACAAATATAAATGTGAATTATTTTGTTCTTGTTCTTTCCAGTTTTGTCAGAATAAATGCACATCCATGTGACTGCATGTTTTCAGTCAGCAGTAGTAAGTTATAGAAAGAACCCTATCAGTTTATTATTACTGAAGCTTGCAGAAACATTTACATGAATAGGATTTGCAGTGCACAACACACATTTAAGGATAAAACACTTCTTTATGACAAAATAATAAAAATACATGTCACTTTGGTCTGGAGAGCACAAAAAAAAAACCTTCAGAAATAATCCTGTACCACTGAACTTTTCTTTAAGCTAATACAGTATGTGAGGTAAATTTAGTATTTTCTATGTTGTACTATATAGTTTTCTTAACTTCAATAAAAGCATGCAAATGAAGTGTTTTTATTATTGCTTTTATCATTTAAAGGACAGCGGTGCTTCTCACATCATGCATAATATTTTAGCCAACCTGACGCCCTGGGATTATTTATAGAAAGAGCTGAGTGCAGCTAGAGAACCGCAGAAAAGCAGACCAAAGAAACAAATCACGTCAAGAGAAGGAGAGTTTAAAGAGTCTCCTCGCTGAGACCACCTCCATGGAGCCCCATTGTTTAACATCTGTTTTGCAGCTTGACCGTGCACGGCGGCTTGTGTTGAGAAAGCCGTATGTGTATATCATCTTTGGCCCGGGCCCACCAGGATCCTGACTGTCGGCTGCAGATGAGGCTGTCTGATGCAAACATTTCATGGGGGACACCCCCCCCCCCCCCAAAAAAAAAGGAGCGTTGCGTTGAGCTGTATTCTGCAAGATTTCTTAAAAACTCAAAAGCCTGAATCAAGTTTAAAAAGAAGAAAAATTAGATTTTCGCCTTATTCATCACTTGATTTGTTGCAGAACTTTACAGATCATGAGATAAAACATGTTTTTATTTTCTTTTTGCATCTTTCTTTCTGTTTTACACAGCAAAACCAGGGGGGAGGGAATTGGGTCAAGTTCTCCTGGAACATGTGTTGAACCTTTCATTTGTCAAAATGATTTGCACGTGAAAATACAACGCTACAGCTCAACAGAACAAGGTCAGCTAAAGGGCAACGCTGCAACCGAGGTTTGAAACTTCAACTCAACAACTTTCTCCGTCTCTGCTCCGTCTGTGGTTACTCGTGTTCGACCAGATGCTTTTATTAGATACATTTATCTTCAAACATTAGCCTCGTATCTGTTTCTACCGTGTCAGGACGTAAAGTCAGAAAACCACATCTGATTCACATTGTCACATAAAACCTTTTATTACTTTTAGATTGGACAAGTCTGGTCCGGTCTGTAAGACACGGCCACGCAGTCCTAAAAACATAAACCTTTCAAATTCAGATTATAAACCTTATGCTTTATGGATTACAACTGTTTTGCTGCACTGGAAGTGATGAGGGAGACAAATCTGATCAATATTTGATTTGCCCAGTGATGGTTTTATAATTTATACCGCCCTAAAATGAAAGGTGTTTGAAACGCCACCAACCCAACTGCAAAAATCATCAAGGATGATGAACAAAAGTTCTGAAAAATAAACACTTTATAATAAAAGTGAGCAATTACAGATGGCATGATGGAGCAGTGGTTAGAGCTGTTGCATCTCAGCCAAAAGGTCACAGGTTCACCTCCAGTTTGTTCTGTGTGGCGTTTACTTCATGTGTCTGGATTTCCTCCCACAACACAAACACGTGCACGTTAGGTTAACGGCTAACTCTAAACTGTCGCTATGAGGGGTTGTTTGTCTCGTCCGTCTCCGTGCGTCCCTGTGATGGACTTCCAGGTTGTCCCTCGCCTTTCATGAGACCAGTTCCCCACGGCTCAAAATGATAAAACAGATTGGAATGAGTAATTATTACAAAACTGACTGTGTCATTGGCAAAACAAAAGATTAAATGTTTAAAAAGGCAGGATAATACCACAAGAACATGAAGAGTTTATAACAAAAACAAAGTTCATTACTGACTTAGATACAACAAAACATCATACCAGCTACATTGGCTGAAGTTTGGTGCTCAGCACCGCAGACTCAAATAAGAAAAGACACATTGTTTGTCATGTAAACAGGTGAGAACTAACAAAAAAATAAGCTTTTCACCCCCTAAATAATAGTTTATATAAAGAAAAATAATGTGATGCAATGATAAGTACAGAAAGACAAAGCTGTCAAATTATGTCACTTTAAAAAAGAGACAAAATAAAATACAATGAATGAGCAATTAAATAAATATCTGCTGACAACTTTTAGAAGGACAGGAAACAGCTGAAAAATGTGGAACTGCAATAATGCTGCATTTCTAAGATGTAATTTGCAAAATAAAGAATGAAAATACAGTATATAAACCTCTAGAAACGATTATGGGCTGCCCAATTTGAGAAGGTCCAATTTTACACCCCACCAACTCAGAGTCGGCTTGTTAGACGTTCCATACATTCAGATTAATCCTGATATTTATCATCTGGAATATTTATTCTGATTAAAAAGTGACACAACTGAGCTGCTTAATAATGATGTGACACCCTTGAAGCTTCAGTAAATATGAAAATGCAAATTATTTACTGTGTTTTCAGTTTATGTCACATATGGTTTTTGATCATCCAAAATTAATTCAATGCCAAACTGAGGTTTTGTTCCCACATAATCAGTTTCTACAAAACAATGTTTTTATTTTGTTTATAAAAAATATCCCTAGCACTGTTTCTAGAAATGGCTTAATTCACACGGAAACACATAAAATGACCCAAAATGTTGTAGTAACTATGCCAGACCTGTGTGAGGTGCTATTAGGCTACCATGAAAAACCAGGAAACAAGGTCAGATTAGAGGTGCGGCTATGACAGGAGTCTGCAACCTTTATTATAAAAAGAGCCATTTCTGCCCCTTCATTTACTAAACGTGTCCAGAGCTGCAGTACCTGTTACACTTGTCATCAACTAGTGGCCCATGGGCCACTTTAAGTTTGTTAGAGGTGGCTTTTTTGGCCAGTAGGCGTGAAATTATAAAACTAAAAACATCCAATGGTTGTTAACCTTTAAAAAAACATTTTAAGACAAAAGAAAGACTGGATTCATCCATCCATCCATCCATCCATCCATCGTCTTTATCTGTTTCTTTCTTTTCGAGTTGCAGGGGGTCACTGGTGCCCACATGCAGGTCACAAGTCTATCACAGAAAACTGGATTCTTAAATAAAAAAAAAAATATATATATATATATACAGGTAGTCCTCGACCTACGAACGGGTTCCGGACCTAAGGACCGTTCGTAGCTCGATTCTGCCGTAGGT
>JARVLU010001354.1:31842226-31853252 GCA_031762415.1 Simpsonichthys santanae
TAAAATGCTGCATAAAAAAGGCAACGAACGGCGTGATGACGTCACTGGGGGCGGAGTCGTAAGTACGGAGCGCCGTAGGTCGATGGCGCCGTAGGTCAAGGACAACCTGTATATACTGTATATTGCCAATTTTTAAAATGTAAAACAACGAACTGTGCAGGCTTATGCAATTTTTTTAAATTGTGGAGTAATTGAGTACTTTGAAGAAGTAAAGCATAAAGTTAAAGTGAGTATAAGTTACTCTGTGTCCTATACCAGTATCCACATATTTGCAAAGGAAATGACAGGGAAACTACTAAAGCTAGTCATTTTTGTTGTGGGTATAACATCCAATAAAATTCAGTTTTATGTTAGTTTTGGTCAAAGCTTGAAAGAGCCTCTGTAGAGGGACCAAAAAGCTGCATGTGGCTCCAGAGCTGCAGGTTGCAGACCCCTGGGCTATGACATCATCGCTGTTATAAGATTGCATTTTGGCTGTCTACTGGAAAACTCAAGAGTAAAGTTTTCTGTGAAACCCATTAATTGAGTGTACTCAACGTAGAAAAGATAAAATACTTGTACATAGTCACAAAAACACCCTTCTCATGTGGACAACCATATAATTTAACACAAAATTGTGGGAATATTTGTACTCTAATAAATCTGTAAGCATGAACAGATAAAATGTGATGGCTGCACCGATGTAAAGCCTCAGAAGGCAAAAGTTAGAGCATTATTTAACACGTCAGCGGTTAGACATTGATTTTTATACAAAGTACCATGTGTCCAGCACTAAAAAGAACAATTCGGTAAAAAATTGTTTTAACATTGAACAAATATCTTGCATTATGTTCATTTTAATTGATCCTAATTGTTTTTGCTGTTTTACTCACCCTTCTTATATCTTCCATTGAATCCAAAATGGAAAATATTTAGATTTTCACAGATAAAAACTAGATTTTTATCTTCTTGGTCTGGACATTTTTAAGCTGCTGGTTCTTCTGATCCTGGATAGTGTCTTGGTCAGGATGAGTTTGAGGCGTTTTTGACTCCTGGAGCTGTTTAAAGCTGAGGGTTTGCTGCTCCTTGGTCGTTTCCCTTTGGGCCTGGCGTAGCAGACGTTTGAGGGTCTTAACCTTTTCCCTCAGGTGGCCGTTGGCCTTCTCCAGAGAACGCACCTTCTGGGAGAGCGTCTTCACCCTCTCTTCTTCTTCAAACAGAGCCTTCTGCACGGTGGAGCACAACAACTGAGGACAGAAAATAGACAAAACCATTTATTCAGGAGTTTATAGATAATTCATTTAAAACAAATCCATATAATAAGACTTCTTTCTGGTCAAACAATACAAATCAAAAACAGAAAACTCCATAAATACAAATCTGCTGCTGAACGTTTGTCATCCAACAGCAACACACATGCAGGCTCTGCTGTAAACCTCATGTTGAATGAAGTGCGTTGGATAATATTTATAATATTTAATATTTGTCGACGTGAAAAAACTTTAGCAATGGTAAGATGTATATTGACTGCATGAAAATAACAACGTTCTTAATTTGTGTTCAGATAGACCTGGGAGTTCAGGGGATGGAATTACTGAGCCACATTTTTTTAGCTTTGCATTACTTTTTATTCAGGTTTTGGTTTAAGGTCCAGAGATCCTTCTTTAGGTTATTTATTTATTTATCTCATTTACAGTTTAAAATGAATATGTCACATGTTAACACAAACAAAAGTTCTGAATGAAAAGGAGTAGTTTGAAGAAAAAAAAAATATATATACTCTACCCCTTCTCCCAAAAGTCCATCTACTACACCACAAGCAACCAAACATCAAACATCCATACAGACACATTTTTGAACACAAAACCGGCAATGCGTATATACAAAGAGAGAAAACAACAACAACAACATATCTTTATTATAATACAGCTTGCTACTGAATCAATATACAGTACTTTATTGTACCTTGAAAGAAAATTATATTTTATTATTTTCTTAAAAGTAAAAATAGATCTGCTCTTTTTGCCACACACAACATTGTGCGAGAAGAATGGCATGTATTCCACAGAAGGTCAAAAGTACACCACAAGGGTTAAGACATGGCTCCAATATTTTAAGTAGAATTTTGTGGCAAGGTTATGAACAATTAATATCTTACCTGCTGCAGAAATTGAAGAAGCAATTTAAATCTAACAGGCTCGATGAGCTGTCGGCTAGTCGGAGCGGAGCCGGGATCATATGGGATTGTTGTCGTCTTTAAACGTTCTTAAATGTTCACAGCAATTTCTGTGAACAATATTTTATAAACTCTTACGCTACTGTGAGTTTTGCATCACATTCTTATTTTTGTAATGACGTTCAAGTGGAAAGTGCCCTCGGGTTGCACAGGAAGAGCCACAGCTGGCTGCTACTGCCATTATTTGTCATTACCAATTGTCATAGAATCCAACAAATGTGTAATGCAAACTTGACATTGATGTAAGGGTTTGTAAAATGGTGGTAAAACTTTTGAGACTGAACTTGTTTTAAGAAATCAGTAATCTACTTTGCCCTGAGTCTTATCTCTATCCAGGTTAAAAGATCTATCTACAACAAGTAAGATATTAATTGTTTATGTTTCCACTGAACCCATCTCTAAATAATTTTAACTATCTCTTCACGGGTGTTTTAATCATTATACAGTACTTTTGCTGTCCAAGCTTTGGAGTAAACATCTGTAATCCTGTGTAAGAGTTTATTTCAATAACAAATCTGAACTCAATTACTGTGGGTAATCAATTGTGATTAGATCTTAAAAACAGATTTTTTTTTTTAACATGGCCTACATTTATAAGGTTGTATGCAACTTCCTCCCCAGTGTCAGCATGCCATGAGCCCAAAAAATATATGGGTCTAAGACCAAATGTAATTAATATAGTTGTGATAAAGTACCTGACAAATCTACTGTTTTGATAATAGATTTTATTTGGAGAAGTCACAAGAAAGTGATGCTGACCAGGCGCCAGTGTCAACAGCTCACAATGAGGTCTGGATATTCCATTGCTTGTGTAGAAAATGGCCCAAAAAGTTTGTTTTGGATGCTTTTCATCAAACAAAAGAAAATCTAGTGTATGGAAAAATATTTAAAACAACAACACAGATGTATTTTTGACGTTCACTACGTGGAATATATGCCGTTCTTCTCATACAGAGTTGTGTGTGGCAAAGAGGATCCAATCAAGGATGGACAAAAGATGCAAACAACATAGAAAAAAAACAAAAAAAAAAACAAGTTTGATTATTAGAAAAGAACAAAACAGTACCTTTACAAGCTTTAATGATGAGGACTTAGAGGGAAAAAAAAAAAAAAGATCCTGTGACAAAATATACACAGAAGTATGTAACAAGTAACTAAAGGCATGTGAGTAATGAGTAAATTTAAACCAGGTGTGCACAGAGCAGAAAACAGATCAACTGAGGCACTGAAACTGAACAAGGGAGAAGAAAGAAACAAAAAATAACTTACCTCGATAGATTATATCAGGGCCATTCAACTGGTGGTCCGGGGGCCAAATCAGGCCCACAGACGAACTCAGTTTGTTCCACCAATGGGCTCATTTTTAAATAAAACTAGATTTTAAACCATCAAATGTTTTACTTAATGACAATAACTGCTGGATGTCCAGCCCCTGAGCTTTTGGCTGTCAGTAACTGTGCCCCCCGTAGCAATTTAGCTGAATAACCCTGGATTACATCATTGGAAGTGAGGTTCTGTGAGGAGGTTACTAAGGATTCATCTCGTATTTATTGCAGATAGTTCTTTGAATGACCACAGTTTGGATGAATAAAGTTTGATTTTGACCAGACTTATATGAGTAGGTATGAGACAAAAAATAAACGTCAAAATTCATGAATTGTTCTTTTTACATGTGTAATTGATTAGAGTTTGAAAAAACTAATACATTTTCACCAAAACTATCAGGATTGGTGAGGAACTAAGGAAGTTATGTTTTTGTTTGGAAAAATTATCCACCTTTCCCCTTTAGTTTAACACTGAAAACCAATGGAAAGAACGGCGATCGACCTGCAACGAAAAACAAATGATCCTAATTTCCTTATTATTGAGATAATTGGATGACATTTTCAGGAGTAGGAAATTACATGTTCTTAACATTGACATCGTAGTTTATTTACTAATTCAATCATTAATTAAGTAATAACTTTAAACCATATGATCTAGAATTATTATCCAAAGGAAATGGGCTTTATGGAAAACAACGAGGATTATTTGAGGATCAAAGAGAAACCAGTTGAGCTGTTTTGTATCCGCCATGACAGGTCATGATGTTTGGGGTCTCAAAAATCACGTTCTCAACATCAAATTGTTACGAAAGTCAGTATTTAGACAAAACATTATATTTAGTGCTATCTACCTTTAATTGAGTCCCGAACATGCTTTTTAAGCTTGTTGAACTTGAACATTTTATCACCCATAAATTGCTTTAAAAAAAACCTAGCAGAATCCATCCAGTCAAAAATGTAGTGAAAGAGTAACTTCCTGGATAAAACATCAGAGTAAATACTCCTGGGTGTTGACGACAAACACAATAATTTGAGAGAGTCTCAGGCACACTATGCACAATGCGAACATACATCAGAAGAATGCACAGGTTGTCTGTGGTGTGAGGGTCGTCTTGTACCTGCTGATGACTTTTACAAGTGAGGCTAAGACCAAAGTGAATTGCTGCCGGCAGAATTTGTTTTTCCAACAGGCTGCACCAGAAGAGCTCCTGCTTGTTGCTGCCGCCACTATTTGCTCTCGAAAAGACTGTAACCATATAATTTTATATGCAAATAACTGTGACATTGACAGTGATGTTACGTTTTCTGCTACTTCTGTCATCAACTGAAATGCGAGCGATTACATTGTGCGGAGCAGCTTAGTCTTAACAAATATCTTCAATCTGTGTCTCGACCTAACAACTGTACCAAAATGCTTTAAAACCACCTCCATTGTACCTGTGCCAAAAACACTCCAGCCCAACGTGCCTGAACGACTACCGCCCTGAAGCACTCACACCCATTGCTATGAAGTGTTTAGAGTGACTGGTCCTGGCACACCAGAAGAGCTGCCTACCACCCACTCTGGATCCATATGAGTTTGCCTATTGCGTTAACAGAAGCACAGTCTCCACAGCTCTGTACTTACACATCTGGACAATAACACATATGGACATATGCATTTTTCTTCACTTCAGCTCATCGTTCATTTTAGTAAAAACTGCCACGTTAGACTTTAAACTTAGAGATCTGGGCAGTAACACCTCCCTCTGTCACTTGATCATGGACTTTCTAACCAACACAACTCAGCAGGCCACACCAACTCCACCACCATCACCCTGAACACAGGTGTACCACAGGGCTGTGTGCCGAGCCCATTCCTCTACTCCCTCTTCATCCATGACTGTACGTGCCTGTACATGGATCCAACTCCATCATAAAGTTTTCTGACGACACCATGGTGACTGTCGTTATCAGCATTAACAATGAGACAACCTACAGAGGTACAGCACTTGGTCACACAGTGCACTGGCAACAATCTGCTCCTAAACACAAGCAAAACAAAGGAGCTCATTGTGGACTTTAGGATGGTGCGAGGAGGCACGTATGACTCTATCCACATTAACAGTGTGGCTGTTGAAAGTGTCTGTAGCTTCAAATTAATGGGGATCTACATCTCAGAGGACCTGTTTTGGACCGCCAATATCTCCAGTCTTGTCAAGAAGTCTCACCAACGCCACTTCTTCCTGAGGACACTGAAGAAACACCAGCTTTCCATAGCTGTCCTGGTGAGCGTTCCCCACTGTGTGATAGACAGTTTCCTGACCAGTAATGTCACTGTATGGTGTGCATGGACTGCACAGTCACAGACTGCAAGGCACTGCTGCGGGTGGTGAAGATAGCTCAGCGCATCATAAACTATCTGTCTGCTCGACCTGCGGTAAGCGCTTCAGAAACATCTGGACCAAAACCAGCAGACTAAGGAATAGCTATCTCCCCAGAGCAGTCTCGTTTTGAGTCACCTGTTAGCCGTCCCCAACTCCCACCCTCCCCAATTTCTCCTGAAGGTTTTAGTCTGTACTACAATGTTCACTTTGTACATACCACTGTATATTATGTTACTAAACTGCACATAATTCATGATGCACACATCCATCCATCTGGTATGTTTATAACAATTTAATCTACTGTATATATTGTGTTTATAGTACATCATATATTATCTACCTTACATCATATTCATAGTAAGTGCTATGTGATGTCATCATTGTATGTTCCCATACAATGACAAAATTAGTTCTCTGCATTTAACCCATCACACCTGAGATACAACCAGGTGGAGCAGTAGGCAGCTGTGTAAGCACCCGGAGAGCAATTAGGGATTAGGTGTCTTGCTCAGAGACACCACGACATATGGGCACAGCAGGGAGTTGAACCATGACTTTCTGGTCCCAAATCGGCTTCCCTACCTCTACGCCATCTCGGTCCTCGAGTAGGTATAATAATACAATAATGCACATTCTGCACTTGCTGTTTATTGAACTATTAGATGTCAAACTGCATGTTCTTGCCTTGTACTTGCACATGTGTAATGACAATAACGTTAAATCTGATCTGATTCTAATCCAGGGGTCTGCAACCTGCGGCTCTGGAGCCACACGCGGCTCTTTTGTTCTTCTGCAGCGGCTCTTTCAAGCATTGAGCAAAACTGGTATCAAACTGAATTTTACTGGTTGTTATATAAACTATAAAAAAAGGACTGGTTTTAGCAGTTTTCCTCTTATTTCTTTTGCTAGAACATGTACAAGGAGAAAAAAAAAACTCATTTTAACTTTGTGCTTGATTTCTATACTCAATTTTTCCACCCAAAAAAAAAAAAAAAGAGGTCTGCATAGTTAATAGTTTTTTATTAATAAATTAAATAAATAAATAAATAAACTACCACCACCCCCACACACAATAATCTAGTCTTTTCATTTTTCTTAAATTGTAAACATCTAAATTATTTGATTTTTTTTTTTTTTAGCTTTATAATGTCACCCCTAATGGCCACAAAAGCCCCCTCCAAAAAAACCTAAAGTAGCCCATGGGGCACCATTTGATAACCATAGCAGGTTGTTGCGGCTCTGATCACTTTTAATTTAGTGAACAAAGGTGTAAAATGGCTCTTTTGATCGTAAAAGTTGCAGACCCCTGGTCTAGATGACCTGAAAATGTTGTTAAATTGTCCTACTAGGATTACTGAGCATGCATCAGGAGATCAGTTTACCTTAAATACTATAAAGGTTCCTAAACATTTTATTATTTTACAAAAAAGTAACCCTGCCCTTGTACTGTTTAAACTATGTATGCCGATAATGAAATAATATCTGTATCCCCACTCCACTGGAAGCTGCTCGGTTTTTGTTTGCAGTCTGAATGTAAAAAGCATTTCTGCTCAGGAATAATGAAGCTCTTTGAATTGTCAAAGGACGATAACATTATTTGAAAGATAAAGCAGAGCTCCCAGTGAGAAGGCTGCTGAATTGAGTCCTGTTCTGGACCTTTCTGGGTGGAGTCTGCATGTTGTCTCCGTGCATGTGTGGGTTTTCTCCAGGTACTTCGTTTTCCGCCCACAGACCAAAAACATGCATGTTAGACTGATTGGTAAATCTAAACTGTTCCTAAGTGTGATTGGGGGTGTGAATTCTGTATGAGAATGTTCGTCTCTGTGTCTCTGTGATGGACTGGAGACCTTTCCAGAGTGTCCCCCACCTCTCGCACAGTGACTGCTGGATATGGGCACCAGTGCCCCAAAAAGGAAGAAGCAGGTAAGGAAAATGGAGATGGCATTTAGTACTTTTACTAAGTTTCCAATGCAGATTAACTGATTTTTATAGATATACATTAGTGTAATATAAGTGACTGTAAAGACAGCCAACTATGTCACATGGTGTAGAATTAGTCAACTTCTTTGTCTTGCATACATGTAGAAGACTGTACATTGACATATACTGTATACTGTAGGACATTTTATTAATTGTGCAATAAGTGCCAAAAATACGTAAAAAACAAATGAGCTGTTTTCTTTGAATTGAATGGGGCGATTCATGTGTATTTGCTCATGTTGGAGTGGATGTGCCTTTCTGCCACTGCAGGTACTGAAAGGCTACTGTAGCTACCAGCATCAAAATATCCACAAGCTGAGGCACAATAGGCACAATACACCTCCAATCCTTAAATGTGTGTGCATGTGCGTGTGTAGTCATGGTGGGGTTGTGTGTGTGTGTATGGGGGAGTGCACTTCAGTGTCCATTCAAGCCCATCTCTGACATATTTCCATGGCCTTGAAGTCTCTGTTGAGCGTTGCAGTGCTCTCTCGGCTTTGTTTACGGATCACGGCTTGTTTACTATGAAGCCCAGAGCCATCCCTGAAGAGATGTGGACCCAAGATGTTTTATCTCTTGTCAGGGCTAGCTTCAATTAAATTAATGGAATCCATTCAGCTCTTTCCCTTTCAGGCCCAGATGACAGAGGAGAATACATTAAAAAGATCTTAAAAGGCTTAAGATTGTATATCATGGTATTAGCTTCAGTCAGTCTTTTCCCCTCACCGATTTTGTTCTTTTTCTTTTCCTCTGCCAAACAAAATAGTCAATCCAGCTCACATAATACAACCTGTCTATATTTTATAATATGCCGTGATGATAAAAAAAATCACATGTAAAAACTTTTATTCTGTGAACATGCAAAAAATGTATATCATTGATGTTTCAAAAGTATTTTGTCAAACTTTTTTTTAATTAATGGAAACAGAAAACATGTATAGCCACTGAACTTAAATCTAATTCCCAATCAGAAACAACGTTTAGAACAAGAAGCTTTCAAAGTTCTCGTGAAATTCTGCTACACACTGGTAAATCATTCAGTTGGTTTATTTTGTTGTTGGTCCATCTCAGTTTGTTCAAAAAGTTGTGCATGAACACAACTGGTGGTTTGTTGTAACATGAAGGCAGAATATATTATAGCAATATATTTGTGTAATCATCAAAAGATATGTTTATGAACACCAAACTTTACAAAGAACATATTAGGAAATCCTTTATTTCAGACGTACAAGAAAAGTATGCCACATTCCCAGCTTCACATTTATTACGCCCGTTTCTTTTCTTTATCTTTACACTTCATGCTTCCTTCACTGCACTTCAAAAAATTGTCACATTTTTTGCTCTTGTTTTTTTGTAATTTCTTAACAACAATTTTTTATTTGTACTTTGTATTCCACACTTATAGTACATTTAACCTCTCCACAATAATGATTTCTCATTCTATTCTATCTTCACACACACACAGTTTGTCTTTCTAGCTTAACAGGGACTTTGAATTGACTTCCATTCATTTTTCATTCATTTCTATAGCCTAACCATGACCCTAACCCTAACCATTACCAGTACATAGCTAACCCTAAACCTAACCCTTAACTCACAACAACACGGCTCCTTTTAGGGTTCAGGCTTTGCGCTCCATATGGAGCAGTTGGTCCTCACAATGTAGTGTTGGAAAAATGGTCCTTAAATCAATTCAGTTTATTTATTTAGCACCAAGTCACAACAGACATTACCTCAGGGCACTGAACAAATACATTCACCTCCATAAAAATTAAATGAGTAACATTATTTATCTATGGTAGGGTAGCCAGCAGATTGTGTTGAGTCACCAATCCTGAGCAAGCACAAAGGCAACAGTGGAGAGGAAAAACTCCCTTTTAACAGGAAGAAACCTCCAGCAGAACCAGGCTCAGGACAAGCAGCCATCTGCTTCAATCGACTGGGTTTGAGGACAGGAAGGAAAAATGGACACAGAGTGGCAGGTCCATAATGGCAGTGAGCAGATGGAAACTGATACACACACACACACACGCACGCACGCACGCACGCACGCACGCACGCACGCACGCACACACACTCACAAACATGTTAAGATATAAATAATTACAAATCCAAACTATTCTTTTGTAACTATTAATTTGATGAAATAAAGTATACTGTATTTGTCTTCTAGTATTCTAAGCCTATAGCAGCATGTGATAATGGATAGGTCAGGAAACCTGGCCAATCTCAACTATATGATTTATCATAAAATAAAGTCTTAAGCCTAATATTAAAAATACACAAAGTGTCTGCTTCACAGACAAGCACTAGAAGTTGGTTCCACAAGAGAGGAGCCTGACAACTGAAAGCTCTACCTTTCATTCTGCTGTTGGAAACTCTAAGAACCACAAGTAAACCTGTGGTCTGGGAGCGAAGTGTCTGTTAAGAAAAATGGAAACATAAGATTGCTAATTTAATATGGAGCTAAGTTGCCTTACAAGGTAACAAATACAAAGACACACATAGATACACTTAAATAGTGCTTTCCATAGTAAAGTTTACACAGTAAATACAACACTTTCATTTTATCTATCATACTATTAAGTATATTAGGGACATTGGAGAATTCAGTGTTTGACCAAACGACACTTTAGCATTCTGCAGTGGCTGGAGATCAAACACCAGCCTCTCATATTCCAAAGACAACCACCTGCCAAAGATCCAAAGCCTGTCTTATTCCATCTCCAAGTTTGGGTTTTAGTGTTATCATTTCACTTTTCATTAGAAATATATTGAATTTAATAAATAATTAAAAAAAGAATAATGTCAGTAAAAAAGTTTAACTGATAATGCCGGGGCTGTTTTATGTTCTAAAAAGGAGATCCTACTCTAAATTGTTGTTGATAGTCTTAAACTTATAATAATTTTCTGTGAAATTTTGGCAGCACAACAGCTTAGTGGTTAGCACTGTTGACTCAAAGCAAGAAGATCCTGAGTTAAAGACCCAGTACAGACCTGGGGTCTTTCTGTGTGTAGTTTGCACATTCTGCTTCGGCTTGCGTGGCTTTTCTCTGGTACTCTGGTTTCCTCTCACAGTCATGCATGTTGTTCATTCAACCTTTATTTAGGCAGGTTAATCTCATTGAGCCTCGAGGACT
>JARVLU010001354.1:31886025-31900685 GCA_031762415.1 Simpsonichthys santanae
GGACCCCCCCCCCCCCCCCCCCCCCCATACTCATACACATAAGACCTTACTTCAACTGTCCAGACTAAAAGTACTTTATTTCCTTTTAAATGCACAGTACCAGCCAAAAGTTTGGGACACTTGATTTTGTTCTGTACAAACACTTGGGGCTCCATGGTCAGTGTTGTAACCCTGAGACTGCAAGTTCAAGTCTAGTTCTTGTAAGGAATGGCATCCCGCACAGAACAATTGCTAAAATGCTGCGGTGAGCCCTGCAGCTACGTACAAACGCTTGACTACAAATGTGCCCCATTATTTTCTTATCATTCCCAAGAAAATGAGAATCGAAATTGTTTAACTTGTTTACCTGTGTGCAAATTTTTTTAAAACCACCCAAAATCTCAAATGTCACATAATCTCAAAAGGACATTTGAGACATATGTGATGTAACTAATTCCAATCCTCACTCAACAAGATTTATTTTTAAAAGATGAGTCTTTGCAAGGTGTTTGGTCATGGCATTTCTTTAATATAGCACTAATTCCACACACTTAAAACTTTCACAAGTAACCACTGAGTTTTCTGATAATAGAGAAGTACACAGTCCAACACAAAAACCTCCCGATATTCTGCAGGGTTTTGAGTTAGTGGTCGTTAGAGCCGTGTATTGAATCTTACATCATTTCCACAGTCAGTAAATCATTCGGCTGTTGATCCTAACATGAGGAAAGCACTTTTGTTGTAAAGAAGAGACAACTCACACAGTCAAAGATAGGTAAGCGCACCTGTTTTATGTTTAGAATGTAATACATAATAGGACAAATTTTAAAAAAAATGATCACATTGTTAAGAGGTTTTGACACAAGACACAATCTCAACAAAAACAAAAAGTCATGCATAAGTGAACATTAAAAAAAAAATCAGTTCCACCCATATTTAGGAGAAACAAATTGAAAATTTAGTAAATAGCACAAACTATTTACACAGAAATTTATGGTTACTGTATTTGCAAATGCAAAGTGTAACAGCAGCAGCCAGCTGTAGCACTTATGGGGGCTTGCCTGAGGCACTGTGATATTTCTGTCTGAATAACCATGCAGAAAAAAGGGGGTATAAAGAATATTAAAATGGTAATCACATGCAATGCAAAAAATAAATAAATAAAATAAAATGGAAAGTTGTTTTAAGATGGCAGCCATTGTCTCCATTTGAACTAGCTGTTAGCTCATCAATTTTCAGAATTAATCTGTATTTCTATAAATTTAGGTTGTTGAAAAAGTTATCTATAACAGATTTGCATACTGTCTATAGAACCTCACTTTATTCCTATTAAAACAGAACTGAAACCTCCAGACGCAGCCAAAAATGCTCTGTTTTCGCTGAAGTCCCAAGAGCTGAAGATTAAATAAAGTGCTTTTTATTATTAACAGCAGGCAGCTACTTATTTTTTCAATTCTTATGGGAGCAATATTGTGTATTTTTACACACACAGCATCTCACTTCTTCCTGATTTTAGTTCCGTAATGATAACAGCAGACGCCATTGTTCATTTGGGATTACACATAATGATTTAAAGCCAAAATTATTTTAGGGTTTGATATGTGAAGTTTAAAATTGAAACAAGGTGACCTTTTTGTTAAATGACTGCCTCAGGACGTATGAGATAAAGATGATTACTTTGAACCGTTTTATATTGATTTGCAGTGACTCTACTTCTCTAACATTGATGACTCTTACAAGATAAGTGGACCCAAACCTGGCAGAAAAAAAAGCCCTGACAAAATAACAGAGCATCAAAAACTAGACATGATTGATGCTTCTTTCTTACTTAGTTTCTTTGGTTCAAAAATCCAAATGTCATCTCTGAGTAAAGTGAAATGTCTCGCTCCATTTCAAGTCCTGTTTGAAACTTTCCTAAGCTGCATTCTGTTCTCTGCATGGCATCCTAAACCCTGCAGTGTTGTCATTTGCTGCTGCAAAATTGTTGTCCTGCATACAATGACCTACCTGGGGAGTAAAGGACACCATTTGGAAAGGTTCTGAGTTGCTACTGTGTAATGTCCAGGCATGAAAAGCAGCAAATGTCATTTATGACATTCAGCTGCCCATGTATCCAACATTTATGATAGCAAAGGAACGACCTCCTCCGTAACAGTATCATACCAAAACCAAGCAGAAGAATAGTCTCCTAATGATTTGACACAACATAATCATAACGCACGACGAGCTGGTTAATGAAAGCGTATCAAAACGTCTGATGAGGTGCAGCACATTTTCTGTAGAAAAGTTTATGGCAAAAAGTAAATTTGTAAAAATAAACTGATTCAATTTTTCACTGGCCTGTCAAATGTGTATGTTTTTGCTCAGGATTAAATGTTGATTCTTGATGTAGAAAAAGAGAAACTTTGTACATAGAGCCAGAGTTTGCAAAGTCCAAAATTTAACAATGTATCATCCACCTGTGACATCATCATCCACTCTGCAACTACCGGTAAATTTCAGGAAGACAGCAGTTTGTGTTGATAGTAAGACATCACACTAGTATAATGAGCAAAGGGGTTCCTCAAGGCTGTGTGCTTAGCCCTTTGACCTTCACTCTGCTGAGACATGAATATTCCACTAAATTCAGCGCAAAAAAAAGTTCTACAGATTTGTTGAAGATACAACCCTGTTTAGACTCATAAGTAAGGGAGTTGTCTTACTGGGCTGCAACTGTTACCGTCAAGATGGTTGCTAATGGTTCACTGAAACATTAATATAATTACTGCATTGCCTTGAGTGCACTATCTTACAACACTTGTGTTGTCAACAAGATAATTATAGTGTTAATTAAAATAAATCTGTTTGGAAGGAGAAAAAAAAACCTGGAATTAGTCAGATAAACCCTTCACGTTTATGGCTTCTCCAACAGTTGCGTCAGGAGACGGGTCTTGTTCCAGAGCTGCCGCATGCTTCTTTATGATGCGCCACAGCTTCTCGGTGTCTGAATCATCACTTGAGCGTGAGAAAAGAATTACAAAGAAATAGATCGGGTGGAAATGCGGAAATAAAGTGTGGCCAGCTGAGATGAGAAAGGTTAATTAAAATTGACTGAAAAGTCAGAGAGCTGAGGGGAGGGATATCAAGTCGCCTGAAGATGTTTGTTTATCCAAGTGACTTTCATTTATCCATCGATCAAAATATTGTTGATGAGTTTGCGACATATCTTCTACCATTCTTCAAAGTGAGAGAACCGAACAAAGAGATTGAAGCACAATATGAAAAAAAATATATATATTTCTGCTCAACCATAAAATCTGGAGTCACAAAGAAGACTGTTTTATTTTCTTCACCTAGAATCATATTTTTAATCAGCTGCTTTAATTAAGTCTTGTTCAAGCTCACTGCTCATCTCTGGTTTGGAAATTCTTGTGTGCAACCAACTCTGACAGGATCTTGATATTGGTTGCACACGGCTGAAGGGGGGGGGGGGGGGGGGTGTGTGTTTGCAGATTGAACAGTAACCAAGTGTCTGACATGCCATTCACTCACCCTTACCAATTACTCCTCACACAACGGCAGCTGCCTCGTTTATTTCTGAAAACAACATTTGGGAGTAATTTGAAATGTTCGCAGACTCCATGTTGTTCTTTCCTAAATTTTATTTAGGGAATGCTTGTGTAAAAAAAAAAAAATAATAAAAATAACAGGCTGTGTATTGTTTCCTGTAATGAAGTCTTTTAATGTAAGAATAATAATAATTACTGTATAGAAAAAAAGTCTTGATGATATCAAACTTTTTTTTTAAAAGCATCAACAGAAAAAGTCTTTTCTGCTTAGATGCATTTGTTTCTTCTTTCTTATCAGTGTACTACCTTTTCCTCTTCCACCATCCCCCCTCTTATTTGTTTTTGTTCATGTTTTGTTTTTTACATTTACAGTCCACTAATTATTAAGCCAAAAAATGCTTTGATTAAAGAAAACGACATGAAACTGATTATCTTGCCTGAAATTAGGGCCCATCCAGTCCTGGTGGCTGAGTCTTGGCTCTAACCGGGTCGAGCCTGAAAAAGCTACAGGAAGACAGTTTCACTTTGTTCCATCAGCTGTGGGAAGAGAAGTTAAAGTTGGGTGCAGTTTGAACTGGTGTGGCAAATGCAGGTGGGGTCAACATCAGTCATGCGTGATGCGTCTTTCTCCCCAAAAACATGCTCCGAGCTCTAACAGATCGTTTGAGTATAAAACTGTGGCTTGCAAGGCTGCATGCGAAACACACTTCTTCAAGGAAACTTTCATTTGATCTGCCATGACGAGAGTGATGTCCCATGTTTTAAGAGATCTGGATCTAAAACTCTGAGCTGGTGTCCAGTCTGACTTGGTAATGTTATCTGTTGAGCCATGAAGCCAATGTATTGGACCACTGGTCTACAAATCAGGAGGATATTTAAATTCCTGTGACTCGGTGCTTCTGTCTGGTATAAACTCACTGAGGTCTGCTGGACAAACGTTGTTGAGCTGACATCAAGACTCGAGGCTGACTTTCAGTTTTACTTCTCATACTTTTAATTTCCTTTTTTGCATTTAAAAATGCAAACACGTCCTACATGATAATGTCCAGTTCACTTGGACTTATTTTCATTTAAAAAGTTGCCAAATGGATTTAAGGGTGGAAACGAGCTCATGCTCGGAAGACTTGATCAGAAACGAGAGTGTCTTGTAATCAACATGTCAGCTGAGTTCACACCTTTCAGCTCCACTCCTGGTGTGAACAAAAGGTCTTCGGGGGTCTGTCTTCTCCTCGCTGTTTGTGTCACGGAGCACAGGGAACCTCAGGTGACCTCTTCAGCAGTCCACGCCGTCTCAGCCCCACAGAGGCATGTAAACAACAGTCCGGAGGACAAGAAGTGATAAAATGTCTGGTGTGGGAGGAAGGATACATTACAGTCAGGCTCATAAACTCTGCGAAAGCTGGCTGATTATTTGTAGGAGGGCAGAACACTGCTCAAACACCACAAATTATATTTAAAGACCTCCGGGATTAAAATGACTGTCCTCAGCCAGAGATTTCACAGGGTGCATATAAAATCTATTGGACAGCTGTTAGGTTGAATAACCACGAGCATCATGTAGCTCGGCCAAACAGCTTTTAGAAATCGGCTGTTAAATGGAGTGCAGACTACAAAACTACTCAGTGAGCAAACGGTGCAATTTCAGAGTGAAATCCATACAAAGCCCGTCTTTAGACACTAATGTCTGTAAGCTTAGCTCATATTTAACCCAAACAGTTTAGCTCATTGTGTGAACGCTTATGAAGCATTCACACTATTGTGATCCCTTTTTCTTCTGTGCATTTTTAGCCATCTTTCTCGTTCCGCAATTATTTGTGCTATTTCAACAAATATATCAAAACGTTCAGCTCTTTCAGGACAATCCAGCAATGACTTTTGATATTGGTGCACCTTTAGTTTTTTTGTTTATTTAGGTTTTCTGCCACTTTTTATCTTACAGGAAATGTATTGAGCTCAATTCACATCATTTACAATCTTTTCCTGCTCCTTTCACATTTTGTTCTGGTTCAGCTTCTTTCAGCTTGCTTGAGCAAATTTTAAACTGTTTTTCAGCTAATTTCATGTGTTTTTTCAACAGCTTTCTAAAATCATATTTGAATTATGCAAATAAAAGGTGGTTGGCATTGTTTCAGCTGTGCACTTTGGATGAGATGAAAGCAGCATTAATAGATTCAAATTTGATACATGGCATAAAGTTTCCATTCAGGTCCCTCCCAGGTCTGAATGTAGACTGCTCACTTTAATTTGATGTACCACAGCTGTTTGGAGCAAACACCCCCTCGCTCTAACCAAACTGAAATGCTTGTAAAATAAATCCAGTCATATAACTGTGGCAGCTTCAATATTATTGATACTTTCTTCTTGCTTGGCCTAATGAAAAGCCACAGCAGGTTCTGCTGTGCTTTGCTATGAGATTCAGATTAATTACAGGATTAAAGATCATTTGCTGTGAAGTGCAAAACTGAAAGGGTTCAGCATCTGCTTCAGAGTAAAACTATGAATTATTTTTCAGTCACCCATACAGTACGTGTGGGTGACAAAGGTTTGAACTGTTGTATGATAATTCTAAATAAGACAAAAGAAATGCAAGACATTTATGCATATTCAATTTTTTTTTGTTTTGATTTTTTGGCAATGTTCTTTAGAGGAGCAGTCAATATCTTAACAGCAGTGGGGCAATCTCATTTTGGAGAATCATATTACTATTATTATCTTTAGAGTCACTAAAAGCTGATTTATAGTCAATGAGAAGCCCCATTTTTATGTCTCACAGGACAACGCATGAGACGGTGTGTCAGCGGGTCAGGCTGCAGCATGCTGCTGGCTCCAAGGACCTCCTGAGCTCTGTGAACTCGGCTGAACTGATAAGGATATAAAAGCAAGCGGAGGGGGCAGTTCAAGGCAGATTCTTGTGTCTGGTCTCCATTCATGTATATTTATGAAAATTTGAGCTTGCAAGTAAAATAAATCCTTGGTCGATTCACATCTCTCTTTTAAGCCTCACGTCAAACACTTGGTAAAGAAACTGAAAGTTAAACTGGGTTTCATTTAAAAAAAGTAGATCCTGTCTAACTCTGAATGCTAGGAAACAACTGCTACTTTCCTTCCCTCTATTGACTACGATGACATTATTTACATGAACGCTCCTACAAGCACCTTGCAGATGTTTGATGGTGTCTATCTTGGTGCGCTTCATGGCTGTAACTATCGTACCCGCCACTTCACCCTGTATTCACCGGTCATCATTAACTTCACGCAGACACCCTCACTGGTACATTTTCATCTGTAAATCACTTCTTGGTTTGATGCCTTCATACGTCTCCTCCTACATGTCACTTCACGAGTGCAGCTACAGCGTGTGCTCTCAGGACATAATTACCTGCAGTGTATCCCCAGTGCATGATGAACTTGGCAAAAGGGCCTTTTCTTACTCTGCTCCTTTTTCCTGGAATTACTTTAAAAAAAGATCTGAAGCTGTCGACCTTATTTTAAACATCTGCTAAGTCCTTGGAATAAAACAAAGCAGACATGTTCCTGTTTTTAGTCTTTTACAACGCTTTATAACGTAGCTGCTTTTGTTTCATTTTTTTAATACAATTTCTTCTATTTACTTTTCATTTTACTGTATATGTTTTTTTTTACATGATTGTCTATTGTTGTCTGTCTGTACCACATCCGTGTTCTTTGTTTAAAACAGGTCTCTTGTAAATGAGTTGTCAAGGCTCAGTGAGACTAACGCGTAAAAATAAAGATTGAATTAGTTTATTTTACATTTGCCAGATTGTTATTGTTTCTATTGCTGCAGTTAAAGACTACTCACAACTACTCCAGAGAAACACAATTAAAATATCCAAACACTTCCTTGAAAACCTCATTTTCACACAACTTTCGTGTTTTTTTTAAATGTACCACTGCCACATTCAACATTGACTGAAAGTATTTCTCTGCTAGTTTTATGAGCTTTATTTCATTTTGTTTAATTATACATAAATACAAAGAACATTAGTGTGTTTGCGATAAATAAATTAATGATTTCAGTGATATGAGACTAGGATCTGAAGAAAACACAAAACCACTCCTTCATCAATGTTGCATCAAAATGATTTTTTCTTTCTAACGTCTAATAAGCTGGTGGTCACTCTGATAGTTATAGTCAGGCAGTCTGTCAAGTAGCTTTTTCCATTTTAGCCCATTGTTTCAATTTCAAGTTGGAATATTTAAAAATATTAAGGTTAGAAATAAGAACAATGACAAAAACATTAAAATTAAAATGTGAAGAAATTAATTTTGCTCCATAAAGAAAGTTGTAGAGATACATTAATTGTGGTGAATCGTCTTTTTTCTCTTTATTTTCATTAACATTTAATATTATGAGTGCTTTGTTAAACTGTGCATAATCAAATAGCTAAAATATTAATCAGCCATTTAATCAAGGAAAGGCTGTACAAAAGGTTTTTATTCCGTCTATTCCAAATCATCATTTGTAATATTTTTATTTTATTTTGAGGTCGGTTCTCAAGCTGGTGCCCTTTCTTGCATCATGTTCTTAATGTGATCCTCTTATTTTCCACCGTCAAATGTCTCATGAATCAAAAACAGCCTGAGTAACTCGGTTTACTCTGTGTTTATCGAGTGCAGCGCTGGTATGAAGTTGTAGTTGCTTATTTTTTAACAGTTTCAAGCATAATAAATGTAGTTATTACTGACACTAAAAATAATTTGAATCAGTGTCTGCTAACCTTCAGAATAAAAGAACAGTTGAAGAAAATATTTCATTTCAGGAGAAAGAGTTTGTATGTGATTATTTGTGCTATATTAGAAACAATAAATGTTAGATCAATACATGAGACTGCAACTGAAAAATGAGTCGATAAAAGTTTCTCATGTTTGCAATTCTCTGAGAGGATCGAATCAACTGTTTTACCTCAACAAGTGTTTCAAAATATCCAGACGTGCTCATGTGAACAATTCTTCCTGCAAACCATGAACTAATTTCTTATAATAATATAAGCTCATGCATTTCACAGTAAGTAGTAATATGCCTGGTTAAATCTTCTCCGCCAACTCACAGACTGACGCATAATTCAGAGGTTTACCTCGGCTCTACCCATCTGTCATGTTAATACATCTTTAAGGACATGAACTGAAGGGCATGAGCGGTAAGATGTAAATGGATTTTAAATCTGATCGATTGTTTTTCTCCTTCCCTTGAGCTCACCCAACTCTTAAACTGTAAAACTGTCAGCTATAAAGTTTAATTAGACCTCAAAATGCTTTTGTCTTGTCGAAGTGTGAAAATGACAATTTTACATGATGCACGGTTTATTTTTAATTTTTATTTTAGAGTTTTTATCATGTGCTTTATGGAAGTTTTAAGCAGTGTCTGTTTTAGTTTTCACCCTCAACAATTAAATTGCCAAACGTGGCAGCTGATTTTAAGTAGATTTAACGAGATGGACGTTAGGTGGGTCTGTGTGGGTGCAAGGCTCAATAGAGATTGTGACACTAAAGACGGTTTCCTTCCCTTTTGGGAACGGGGCCATGGGGATGACAAATCAACTACCATGGTGAGGAAGAGCAGATGATGAAGAGCTGGAGCAGGGGATCATGATGTGGACAGAGTCCAGCACTTTGCATCCTGCCAAGAGAGTATCTGGGGTTTTAGTACCTGAATAATAGTTTTGGAACAATTACTGTAAACAGCCGTACTGGACCAGGGTTTAAGCTCATATTATGGGAAATGCAAGCTGCTTCTCTGTGAACTTCATTTTATTGCTTATTGCTGCAGGTGAAGGTAAACAGTACTGTTTTTCCTCATGTTTGTGTGTGTTCCTCTGTATGGTAGAAAAACAGTCTCTGTCGTGTTGCAGTTATTTACACCAGAGCCGAGGAACTGAGAGCAACAAGCTCAAAGCTCGTAATGCAAGATGAGTGCAGTTTATTTACAAGTGATATGAGAGGAATATGTACAGGTGAGTCAGGGAAGGACCTGCAAAGGAGAATCATGGGTAAATAGGGTGGGTCCAAAACAGCTCTGAAAGATTACTCTGACATTGTCTTTAGGATTCGTCCACACAGAGAAGACGTAAGTTGGTCTCTTGCTGTGGTAGGTGAGTAAAGGTAGGCAAGTGGCAACTGGTTCCTTAATGTTGGGTCCAATTTGGAAGCTCAAGAGGTACTCAGGTGCAGAGGTTGTTCCACAGAGAAAACTGGTGCTAGAAGAACACAAAAGCGTGTAGGTATCACTATAACACGAGTGCTGACACCATACCAGTTGGTATGTAATGCTCCAGCATCGAAAGGAACTCTGCAGCAACTTCAAGTAGTCCTGGAGCTCGTCAACCAAACTGGCTCCAGCTGCTGCTCCTCGGCGCCTGCCTGTCACCAGGAGAACTGCAGACAACAAAAACACCGGAAACCCACAGTATTTCACGAACCACTGAATAGATTAGAATAAAACTCAAAAAGGAATAACTGAGATACATCTACGACAGATTAACTCTTGGAATAGCTACCACAGTAAACTTGAAACACACACTGATGACAAAAAATAATCTAGCTTAAAAATTGCACAAGATCTTCATTTACATGTTTGACATTAACTTTTTGCCGTTAACTTTGTAAAATGTCTCACAAACCATTGAACAGATTTTACTGAGTCTTTCAAGAAACAATTACTTCTACTATTGATTAACTTATTGAGCTAGTCATAATGATTGTTGATAACCTCAGGGTTCAGAAAAAAACTAAGACCAAAAACCCACAGGAAACAGAGAGAAGTAAAAATGGATTTTATTTTGTAGAGAACAGGAAGTGAAAATCACAACATATGCAAAAGGGAGCAGAGTGGAGGTTAGTATTGTGTCCAGAGGTGAACTGATAAATAAAGTGTCAGTTTTTTTTTTTTTTTTTTTGCAGGTTTCATTTGCAGACATGGAGTAATGAGCTTTTTGAAAACTGACACATTAGACAATTAGATTTTGATATGAACAGATTTGTATTTAACTATGGTTTACTGAAAATAATGTACAATGTAGTTATTTACTCAAATGTATTTATTGTTTATTCATTTATTTTTTGCATTGGCCACATTTTATCAGGCAAAGGAACGGCTGATGAAAATTTGCCACAGACATATTTACAGTAGGTGCTTACAATACTGTACATTGAACTTGACAGTTTCTTTCGGCTGCTCCCATAGGGGTCACCACAGTGAGCAAACTTACAAAAAAGATTTTGACATTTTTTTACACCGGATGCCCTTCCTGATGCAACCCGGGCTCAAACCTGCAGCCTCAGGATTACAGGACTGCAGCACTGACCACTGAGCTACCACAGCCATTTACATTTAACTTGACTATGATTAAAAAAAGTATGTTTTCCTTTTAAAATAACTAAAACACACACACATGCACGCACACATAAAAAAAAATCACTGCCCCGCCCCCAACCAAAAAACTACACATTTTTTAAAAACGTGTCCTGAAACAATCACTAATTCATAGAAATCTCAATAATTATGTGCAAAAACAAAAGCAGTGCTTTTATTAAACAGAATCAACCCAAACAAGTTTCTAATTTACACAAAATATTGTGTTCCTGAAACTCAAATCAATAAATTGCTTTTCTATGATATTAATCTCAAATACATGCACATCAGGTCGCAGCACAAAGATCTCTCTATGCATTATAATATGTTCATTTAGCTGCATCACACAGAGCTCATGCACAGCATCTTTTCTAGGTCAATCCATTGAGGCTGCAAGAATATAAATGAACGAGAACCTCACCAAAACACCCAGTAAAATAGTATTCTGGATGCAATGGCAGTTTTCAATTTAAATACATTTATTCATGATTTGTTGTGTATTTTCTCTATGAGAAATTGACTGGTGATTTTTAGGCTGAGTTTTCTTGCTCAAGCTTCAAATATATTTTTGTCTTTTTTCCTTTAAAGGTTTCTGGATAATGTGCAGACCTGCAGTCTGAAGTACAGAACACACGTTGATCTATATGTTAAATTGTGATATGAGTGTGTCGTGGATAAAAGGGATTCCCAAAACAACCAGGTGTAGGCTTCGTCACATTTATTTCCAAAGCTTTGGAGAACAGCCAGCAATCACAGAAGATCAATGCATTTTCAGGTTCACACTTATTAATGCTTTCACGTGTCTGAGGTTTTGACCCGTTCTCACTTTCTGAACAAAAAGATCAGTTTTGGAGAAACTTCCACACCACCCTGTCCAGCTTATCAGAACCCAGCTGCAGTCAGAAGGGGGAGGGACTCTGGAAGGCAGCAGCTCTCAAGGACTCTCTGAATTTATGTAACTCAATCCCCTTGAGGATAATAAAAACTATCTCTTGCTGACCCTTCACTGACCGGTCTCATGAAGACTGATTATTACACAGAGTAAGGATCATGGAGCATTTTAATATCATTTGCAAATAGCAGTAAAAGAGCAGTGAAAATTATGGATCATGAGTGTAAAAATGCACATTGCCTTGACAAGTGCACTTTATAGATTACCAAACAAGTTGCTAAAACAATGCCGGAGAAGAGTTTTCTTAAAAAAATAAATAAATAAATAAATAAATAAATTTTTTAAAGGGGAATATAGAAAAAAGTAGAATTAAATGCATTAATTATTAAATGACTTTAAAGTAAAGTAAAGCCAGTAAGTAAGTAATTAGGAAATGAGACATAGTGATGAAAAGTAATATAAAAACAAGTTTAGTTTATAGGTTTTGAGTTTAAAAACCTCAAACATTACAATTATAGCAATAAACTTACTGTATTTTTTGGGTCATAAGGCGCACTTAAAATCCTTGAGTTTTCTTAAAAATCAACAGTGAGCCTTATAATCAAGTGCACCTTATGTATTAATTCTGGTTGTGCTTTAGAACCAATTACAGTACGGTAGTCCTCGACTTACGCCCCCCCGACATACGGCATTTCAGACTTACGTCCGCCTCCCCAGTGATGTCATCACACCTCCCATTGACTTTCAATAGCCGCACAGTGCCTATTCTATGTGTTTTTTGAGGGTACTGTGTTAGCTAACTTCTTGGAAATACAGTACTGTACATGTTTAAGGTACAGAATGTACGCTGGTGTTGTGTCACGTTGAAAAAAACGTGTTTAAAACGCCGTTTACCGTTCTTTTTCCGACTTACGGCAAAAATCCGGACTTATGGCCGCCACGTGGAATGAGCTCTGACTTACGTTAAAATCGGGTTACGTTCCGCCCGTAGGAACGGAACTCGAACGTAAGTCAAGGACTACCTGTATAGGGAATTGCAGTAGTCGAGCCTTGAGTTGATAAAAGCATGAATGGCCTTTTCCAAATCAGAACAATTTAAAAAAAGGCTTAGCTTAGGATAAAGACGCAACTGATAAAATCAGGCCTTGACTGCAGAGGCTATTTGTTTATCAAAGTTTAAGTCTGACTCCAACAGGCTTCTGTGCAGCCTTCACCACTTTCTGCATGGTGGTGCAGTTGGTAGAGCAAAGATTAATAAAAAAAACTTGATAAAAGTTTGTGTTGTTTTGAACTTCTGTATTGTTCAACACGTTGTACGCATTTTGGCTGTTGGAAAGGATTCCACACAAAAACTGACTCATTTCAGCTACTGTATTTTCACTTTACTTTTGAACAACCTTCCGATGCTAATCTTGACATTTTGAAAGTTTAACCCAATGTGTTGTACAGGAGGCTCTGACCAATACCGAACCCCGATTCCAGGAGTAACAGTGTGGTTTGGTCCTGGTTGTGGAAAAGCATACCAGATTGCTACCCTTGCATTGCTACTGAGGGGGTTGTGGGAGTTGGACTATCTCCAATCTGCACATGTTTTGTGGATCTGGAGAAGACTTAAGACTATCCAACAAAGGTAAGTTAGTAGTAGCACACACACTTATGGGACTGAAGTTTGTTGTGGCTCCTCGGACTGATGAAGTCTTTTGGATGAAAGACGAAACGTTTCAACAAAAATAAACCATCCAGAGGACCTGACTTAACGTTGCTGGATTCTTTTTTATCTGGATTATTGAGCATGAACTTTGAAACTATGCTCCCCAAAGCACTTTGTAGAGCGTGCTGTGACCATGGTCTCTTGTAAGAGCTCTCCAGTCCTCATGCACCTTAATTAAGTGCAGCGTTTGCGTTCTTGTCACAAAGTCAAGCTCGTTCCCAGTGCAGGTTGAACTCCACCACTGCCCCTGCTCTCCGACTCGGTTTGTAGGTTTCATGGACAAGATTCAAGGAGCAGTCATGGAGAGGAGGATGTCTACAGATTTTTTTTTTTTCCCAGCAGCGTTTATTCTGATCCAGTAGTGGCTCTTTTGTTCTATCAGCTGCACTCACATCAGTGGGATGTTAAAGGATTTGAAGCCTTGTGGGTTTCCTGAGATGTCACGCTGCAGGTGGACCTGAGGTCATGAACCGCTGTGAGCTACTGTCAGACTCCACGGGGATGCCGTTTGCCCCTTGTGCAGCGATATGGAAAGCGAGTCATCACCAGTGGTGTCGTTAACCCTTTGCTGTGCTTCAGCACCACAACCGCATCTCATCCTGGTCTCTCTGGAGAGCACCGCTGATGTGAGACCAATTTATGGCGTCGGTTTAACGCAGAGTTTGATATCAGCTCCATGGAGGGCTCTCACATGTCCTCATACCATTTTTTAAAATAATAATATTTACTTTGTTAATCTGCTATGGGGAAATTTCTTCTCTGTTTTTTTATAGTCGTCACACATGCGAGCACCCATGTGGAGCAGAGGGCTGCCACCTACATTGTAGATGGAGGGTTAAGGGCCTTGCTCAAGGACCCACTGCTGCCCACCAAGTGTTTTTGCTTTAAAAACAATTTAAATACAGTACAGATGTATTTAGGTTTCCTTTGCATTCACAATACTCTTACACAAAATCTTTTTATGGAGGAATAGTTGGTTATTTCTTTAATATATACAGGTAGTCCTCGAGTTACAAACAAGTTCCGTTCCTATGCACCGTTCGTAACCCGATTTTGCCGTAAGTCGGAAAATGCACGGTAAACTGCGTTTTAAACATGTTTTTTTCAACGTAACACAACACCAGCGTACATTCTGTACCTTAAACATGTACAGTACTGTAT
>JARVLU010001354.1:31900785-31910988 GCA_031762415.1 Simpsonichthys santanae
TTTTCTTAGTTCATATCTTAGATGTTATTACTGTTTTTCTTTTACATTTTATTGTTGGATGTAACTGTGACCCTGTGTACATAATCTTATTCCATCACATGTACCACATGTGGTACGAATGACAAAGAATCTCTGACTCTGACCACTGGAAAAAACTTCAATCTAGTGGTGGGATGCTGTTACTTCACAAGTAACATAATCTGCATTCATTATGGGAAATGTAGTTTTTTGGCAGTGCACCCTTTTGACTTATTTATTATGTGACAATCAGAGCTTTTAAGCTCTCGCGGACCACATAAAATGATGTGGCGGGCCTTGAGTTTGACATATGTGCTCTAAAGTATTAAATGTGCAGCTCTATGGAGTGATAAACAACCAAATTGATTCTGCTCGTCTAAAATGTATGATGCAAACAAAACTAACAAAAAAATGTAATAACCGACACAAACGCAAGACAAGCTGAAGGACAGTGCAAGTGATGTGTGTATTACAATACATTTAATAAGTAGCACAGTTTGAACTGCACTGTCCCTATGTGCACATTTGTACATTTTTATAAACACATTATCTGAGTTATTTTTCAGTTATTTTGGCTTTAGTGACACGTTATCAATAATGTGGATAGAATATATATTGGAAAATATTGCCTGTTGACAGTCCCTGTGTAGAAAGTGGAGGATGAGGAGAGAAAAATAAAAGAAAAAGAGCAGAAAGTAACTAAAAGCTGACGGGTTCTGATGTGCAGGTTGTGTGCTGCAGGCTGCGCTCAGACATTGGCTGCTCGGTGTGACGTGCCGTGTTCAGGCCAGATGGACGAACCGTTCAAAACACGGATTCGTCTTCAAAGAGCGCTAGAACAAATCCGGGCCTGCTGCTTTCAAAACGGTCCAAAACTGTGCGTGAGACGTGCGCATCTGCGCAGAGCCGTGCCTGTATGTGTTGAGTGTGAAAAGTTTTATACATGGCAGTGCTCAAACAGGAATCAGGTCTGGCATTTGGGTGAGCCCTTCCACCCTTTCAACAGCTCCCAGCAGATCATTCGTTATATCTTGAGGTGGATAAAAAATAAAAAGCTCCACTAAAAACTATCAATTTTCACTGCGTGCACCTCTTTGGAAACATTTTCCCTAGAGACGTTCCAGAGCAGAAACGGAACAGTTTCATGTTCTTTGTAAATCTACAGGTGACAACACTGATTTACCTGAACGCAGCAAGGTAGTCTGCATCAGCCATGGGTGGTTCAAGTCCTCCGGTAAAAGCCATGTTCACGTTGAAGCCCTCCCCTGCATCGCTGCCCACCTGAAACACACAAACGCTGTTTTATAAGCAGAACCGTAAAAGAAACCAGGGCTCAGGTGAGCAGAAAGACAGATCTCACCTCATCAGGTGCACCACTGCCTGGGAAGAAGTTCCCGTCGTCATAGCGATGGAGAGACAGGTAGAGAACACTGGGGTCTGTGTAGAAGGCCTGCTGGGTTCCATTCCCATGATGGATGTCCTAGTTAAAGCAATGAGTCTCATTACAAAATGAGCTCTTTTGACATGATGACCCAAACAAAACTTGAACGAGAAGCCACCTCGCCACCGGTAGCACAAGACCATCCTGGAAAACTGACGGACTATTGATCTCTACACCTGCTCTTAACAAACCGAGTGACAGAGAGACGGCTAGTCTACATCTCAGCTGCAGCCTGTTGTGATGTTGAAAAAGCACGGTCAGCAGGATTCAATAAAAGCGCAACTTTAATGGCTGCGTTCTCCAGCCAACAACATGACATCAATTAAATGACCTCACTTTTCTGCATTCAAAGAATGCTTTAATACGCAGCTCCTAAAAATGTCCCTGTTGGCTGCAGGCGAGCGGAACGACGACGAGCCTGAGCTCCGTCTGCGACAGCCAGAGAGGAAATGAAACGGTCCTTCAAAGGATTTGAGGAATAACCGTGACCATCCAGGAAGCATCACTCCTGGACACAAGGACACTTCATGTCTTTTTATATTTGGGGGAGATGGTATTGATAAAAAGATGCCTAAATGTTCCATTTGGCTGCAGTGTTTCTAATAATTCTTAGGCTTTCATGGTCTTCTGATCTGATTTCAACAGAAGAAACAAACTGGTTTGACCACACCTACTCGTGGTTGATGTCAGAAGAGTTTCCAAAGCTGATGCTTTTAAAAGTAGAATCATCATTCCACTTCTATTTGTTTATTTTTCTGAAGGGTCCAACTGTTCAACTAAAGAAGGTTTTAGGAGAATATCTGACTGAGCTGCGACTAGTGGGCAACTCAAAATTGTGAGGGGGTTAAAAAAAGCCAAATTATTGTCAGTCACAGTGAGTTATCGGTGTTTGCGACCATGTGGCCAGCGAGCCGTGCAGCAAGTTTTTGAAAACCACAACCTATTGTCGTGCACAATTTGCAAAACTGTATTTATGTCCGGGTGGCACAGTGGCGCAGTCATTAAGAGCTGTTGCCTCTTGGCAAGATCACCGGATCGAATCCAATTTGTGGGAGGAGTTTGCATGTTCTCTCCATGCATGAATGAGTTTCCTCCCACAGACCAAAAACATGCATGTTAGGCTGATTGGTAACTCTAAATTGTCCCTAGGTGTGTGAGAGAGAGTGAATGGTTGTTTGTCTCTATGTGTCCCTATGATGGACTTGCGACCAGTCCAGGGTGTACCCCGCCCCTCGCACAGTGATTGCTGGACATGGGCACAGGCGACCCCCATGACCCAAAATGGAAGAAGCAGGTAAAAGATAACGGATGGATGGAGGGATAGATCTAGTAGAGTGATGTATGAATGGGTAAATGAGGGTTCAGACTGTAGTGTAAAGAGCTTTTCGTGTCTTGATTAGATAGAAAGGTGCTATATAAGTCCAGTCCATTTACCAACAAAAACTGACATTTTGAATTCATTTAAGAACAACGGCAAAAAGCAGAGCTGATGTATCACTTTTTAAATGAATGACGCTGGTTGAGCTCAACTGGCAAAAAGCATTCATGACTCTAAACATCTTGCATCGTTCATGGTGATTCTCTGTGTACTTGTGTAGGTTACAGAGGTTCTCTGCCCTTTCGCTTCGGTTTTGAACATGATTGTACATAATTATTTTTTCCAAATTGTCACAGAGTTGATGCCAGTGTCACAAACCCACCTGAATTTTGTTCTGGGCATCTCCAGTTCATTTTAAGAGCTATAGCTGCGTTTGGACTTCCGCGCTGGAGCTTTCCTCTGATGAAAACAATAGAGACAGATGCCCAGGTCAGTAAAAATTAATAATAAATAAAAAAACTGATGATAAATTATAATTATTGCAAAACTGGTCCAAATCTGTCTATCTTAATTTAAAGTTTAAATTAGCTAAATAAATCATGAGGGTTGCAAAGGTGCGTACAAAGAGAAATGGGCAAACAGGCAATGAAATAATGCACCGTAAACACATAAGTCGGTCATGATTTTCAAAAACTAGTAGTGCAGAACGCGGCCACACTGCTTGCTGGTCACTTGTTCACAAAGACAAAGAGTTCAGTGAACTTGCAACAGAAAATGTGTTAATTTCCTCACAGTTCTCAGTTATCAATCCATCTTCAGCAGCCACAGCCTATAGTGAGTTACAACCTTTAGGCAAATACACCATAACAAGGTTGTTTTGATGCAAAACAATATAACTCTAAATGTATAAATGAGTGGCAGTGAGAAAAGGATCAGATCCACAAGGAGACTAACAGAGATAGACAAGAAGCAACACGGTAAACAAGAGGGATGGAGGAAGAGTGAACCAAAACAGAAATGTTTACTGACATCTTCATTCTGTTTCTGGCTCAGGTCTTCGTGCCAACTAGCTTCAAGTTGACCATTACTGTGCACCCTTCCAAAGAAAAACACTGTGACCTTCCTTAATGACTATCACTTTATTGCATTTACCCCAATTAGGACAAAGTGTTTTGAAAGGCGGTTAATAGTTTGCATCAAAAGAATCATCCAGCAACCTTGGTTTCTTTAAAATTTGCATAAACAGCTCCCACACACCTGGAATGCACAGACACAGAAGTGTAAGTGCTGCTCATTGTGCTCAGCTTAGCCTTCAACTCTTGTCATAAATCACACAGAAACATTGAAAGCCTCTCGTCCCTGTATGACTGAAGGCTGAACTTTCTGGCAGACCTCAGCCAGAGCTACAAGCTGCTGTAAACCCATCTCATCTTTGACTGCTGATCTCCCAAACCAAAACCAGCATTAATTAAGTTTGTGGATCACTGCAGTTGTTCAGCTGCTTATTTGTCAGGAGGTTATGTCCCCTTTCTCGGTCACACGCACAGAAAAGTGTGACTGGTGGTCTCCTGGTGTTAGGAAAGCAATCTCCATACTGTACAGACAATACAAAGCACACAACCAATTCTAGGAGGAGAAGGAAGCGGCATCAAACCTGTGCATAATTAGTTACTGACAAAAGATAATAAAACACCAAGATGGAGTAGTGGAAATGAAACAGCTCATGTGATTCTATTGCAATAATCCAGTTAGATGATTAACAGTGGTGTAGACACCCCCTCTGACCTGGATACAAGCACTGGTTTAGTTTGAAACTGTTACACCACTGTTGGATTTGCCCCTGTGGAAAGCTGGACTCCGGCTGATAGCGGTCCTGGTTAGAGTTGACCTCTGAATTGATCCCACATACTGTAAGTTCAGTGGAGCAGAGGCTGGGGACCTGGTCGGTCAACAGCTACCAGATGGGCAGTTCATAGATTGTGTTGAGAGGCATTGTGTTGTTAAAAGATTGTGCCTAGGTGATGTCTCAGGAGGAGTAAGACGCGCAGACACAGAATGTCCCTGATGTAGTTCGGTGCCATCAGAGTCCACTGGATCACTACCAGAGGTGATCTAGATCACAGTGGCTTCCCACACCATGATTCCAGTACTGTATTAGTTCTGGTGTGTTTCTCCCCATCCATCTATCCATCCATTATCTTCCCCTTATTCCAAAGTTTGGTCATGGGAGCAGCAGCTTGAGCAGGAAGGCCAGACATCTCTCCACAGCCACCTCTTCCAGCTCTTTTGGGAGGACCCCAAGGTGTTCCCAGGTCAACTGAGCGATGTAGTCTCTCCAGCCTGTCTTGGGTCTTCTCCGGGGTCTTCTTCCAGTCAGACATGCACCGAAGCACCTCCCTAGGGAGGTGCCCAGGAAGCATCCTTATCAGATGCCCAAACCACCTCAACTAGCTCCTCTCGATGTGGAGGAGCAGCAGTTCTACTTCGAGTCACTCACGAATGACTGAACTTCTCACCCTATCTCTGAGGGAAAGTCCAACTACCCTGCGGGAGGAACTCATTTCAACTGCCTGTATCTGCAATCTCATTCTTTCGGTCACTACCCAAAGTTCGTGGCCATAGCTGAGGGTAGGAACATAGACGAACCGGTAAACAAAGAGCTTTGCCTTGCAGCTCAGCTCTCTCTTCACTACAATGGACCAGCGCAGAGTTTACAATACTGCAGCTGCTGCACAATCCATCAGTCAATCTCACGTTCCATTCTTCCCTCACTCGTGAACAAAACCCCCGAGACACTTGAACTCATCCGATTGTGACAGAACCTCACTCTTGACCCCAAAAAAGCAATCCACCAATTGTTTCTCCTCAATAATGGCAAATTTGACCCACTCCTCTTGATACTGTGATGATCTCACATGATGGTCATCTGTGGTAACAAAGAACTGAGATTCATTAATCATACAATGAAACTCACTAGCAGCCCATGCTTACTGGTTATAACACCATTCCAAACATAGCCTTTTATGCTCTGGTACTAATGAGAGTTTAAGCATTGGACAATGAACCCATAATCCAACTGGTGCGACTTGTCAAGACACTGTGAAGAGTCCAGTAACTGTCTGGGTGGCAGGCGCAGATGTCATATGGTTTTGCAGTTAATGCACAATACAAAATCCTCAAGAATCTATATGACAAGTAGAGGTGCCATCATTAGTTCTATCATTAGGCCATTGTCACACCTGCACACGCACATGCCAATGCAAATTGTCACAACTGACCAGCTTCATGCAAATACACAATGTGACCCCTTATCCACTTCTGTCAAGTGCCAGTGATTCTGTCTAAAGCATCTATGAGGAATCCTCTGTGTCTGCAGACCTTCACTCACTGTTTTGACTGACTGTCAGATGTGTCTATGTGAGATGCCATCAATGCTTTCTGGTACTGGTAATAAACATATTCCTTATAATTTAAATCATTTATACGCCTATTTCTGGTTTGCGTGTGAATCAAACTGCTTCCAAGACAGCCCCTTCTTTTTAGGTATTAAATGTGTGATTTATTATTATTATTATTTTTTTTGGTAGTGAGTTTACAATTGTAAGTTACAGGTAGAGATAGGTAAAAGATAAAGTGAGGATTGCACCTGGTCTCATCACTCTCTCCAGCATGTTTAGGAACCTTAAAGCCAAACATCTCCTGTTATTTTTGCAAGTGTGCAGTTTAAAGTTTAATCACCAGCTCATCACAGATTGGCACAGAAGCTGTGCTGCTAGAGGCTCTTCAGCATCTGGTCCATCACTGCAGCAGCCATTCTGTCACTGCAAGCACATTTGCACCAACAGGGTGATCAGGTTGACACAACACCCTTAACAGAGTACACACTCACAACACAGTCTCTTCGCACTCTCACGGTCAGGATATCTAAAGTGTTGTGAAATCAAGGACCAACAAACACCCACGGGTCTTCGTTCTTCTGAGCTACAAAAATCAAGACATTCACCTCAAACTATCACTTCTAATAAATATTACAGGATTGGTGCAAACCCATCTGTTGCTATGTGTTCAGTTTCCCTTCACATTTATATTTAGTCTTCTACACTAATTTAATTGTATTTACTATCATGATTTTTAACCATAATTACTTTTGTGTAATTTGTTTTTATGTTCTGGAATTGCGCCGCACCAAGTGGCTGCATGTTGGAGTAGCTCTGTTATATTCATTGAGAGATTTTGCTCTTGAAAACTTTAAGTACTCCTTTTTTCTGGATGTAAATGGCTTTTTTTTTTTTCAGATGATTACTTCATCTGGTATCAGAAGCTGTGCTGCTAGAAGGAGTTTTACTGAAACCTTTTTTTACTTTTAGACATTTGTTATGATGCATAACCAGAACAAGGTGCTTTTCTACAACCAGGAGCAGCTGATTAACATATCAAAAGCTCAAATAAAACCGCATCTAGAGCCCCAAATCCCAAATGAGCTGAAAAGGAGGCGCCATGGATGCATTCCCATCTACCTGGAGGCAATGCTCAAGTGACTGACTGTCATATCTTGGAGGTAGTGGGAACCACGGCTCATGACAGCGGGAGGGCCAAGATCGTACTTTGGCACCTGCGTTTAAGTCTGCGGCGACGAGGGGCTCAGCAGGCTGCCGAGAGGAATGGCCATCGCTCGGGGAGGAGTTCTGCTAGGCATTCATGCAGTCCTACTGCCCAAGAGGACCAAGAGGTCTGCTGGGTCTGGGTGGATGGATCGGCATCTGCAGCCAGTTTCTTCGGATCTGCTGAGGGAAGGACTGCTGCAAGAGGTCCTTCCTGCCCACATCAGAATTCCCTTTGGGATTAATAAAGTATTATTAACTTGAACTCAATTGAATAAGGATTATGTTTGAACCATGTTAATATGGCTTTGTGTGAAAGGAGACAACATTTTTATTGCACAGTGTACATTTGTTTGTTTATGTTGTGTTTACAACAGTAAATTTCTGACACCCTGGATATTTAGATGCTTTGGAATCAACATGTAGAGGTCATCAGTTGTACTGAACTTTGTAGCACTTCTTGTGATTTTATTTATTTATTTTTTATAAAAAGGAGGTTTTAAAAGCAATAAATTATTTGGTGTGAATTAATGAGTGTATGCTGATTGTAATGACTTGTGAGCTGCATGTAATAATCAGGCTTAATGTGATGTACCCACCATGTGTTAGTCCGACTGCAATCGTCAGAGCTTTGTTTGATTTCAAAATTTAATGAAAAGCTATTAAATTTCTGTACTGATTACCTTACTTCTGTCTTGTTTTTTTTTACCCATTATACACTCAGTGCTACTGAAAGTGATTGTCATTTTCGTTGTTGAGGCAGCTATGCTCTGTTTGTCACATGATTCATACTAAACGGACAATCAAACACGCTCAGAGACTTTTATAATTGTCACCATATCTTCTTTAATAGTAACAGTTATTCATTTCAAGATCATTAATTTTCTTCCTCTTTTAAGTTATGCATCATTGACTTTTTGCTAAATTATCTGCTCATTGCATTCTTTCATGCACCATGACTGAAATATTTGTAAAGCATTTCTGTTTTTAAATGAATGATTACTTAATAAGATACATTTAATTTATGATTTATGCTCATCTGCAGTTTACGGACTTACAGTCAGTATTCTGAAATCCTCACTCGTAGATGGTCTCGAACCAATCCGCTCCTTATATCACTAACATTTCCCATCTCTCCTTCATCTTCACTGTAATCCCACTTGATGCATCACACTCCTCACCTTTGAAATTACATCTGTGCTGCTCCACAGTCAAGGTCACACAGAGACACAAGAAAAATTGTGTTGAAGCAAAGATGTGAGACTGAAACAAAACAGAGGGCATTTTGCTAAATTCCTAAGGTGTTTTTGTCACAATTTGGAAAATGAAGCCATTTCTTTTTCTTTTGAATTTTCCTGGGATAACGTGTAAAGCTATTGGCATCAGCAGGAGGCTGTTTCAGCAGACTCTCTCAGCTGCTGTTTGTATGTGTCGTGAAATGTATCAGTTTAAATATGTAAGTTGGATTTCTTGAAAATAGGCTCAGATTGTCACTAATTGACTGACTGAGTCATAAAATCTGATCTTTGTGATGTGAATTCCTGAAAATTCTGCGATTCTGTTTTAACTAATAATGAATGGGGCTTAATGGAGTGGATTCACACAAGCTGGAAATGTTTTCATTGGCCAAACTCAGTATTTTCCCACAACTGCTGGCCAAGATAAAGTCATAAAAGCATGCAGCAGATTTCCAGACAATAGTCTGACTGAAAGAAACAGTATGGTAATATTTCTGAAAGAAAATAGAATGGATATAAAAATAAAAGAACAAAAATAAATAAAAAAAGCAATTTTAGAGCTCTCTGCTCTTGACATGAAAAAAACAATGGTGGTTTTTAAAAAAAGAGTTCAATTTTAGACATTTTATAAATCTTTTTTGTTGTTTTTCTTTGTGGCAGCTATTTTCTTTTCTTTTTTTTAACAGAGATTTTAGACCAAATGACTTTGTATATACAGAACTTTATCATGTTTTAACAAGTCCGTCATGGTTATGGATAGTTTTTTTAGATGATAACAAAATAAATCAATGAATATGACATGTTTCTTTGAAAAACAATGTTGAAAATAAAATAAACATACTAAAAACACAATGATGTTATTTTGATGTTATCCATCCATCCATCCATCCATCCATCCATCCATCCATCCATCCATCCATCCATCCATCTGCACCGGTTTTCCACTCCCCTGACACCAACCGGCAATTCTTAGTCGAGGTTGATGCTTCAAACTTTGATGTAGGAGCTGTTTGAAGTCAACGTATCTTTGATGCCAAGACTCATCCATGCACTTTTTTCTACATATCAAGTGCTGAATGTATGACATCAGAGATTGTGAGCTCCTGGCTGTCAAACTAGCCTTGGAAGAGTGGTGGCGCTGGTTGGAGGGGGCCAAGGAAACTTTTTTTTTTCAAGATAACATAGAACTTTAATGATCCTACAGGAAATTGTTGTGCCAGAGTTTCAGTACAAAGAACATACACAAGGAATCACACGATATAATAAATAACAGAGAATATAAAAATACCAACAATTAAGGTCTAAAACAGGTCAGGTGCAGACAGAAATATGAAAGTGTTTATTGTGGTGCAGGATTAATTTTTATTGTTCTATGCATAGAAAGGGGGAGGAGTTGAAAAGTTTGATAGCCACTGGGAGGAAGGACTTCCTGCGGTGTCTGTGAAGCGCCTTTTTCCCGACGATTTAATTTTTCTCTTTCTTACAGGCCTGGGACAAAGAATGTAAAAACCTGATTCATTCAACCTTTATTTAGGCAGGTTAATCTCATTGAGCCTCGAGGACTCATTTACAAGAGAGACCTGGCTA
>JARVLU010001354.1:31928845-31941259 GCA_031762415.1 Simpsonichthys santanae
TTCAACTTGGATCTGGGGACATCTAAGAGGAACTGGCTGATACTGCAGACCCGAGTGCTCTTACTGGAGTGAAGATGTTAAGAAGATCATATAAATAAGATGGAACCAGACCTTTTAAGACTTTAAAAACAAGCAATAAAATCTTAAAATCAATCCTGAAGTGGACAGAGGTTATGTGTTCATGTTTTTAGTTGCTATTAAAAGACAAGCTGCTGTGTTCTGGATAGATTGCAAGAGATGTAGAAATGATTTATCCAAACCAACTTACAGAGCATTACTCTGGTCCAAATGAGAGATAAGACTTCACCTTGGCAATGAGTCTTAGTTGGAAGAAATTGGATTTCACAACTGCATTTATCTGTTTGTCTAACTTCAAAGCTTTATCAAAAAGAGGGTTGGATGGTCTCTGACTCATAAAGGACTCAAGAAGACCTGTCAGTTAACAAAAGGTTAGATAAGTATCTTTTAAGATAAGCTCAGATAAGATAAGATAAGGACTTTATTGTTCCCTCAGTAAATTGTTGTGCCAGGTTTTCAGTGCAAATTAATTTTATACAGCATTTTCTAAATTGGGTGGGTTCAGGTCCGGTCCAGATCTAAAAGCCCTCTCCCAGTGAATCCTGTGGGCCAGCTGGATGTCTTTGGGCATGATGGTGACTCTCTTGACATGGATGGCGCACAGGTTGGTGTCCTCCAACAGACCCACAAGTTAAGCCTTGCTGGCCTCCTGCAGAGGCACAACAGCCAAACTCTGGAAGCGCAGGTTGGTCTTGAAGTCCTGCGCAATCTCACGGACCAGGTGCTGGAAAGGCAGCTTCCGGATTAGCTGCTCAGTGGACTTCTGGTAGTGGCGGATATCCCCCAGAGCTATGGTACTGGGCCTGTAGCACTGAGACTTCTTCACTCTGCTGGTGGCCAGGGCGCTCTTCCGGGCAACCTTGGTAGTGAGCTGCTTCCTGCAGGTGCTTTACCTCCAGTGGATTTGCAGATGGTCTGCTTGGTACTGGCCATGCTTAGTTTATTGAATACTTCTCTGTAGAAGTCTTGTTTCTAAAATAATTTATGTGGCCGTTATTAGTTATTATCATCCCCATATGTAGTGGTCAGACTGCCACTCCTGTACCTCCTAGTAGATTTAAAGGTACGTTGTTAGCGTTGGTAGCGACGATAATAGGCTCTGTTTTTAGCTTTGTTAGCGCTCATAATAGCTTCACGTGGTTAGGTTTACAGTAAAGGGTCTGGCATTAGGTTTAGGGTCCTGGTTAGGATAAGGCACAAGGGTAAGTGGGTTAAGTTTAGGGTTGGTCCTCTGGGTCCGGTTTAAGGTTAGTTTTAGGAAAATGGTTATACAAGTTGAAAAAAAAAGACACTTCCTGGTTTACCCCGGCGAGACGCTGCCTATTATCAGCGATAATAAAGATAATAATGTACCTTTAAACCTACTAGGAGGTAGGTGGGACAGTTTCACCGCTACATATGGGGATGATAACAACTAATAACGGCCATTTAATGGACTGACAAGATCCGAAGCCGCTCAAGTAACGATCTATCGAAGATCACAGAACTGTCAGGAAAGTCACAAATAATCGAAGCTGAACTCATCCTTCAAGTTGTAGTAGTATCTTCATTGGTGATTACCCATATTTGTTTGTAGCACTGTACAGTACATATACGTATATTGTTAAAATTGCATAGGTTTAAGAGTTTAGATCATTGTAAGAACATTGCAAGAGTGTGCGAAGGGTTTATAAAGACTTATAATGTCCCTACTGTATTTTCACTTATCGCGGGGGCGTCTGGAACGTAACCCCTGCGATAAGTGAGGGACTGCTGGATTTCCAAATATGCCGCTCAACGACACAACATGGGGCTGCTGTGGTGCAGTTGTAGGGCAGCTGACTTGAGACAAGAAAGTTGCAGGTTCAACTCCCTGCCACATCGTGGTGTCCTTTAGTAAGACACCTAATCTCTAACTGCTCCCCATAGGCTGCCCACTGCTCCACCTTCACTTTCAACATATAAAATCTACACTTCTATCCACCAACATCTCGACACGTCTGGATTTCAGACAAGAGATAATTTCATTTTACTGTTGCTGTAATTTGAGACTAATCCTTGCCCCGCCCCTCTCCTTGTACCCCCCCTCACCATGGGACAGTTCAAGCACCGATTGCTTTTTATAGCTGGGGTGTTTGGAGCAGAGGCTTAATGACAAGGATGGTCTGAGATCTGAAAGTTTCCCATGCCATGCTGGTATGAGGGGCTTGGGCAGGATTTGCAGGTGGAAGACAAGGATGTCAATGCCCGAGAGGGGCGGTGAGTGATGGACAGACGACTGTCAAAATCCTGAGAGCAAACCTTGGCAGGTGGAGAGCTGATCTGTTTGCAGGCAGACGGCAAAAGCTTTTTACCAGCAGCTGCAGGAGTTGAATTCCACAAGTTCAGAAAAAATAAATAAAAATGCTATTAGCGCATGCTTTAGCCAGAATCTCATATAACTTTATTTATTTATTTATTTATTTAATTCTGTGTCAGCCACATGAAGCTCATTCTGTGAGAACCCTTTTCAGAGTCAAGGACATTCAGGGGCAGAAAAATGACAAAAAGAGAAGAAACATGGGGGTGTCTTTGTGTTTTCCCGAGTCTCACAGTGAGATTACAGCAGGCGATTGTGATAAGAGAAAAGAAACACCCTGCGTATTACAAAAATGTTCAATCATCGCTTTCATCTGATTGAATCAACTCAAAATCTTTAAAATTAATGACTCAGCTGAAGCTAATACTGACAGAACGACCTTAAAGATCTGTCACAAGTGAATAACTTACAGCCCAGTGTGTAAAACACAAAATCCTATCAACTTCAGTTCTATTCAGTTTATTTTAATTCAGTTTATTTATATAGTGCCAAGTCAGAACAGAAGTCATCTCAGATCACTGAACAAATACGTCCACGTATGTTTTAAATAGCAGTTAGTAAAGGAAGGAAGCCAGCAAGGCTTCCTTTCAAGGCTGCAGGTAACTTGAAAAGATTTCAACAACTTCTGGTGTTCTCATCTGAAATGCAGGAACAACTTAATTACTCACCGACATCAATACAGTTTTATGTAGAAGGAAGAAAAACTAATAAAATTGTAAAGAATGAATCCATCTAATGCAGGATTCAAAGGGCACCAAACACATTTAGTTGCTGGAGACCTTCAAGGTTTTGTATGTCAAGTAGTTTCAGGCAGCTTAATGAGGCCAGTCGTTAGCAAACTTTAGCTAGATATTGCCTCGCAAGAGATTTTTCAAGGCCATTAAGCTCATTATTATATTATAATTCATGGTCTGAGGCATGAGGGTCTCCTGAGATCCATTTGTTCGAAAAAGACTTCACATTTACTGTCGTCATGCTTCGTTTTCTTGATTGTCTAAATTAACACAATTAAGTCATTTGATCCTAAACAACTGTAACCAGAAAGCTAAAATAACCAAAAGATTCAGGATACATTACATAATTAATTTCCCCAATGGGGATTAATTGATTACCAAAAAAAAAAAAAAAAAAAAAAAAAAAAAAAAACAACAAAAAAAAAAAACAACAACATTAGTTTCATCAAGGTTCAAGCTCAATAATCCAGGTAAAACTCCAACAAAGTTTAGTCAGGTCATCAGCACGGGTTCTTCTTCTTCTTCTTTTATTTTTTATTTTCTGTTGAGAGACGTTTTGTCCTTCATCCAAAGGACTTCATCAAACTGAGGAGCCACAAACAAACTGCATCCAACAAGCAGCACACTCCCATAGTGGACCAACCAGTTAAAGATTACAGTAGTCCCTCGTTTATCACGGGGGATATGTACCCTGAAGACCCGCGATAAGTGAAAAACAGTGAAATAGGACTGTAGTAGTATAGTAGTTTATTGTCTTATTTATATACCTGTATATTAAGGCATTTTAAACCTTTTCCACACTCTTGCAATGTTCTGACAATGTTTCTAAACTCTAAACGCTCTAAAAAAAAGAAAAACCCACAGAATGTCATGATTTCAGCTTCGCTGCTCTTCGATACCTGCAAGCGCTCTTGGCCACGCCCACTTCTCCGCTCTGCACGCTGAACGTCTGATCAGCTGTTTTACTGCAGCAGGAAGTTTATCCTGCAGCAGAAAAGTGCTGGACAAAGCTGCAGCAGGAAGCTTTTTTCTGCAGCTCTGGGCTGCACAAATGTGCGTCAGGTGCTAAATAATTTTAAATAATTGATTTTAGATAAAAATTTCATGCCGATCGTGCGGCTCATCCATCAATCAGCCAGTTATGTTTCATGTCCAAAATTATTTTGAATAGCCGCGATAGAGCGAATCCGCGATAAACGAACCATGACGTGGCAAGGGACGACTGTATTTATTAAAGATTAAAGTGGACTGGTTGGTCCACTATGGAAGTGTGCTGCTTGTGGGATACAGTTTGTTTGTGGCTCCTCAGATTGATGAAGTCCTTTGGATGAAGGACGAAACATCTCTCTACCAAAAAAAAAAAAAAAAAAAAAAAAAAAAGAAACCATCCAGATGACCTGGCTGAACTTTGTTGCATACAATAGTTACTTCTTGTTCTTTTGGGGTGGGGCAGCCGACTTGGGACCAGAATGTTGCGATTCATCCCATGTTGTGGTGTCTCTGGTCAAGACACCCAATCCCCAGTTGCTCCCTGGACGCCCATAGCTGTCCACCGCTCCACCTGGGTGCATCTCAGGTGCGATGGGTTAAATGCAGAGAACTAATTTTGCCAGTGTATGGGAACATACTCAGACGTCCCTCCCTTCCCTTCTTCTTTCGACTTTTCCCTTTTCAGTGGTTGGCCCAGCGTGTCGTCCTCTTAAATGAACTCACATATTAGTTTTGGCAAAAAATGTTTTATGTGGGTTTTCTCAACATTTTTCCAGACTTGGGACTGGCACAAGCGATACACTGGCTTGTGCTCCCTAGTGGTTTGTTCATACAACCTTTAATGTTAAAAAATATTAAACTCCAATGGAATAGACGAGTCTCAGCTTTTTAACTACATTACAGTTACCAGTAAGTGTTTTTTCTTAATTAATCTAATGTTTCTCACCTTAGTTCACTGAACTTCACGGGTGCTTTGGAGCATTTTTCACACATCCGTTCATTTTTAGGAAAAGTAAAAAGACATTTAGCCGCCTCTGTTCCTCTGCTGTTTGTATTTGCACAGAAGCAGCTCAGCGTTGCATCAGCGTGCACTTGGCCTCACCAGTTTGGTGTTATAGAACCAGCAGAGTGACATCAGGGTCAGAAGAATGTCCTTCATATACTTCATGCCCTCTCATACACACATGCTAATTTGTCTCAGAAGCTCTTTTCATGCAACACTAGTAAAATAGGTTTGATGTGTCTTTACTGTGCTTTAATTTGCAGTAAAACATGTTGCTGTATTGAAAGATGTTTCTAAAAGTCAACTCAGGACCTTACTGCTCACTTTTTTATATTACGTGTACATTACTTGTAGTTGTCCTCAGATTAACCAGAAAATTGGCACGTTTGGAAGAGATTTTTAGGAAAACAACAACAACAAAGTTACAGTTCTGCTTTAAGATTTAAACAAGTCCTCAAACATTAACACAATCAATATTATTTAAAAAAAATATTTGAAATTGAGTATTTATTGGAATTGTTTGAGAAATTTTGGCTTCAATAGTGGAAAAAAAAAGTCTTGTCTCAGTAAATATTTTAATTATTTTAAATATATAAAAGCAAAAAATAAAACTTTTGTTTAAAATTGAATATTTTGCTATATTTTGCTAGAAAACAGAAATTTAAAACCACGGTTCTTGCTTTTGGAAATAGGTGAAAAAAGAAAAATCAATCAGAATCGAGTCTGACCTTGACTTGACTTTGGCCAGCTCATTCCAGGACCTTTAAATGTCTCCTCTTAAACCACTCATCACTTCAGCACATAACATAGCTCCACACCCACTCTCACTTCCAAGTAAAACTGAAACATCTATGCATGATTATGCGTCCAAAAACAGGATTCACTGCGGGAGCGGCGTTAACTTAAGATGGTAACGTGTTTGAAACTGAGTCACGTGTTGTAGTTTTATCTGACCAGAAGACTTTCCTCCATGCATTTATAGTCTGACTTTTTCAGGTCGTCATGTTACGCAGCCCATCGTTGTAACGTCTGACTTTTAGCATTGTCCTACAGAGCACAGACTTATTAGATAAAACCTAACAGCGGTACAAGCTGTTCTTAAATTAGACAGAGCACAGTGCACTCCTCTTGTCCTGCTAGATAAGAAACAGGGAAACTTCAGCAGCTCTCAGTCGTGCTGCATCTGTCCACTGAGATTCTTTTTCCAATGCCTCTTCTCCCTTGTTGCCATAGTTACAAGCGAGTGGTGACCCCCCGGCGAGCTGGGACAGCGGTGTTATTGTGTTGGCTGGTTTCCATTATTGTGGGTCTCATGCCGATGCTGGGCTGGAATAACCTGCAGCGCCTCCTCACCAACGGCACCTTGATAACTAAAGACCTTGTGGTGACCTGTGAGTTTGAGACCGTCATCAGCATGGACTACATGGTCTACTTCAACTTCTTCGGCTGGGTGCTGCCCCCCCTGCTGCTCATGGTGGCCATCTACTTGGAGATTTTCTACATGATCCACAAGCAGCTCAACAAAAAGGTACGGCTTTGCTTTTTTTTTATTTTGGGCCAACATAAAGCCGCCATTTTGTTCTTATTTAAGCAGCTTGAACTAACAGTGATATTTTTTTTAATTCTCATTGTAGGTGACAGCAAGCCACACAGACCCAAGGCGTTACTTTGGGAAGGAACTTAAATTAGCCAAGTCATTGGCGCTGGTTCTGTTCCTCTTCGCGGTCAGCTGGCTTCCACTTCACATACACAACTGCATCACTCTCTTCTGCCCCGACTGCAACACGCCGGTGTTCCTCATTTACATCGCCATCATCCTCACACACGGTAACTCGGCTGTCAACCCCATCGTATACGCTTTCCGGATCAAGAAATTCCGCACGGCCTTCCGGAAAATCTGGAAACAGTACGTGCTCTGCCAGGATCCAGTTGGTCGACTTCCTCAAAGAGGGAGCCAGAGAGGACGAGGTAACGAGACAAGGCTGCGGCAGAATGATGATGACAATGACGATGTGTGACCTTTGGCAGCTAATTGCACGAAAAGTTTGCAGTTTGGGACAATATGAAAAAAAGAACAAGAAAAATCTGAATTTTTATGCCTGATTTCTGATCAGGGTGGCATTAATAGAACTGGAGGACACTAAAAATGGATGGAAATTATTTTCTCCATTAATCGTGCTCCAAAAGAAATAGGTTCCCAGTCAGATGTAGATTTGGATTGAAGCTTATTTTTGGCTGACGAATCTATAAAGACATTTTATAAGATATGGGGCTTTTTTAAAAAAAAAAAAAGTTTCAACATTAACCTGTTGGATTTACTGTAACTCGGTACATATTTGTAGCAGATGTGGACAATAGTAGAGTTGACTGTACTTATGGCCTTCAATGTGATTGATTCTAAATATTAATCCTTATACAAAATGTGCTACATAAAATACTTCATTCTGTGGCCTTAAGGACAGAAGGAACTGAGTAAATGTGGTTTGCGGAACAAGAATAAATCTGGTAAACTTTCGAGGTAGGAAGACTTTTGCACAGGATGCATTGAGAGGATTCAGCACATGGTGTGTGGGCTGGCTGCACAGAAGAAAAATCAACAAAATCAGGATTTTTGGTAAAACCTCTGCTTTTCTAATGACAAAGTTACAACTCATCAGCAGTAACAGATGTTTGGTCCATTTTCATGTAAAGTTTTTTTTTTTGTACACATCTGAGACCATTTGACTGACAGGATGACTGATGGCTGCAAGCAGCAAAAAGCTTCTTGTTTTCTATTTAATGTAAGAATGTACAGAAGGTCACAGATCCAGTGGTCCTTTAATTTTAGCTACATCAGTTTTTAATAGAAATCTGCTGTGCTTTTCCATCTAATACGGGGGTTCCCAACACTGGTCCTTGAGGAACACCATCCTGCATGTTCTAGTTGTTTCACTGCTCCAACACACCTGATTCAGAGGTTTACTTCCGTAAGTTTGGCAGAAGCCTGTTAATTAAACTTTCATTTGAAGCAGGTGACTTGGAGCAGAGGAAGAACTGAAGCAGGGTGTTCCTCAGGGATCAGGGTACCTTAATCAGTCTTCACAAAAAAGTTAAATCATGTCATCTGGACAGATTCTTAATCAAGCTTATTTTATCCCTCTAATGTTATGCTGACCTTTGACCTTTTCAAAATATACTCCTAACTATCAAAGTTCATGCTCAATAATCCAGGTAAAAAGAAAAAAATCCAACAAAGTTCAGGCAGGTCATCTGGACGGTTTCTTTTGTTGTTGAGAGATGTTTCGTCCTTCATCCAAAGGGCTTCTTCAAGCTGAAGAGCCACAAACAAACTGTGTCCCACAAGCAGCACATTCCCATAGTGGACCAACCAGTTTGTTGGTGGTAAGATGGTTTCAACAGTCCTGGATTTACTTGGATTATTGAGCATGAACCTTGATGTTTTGAACCACTTTGGCGGTGGCTGCCTGAGAGGAGTCGATGGTGGAGAGGGTGGGCCCCAGAAACCATCTTATCACCAACAAACTGGTTGGTCCACTATGGGATTGTGCTGCTTGTGGGACACAGTTTGTTTGTGGCTCCACAGATTGAAGAAGTCCTTTGGATGAAGTACAAAACGTCCCCATTTGAAAAAATGATCCTTAAAAGACATTTTAATTAATTGTTTTCACAGAGCTGATGTAATCTGACTAGTGTTGAGACATACAGGGCTCCAGTATTACAATCATCACTGTATGCAACTCATAAAGTAGAGAAATGTTGAGATCATTTAAAACAGTGAGAGAACAGCTGCACTGCTGACTCCTGCAGCTGTTGGTTCAACAAAAAGCCTGAAAAATCAAAACTCAGAGTCAAAATGTCACCGCGAATGCACAGATTCAAATTTGCCATGAACGATTTGCATAATAAATTAGACGCATCAACGTTTTTTATGATTTTTTTTTTCTTTTTATATTTTTAGGCTTACTTTCTCTTCATGCTTTTTGTAAGGCTCTGCAAAAGGAAATCAGGTGTCACTTTGGTTTTTATGTGTTAATGTGTCACTGATTTTTGTCTTTTGAAGGTGGTGGAGTGGGGGGTGGTGTCTGAGAGGTTGTGGAATTGATAAGAGTTTGACATTTTTTTTTAAAGGCCAGCCTAAAAGCCATCTGAAACTGTACACACCTGATTTTCTATCATGTTACAGGACCTAAAGTATAAAAACTGAATCTCACTCTAACATACACACACATGCCTCAATCCAATAAAAAGACCATTTCCAACACTGCTACTGCCTTAATGTCTCCAAGGATGTCTCTTCTTACTTTCTGAGGAGCTTTTAAGGCACCGTGACTATGGTTTAATCAATTTTAACGAGATGTCTGCACTTTGAAAATTACTGAACGAAACCTAAATGAAGCGGTACCCGTGAATTTGCATCGCTGATCAGCGGGAATCTCAAGAGCTCTGACGTTTGAGCGAACAGAAAGCCCGAGACGCCAAAACGAAAGCAGCAGTGCGAGTGTTTCAGCAGCCATTTTTAAAGTCTCTGTCACAGCTGTGATGTTCAGACGGTCCGAAGACAAGAATCAGTCGTTTATATAAACCATTTCAATAAACTGTGAATGTTTAACTGTGTTCCTCTATTTTTTTTTAAGTATTTGACAGCTTATTTGCTCATCAGTAGGAGATACTCTGATTTAATTGTGCAAATACACATTAGGGAGCACACGTATGATTAATAATAAATAAAATGTTCTTGGGAATTATTGTTGTGATTATATTTGGGTATAAAGGGGCAGAGATTATAAGATTATTCTTCATCTGCTGCCTTTCATTTTATTTTAAATGTATGTTTTTAATTTTTTTTGAGTTGTTGACTTGGTTTTAATGAAATTAATAAATTTAATGAAATGAAAAAAAAAAAGAAATGAAATAAGCAAACTATACTAAAAGTAAATAAGGGCACTCACAGTAAAAACAGACCTTGTGAGTTTTATTCTGTACAATTTATATGATAACATTGTTTAATTTTCATCATGTAATTGCCTGTTTGTTTGTCATGTTAGAAACATTTCTCAGTAAAAATGGTCTGTTTTTACTGAAACTCACAGAAATAATTTGATGCACATCGATTACACAGCTAATCGACCTTAACCAACAGAATGGCCATAACAGTTAATTTTACAAGTACTGAGTTAAAGTTTGGTGGGGTAGTGGTTGAGAGTCACCCTGAGCATCAAATGCACAGAGTCTAGTGTTACTGAAGGTTTGTCCACCAAAGCAAGTCATTGAGACAAACGAGAAGTTTTTGCAGAACATGTTCATTTTTTTTTTTTTTTGCACCAGGTCTGTAAAAGCACCAGTCAGGTGATACCTGTCCATTCCACTCCCCAGAACCTGCCCACAGTACCAGCTACCTGACGCTCTGCTTCACTGTCCTGTCCGACTGTTGAGAGATCACAAAGATCACTTGCTCTTACCTGGAGGTGTTCACGGTCCAACACCATTGGGCCGCTCTGTTGTCCATCATCCAACATGTCTGCCCCACCTGTCAGCTCGACTTCAAGTCACACAGCACAAGTTGAAGGACAAAAGGATTTATTTACAAATCTAATTAATCTAAAGTGTAAATGAATCAATGATGGAGTTATGAATAATTCACATTATCATTCATACAAGGCTGGGTGGACTAAAATGTGACTTCATGCGCTGCTTCAATTAAAATGTGTGCGTGAGAGGAAAAGTTTTGATTAATGTAGTAAAATATCAGAAAAGATGGTCGTCGTTTGATTATTCCTAAACAAATTGATCAAACTAGTTTATGAACAGTCTCAGCTCCATGAGAGTCTCATGTCCTTTCATGATAACATGACTCCATCACCATGTTGAGTCCAGTCCATGTGTTCACCTTAGCTTTAATGATGCAGCAGATCAGAGTATGCTTCTCTTGTTCATAAAGAAGACTGAACTCCAAAGATCCCAACGTGGCTGCAAGAACAAAACACATTTAGACCAACGTCTGAAAATACATCATGAAACAGATCATCATGATACAGATTATAATGAAATACGTCAGCATGAAATAGATCTTGAAACAGATCATGAAATAGATCTTCATGAAACAGATCATGAAATGGATCATCATGAAACAGATCATGAAATAGATCATGAAACAGATTGTCATGAAACAGATTGTCATGAAACAGATCATCATGAAACAGATCATGAAACAGATCATGAAATAGATCATGAAATAGATCATGAAATAGATAGTCATGAAACAGATAGTCATGAAACAGATCATCATGAAACAGATCATGAAATAGATAGTCATGAAACAGATCATCATGAAACAGATCATCATGAAACAGATCATGAAATAGATAGTCATGAAACAGATCGTCATGAAACAGATCATCATGAAATAGATCATGAAATAGATCATGAAATAGATCATGAAATAGATTGTCATGAAACAGATCATGAAATAGATCATCATGAAACAGATAATCATGAAATAGATCATGAAATGGATCATCATGAAACAGATCATGAAATAGATCATGAAATAGATAGTCATGAAACAGATCATGAAATAGATAGTCATGGAACAGATCATGAAACAGATCATCATGAAACGGATCATCATGAAACGGATCATCATGAAACAGATAATCATGAAACAGATCATCATGAAACAGATCATGAAACAGATCATGAAACAGATCATGAAACAGATCATGAAACAGATCATAATGAAATAGATCATGAAACAGGTCATCATGAAATAGATCATCATGAAATAGATCATCATGAAACAGATCATCATGAAACAGATCATGAAATAGATCATGAAACAGATAATCATGAAATAGATCATGAAACAGATCATAATGAAATAGATCATGAAATAGATCATGAAATAGATCATGAAACAGATCATCATGAAACAGATCATGAAATAGATCATGAAACAGATCATGAAACAGATCATCAAGCAACAGATCATGAAATAGATCATGAAACAGATCATTATGAAACAGATCATCATGAAACAGATCATCATGAAACAGATCATGAAACAGATCATGAAACAGATCATGAAACATCATGAAATAGATCATGAAACAGATCATCACAAAATAGATCATGAAACAGATCATGAAATAGATCATGAAACAGATAATCATGAAACAGATCATCATGAAACAGATCATCATGAAATAGATCATGAAACAGATCATAATGAAATAGATCATGAAATAGATCATGAAATAGATCATGAAACAGAT
>JARVLU010001354.1:31961671-31981385 GCA_031762415.1 Simpsonichthys santanae
CTTTATTGTCATTTGCACCACATGTGGTACATGTGATGAAACGAAATTATGTACACAGGGTCCCAGTTACATCCTACTTACTGTATAAATAAATGCAATATTGCTTTATCACAATATTTTTGGTGCGTCTCATATAGTATTATTGTGTGATTTACAGTCATACTTGGCAGTTTATAAACAGCTTCAAAAGTATAATTAAGAATTAATGTTTTTTTTTTACAAAAATCAATTTTGCACATTATTCTTTTGACATTCTCCCATAAGTAATACTTTTATATTACAGCTTTAAATAATTACAGATTTTACCCTGAAAATTCAGATGCAGCTCTGTATTCAGGTTGTTTCAGCTGTTTATTCTTTTCTCCCTCACATCACTGAACAACCCCAGACTGTTTGGTGGGAAGTCCAGTAAACAGGCACCAGTCACCACAGCTGAAAACCTGAAGAACTCCACCGTCATCTCCAACCACCCCCCCCCCCCGAGCCATCAGCCTACTGAGATGCTCCCACTCCAGATCTGTTCCACTTCCCACCGAGCTGCAAAAACAGCTGAGCGTTTCAAACGTCGCATTCTGGGGTGTTGTTCTTTTTACACCATAAACCCTGAACATCTGTTTTAAAACATCTGTATTTAAACATCTGTTTTAAACATCTGTTTTAAAACAGATGTTTAAATACAGATGTTTAAATACAGATGTTTTAAAACAGATGTTTAAGATGTTTTAAAACAGATGTTTTAAAACAGATGTTTTAAACATCTGTTTTAAAACATCTGTTTCAAAACAGATGTTTAAAACATCAGTTTTAAAACATCTGTTTTAAAACTGATCCGACTGGTTGGAGCTCACGCCGTCAGCGCGCCTGTTCTGTTTGCTTGAACACATTTTAATCTTCATGACGTACCTCTAACTTACATCTCACTTAATGAGTTCTATAACCTGCAAAATAACATTTTATTTATTTAATGATCTTTTAAATATTTTTCTGTCCTTTGACAAACAAAGAGAAGGAAATATATTTTTTATTTGAATAAACGTGACCCTGAACATTAATCTTAGTAAAGTCATTTTACTGCCGGTTGATTAAATTGAGATGAAGATTATGAACAGTTAATATCTTACCTGTTGTAGATAGTTTAATTCTGCAGACTGATGGGCTGCCTGTAAACAGATACACTCTCCAGAACTTTACTAAATCTGCTCTGTAAACAGTTCAGTACAGTACAGTTGTTTGCCAGCACAGAGTGGCAGCAGCAGCTAGCTGTAGCACTTCTGGCACAAGTTGCACATTTCTCCCAGAAGATCCATTTAATGAGAAATTAAAGCGAGTATGAAGGTTAAATGTGTGAACTGGTGTGAAAAATGAAAAATCTAGAGACGGTTGATGGAGGAGTGGGTCCAACTTTACACATCTCCATCCATCCATCCATCCATCCATCCATCCATCCATCCATCCATCCATCCATCCATCCATCCATCCATCCATCCATTTTTTTAATAAAACACTTTCGAAGGAAAACATAAAACTAGCATGGAACTGTTTTAAAGTTAATTTTCTTTGATCTGCCATTTTAGGGTTCGTTCATGCATTGTTTTACTATATTAAAATCTGTGGTTTTGTGGTAAACAATAAAAATATTAAACTAAACATCTGATTTTTGCCACCTGGCAGCACAATCCTGCAGCCGTTGGAGCCATTGTGTTTTTACGGTTCTTTTCTTTCTTTTAATCAATTTAATTTTTTTCATGGCAAAAATGTCAAAAGCACTTTAAACATATGAAATGCAAAAGCACAGATCCTGGGACAATATTGGATTTATTAAGCACATTTTATGAAGTACACACAAAACCAAGCTGTCACGTACTGCACCACGGCTGCTTCTCATCACAGAACTGTTTCTATTTAGTTCCAGAGCTCTCTTTGCTCTCTTATGGAGACATCGTCAGAGCAAGTGATGCACGTTACAGTAAGTGCATGCAACATTGTTTATATGTCATCAACTGTCAAATATTCCAAACAACTGGGCAACAAATTCAATACTGACTCACAGCTGCGTCACGCTACAGTCTGTTTTATAGTTATAGTGTTACACACAGCTGAACAGGCTGTTCTCATGAAGCAGTGATGCATTCCCTCAGTGTGTTGTGAAAACTCTTACATGTATCCAGTGACACCAGTCAACGTGTCAGACTGATGAGCTGGAGCTGCATGCGGAGACCCTGGAATCCTTTTTTCACTGTAATTGCTATGGGGTTGGCTTGGCCCAGCTGTAGGGAGGCTGTTTTCAATCGGAGGGTCGGGAGTTTGATTCTCAGCCCCTGTGGGGTGCTCAAGTTACTTTGGACAAGATGCTGAACCATTTGCCCCTTCACTTATCACTGTACGAGTGACACACTGTACAAAAGTGTATAACATAAATAATAGAAAGTACAAAGTAAGTAAATTGTGGAATCATCCACCTGGTGTGTCACATGATACTGTTCTTCTCTACCTGCAGAGTTTTCAAATGATTTGAGTCCACCAGGTGGATCTCAGGAACGTATAAATTATTTTTATTTACTTTGTATTATATTCATCCTGTTTCAATCCTGATTTACAAAGTTATTCTATTTATTGGGGTTGCAGTACCCATAATGGTAAAATGTACCACTGTTGGCATTGAGAGTGGGAAAGCTTGGATCATTTTCATTTAACTAAGATTTACTTTCACTACATTTTCCTAACTGGCCTGACACCATCTTGATTTTCTAACTTAAAGCATACGTTTATATTATTATTATTTTTTTTGTACTTAGTTCTCCATCCAATAAAAATTGAATGCCTTTCAAGAGACTACGTTTTTATTACCTGAGGTACTAAAATCTTATGATGTACTTTGAAACTAATTCAAACTGTTAAACTGAAATCACAGCTTGGCTTCCTTTCCATTGCTTCATCCTATAACAAATGGCATAGATTTATCACTAAAGCAGAACTATACATTGTTTTAACACAATATATAAAATGTAAAATATATTTAAAAAAAGCTAATTTAAAAGGGAATGACAACTAAACAAAAATAGAGAAAATGTGCACAAGAAAAAAGTTTATACTGTATATGCAAATGCATTAAATTTGTAGGAGAGATAATATTTTTCCAGTTTTGGATTTATAGTAGTCCCTCGCCACTTCACGGCGTGTTTTGCGCGGACTCGCTAGATTGCTGTTTTTCAGAGTAAAATTTACGATGATGGATGAGCCGCATGATCTGCACTGAAGTTTCATTTAAAATTTATTTTAAATTATTTAGCACTTCCTGCACCTCTGAGCAGCCCACACTGGCAGCTGATCAGCTGATCTCGTGCAGAGCGGAGAAGTGGGCGTGGCCAAGAGCACGGGCAGAGAGCTGAAGTCATGACATTCTGTGCTCTTTTAGAGCGTTTCGAAACATTTAGAACACACACACAAATACATACACACACACACATAAACTACTACTTACTACTTGTACTACTATCCATGGAGGCAGTGGCTGAGTGGTTAGAGCAGTTGTACTCCAAAGCCAGAGTTCGATTCCAACAGCAGTCACATGCTGAAGTGTCCCTGGGCAAGACATTGAACACTTCATTGCCTCCGATGTGTGTCCCATTGGTGTATGAATCTGATAAAGCTCTGATAATTCTCTGTATACTGTTTAGTAGAGTGCTGTATGAATGGGTAAATGAGGGCACAGATTGTTTTGTAAAGTGCTTTGAGTATCTTTACAAGATAAAAGGGCATTGTACAATACAGTCCATTTACCATCATATACAGTACTTTGCAACTTTTCAATTATCACAGGACTTCAGGGTACGGATCCCCCACGATGAACAAGGGACTACTGTACCCCATTGGCTGTCACTTTCAGAATAAAATTCAAAACCTTACTCCTAACCTACAAAGCTCTCAACAACCTAGCTCCATCTCATATTACAGATCTTATTGTTCCATATTTTCCCAAGAGAGCACTTTGCTCTCAGACTGCAGGTTTGTGGTTCCTATAGTTTCCAAAATAGAACTGGATGAATTGTTTTCAGTCATCAGGCTCCTCTCTTGTGGAACCAACTTCCAGTTCCCGTTCATGATTATGATTCTGTTCATGATTATGATTCTGTTCATGATTATGATTAGGCCCAAGTCCTTCCCTTTTGGTAAATCCTATAATAAGAGTCGGCTTGGGTTCCTGGGCTATCCATTAGTTATGCTTAGACTATTGGAGAACAAATTGACATTTCCTCACTCTGCTGCTGTCTTTACTTACTCTTCCTGTTTGTATTTGTAATTATTTCCATCCTTAGCATGTGTTTTTATTTTATTGTCTTTCCTCCAATTTATGGTACATCTGGACCTTCCACTCTGTGTTTCTCTGTTTCTACTTCCTGTCCTCTCAAACCCCAACTGGTCGAAACAGATGGCTACTTGTCCTGAACCTGGTTCTGCTGGAGGTTTCTTCCTGTTAAAAAGGAAGTTTTTCCTTTCCACTGTTGCCTTTGTGCTTGCTCAGGATGTGAGACTGCGATGGAGTCTGCTGCTTCATTAGAGAACTTTACTAGTGGCCTTTAATGTATGTTCCTGTTTATGGGCAGTGCCCTGAGATGTTGTGACTTGGCGCTTTATAGATAAACTGAACTGAATAAAATTATGAAGTAAAATTGTGCAACTTACAGTGGCTTTTCATTATTTTGTAGGTTTCTAATTAAATATAGAATGAGTTATTAATATGATAAGAGTAGCACTTAAAGTGCAATGGTGGTAATCATTAAGAGGCCCCTTCTTTGACAGTTTTCTATTTAAAATAGGCTCAACATGTAAAAATTATGAAGGTGCTCCCGAAGACAAAACGTTTGAGATTACTGTTAGTTTCGATACATTAAGGAGCCTTAGAGGAAAGTTGACGTACAGTGTCAACTACTCGTTGGTCTGCCCTTTTGACTTTTTCTTTCTTCCCCATGCTACCAGATCACGGTCTGTATCCGGGCGAAGATCTTGAGCGAAGTGCGCTTTCATGTTCCACATATTAAATTACTCATGAAATATTTGCCCGGCCTTCAGGCTCAGACACAGCCCGCTCCCAAACCTTCACTTAGCGAGAGAAACATCTCGAAGTGAAGGCTCGTGTCACCTCTACAAGGAGGGTCAATTTTTCCAATTTCGAAACAAGACATTACAGACAATTTCAAATTGCATTAGTGTCAGAGTCCTGCTCTTGCCACCTTTTCTTCCTCCTACCCGTCGTACCTCTCCCCCCTTGTATTTGTACTCCCACTGTTTTCCTAACGCAAGCCATGTGAAAGGCTGAACATTGTAGGATTCGGTAAGAAGAAAAGGCGCGATCACTCACGGCGAATGAGCTTGACGGTACCAGAAAGTTCTGTGGAGCTCAGTGAACCTTGAGGACATTTTAAAGATACAGCTGCAGAGTTCAGGAGGAGAGTCAGGATGGACTGATGTTATGTGACTGAACCTGATGGATGCTGGTCTTCAGGTTAGCACTGCTGAAGAAGTCTCTTTGAATCCATTCTTCTTTGACTTATGTAAAGACACATTATTTACAGTCTGACACACAGCTTTTTGACGATTTATAAACAAATATTCAAAAATTAAGATCATCAAATCAAACAAGTGAATCTTAATAATCACACAAAGCTCTGAGTAAAAATATGAATTTGCTTTACTCTTATGCACAGGCCAGGACAGTTTTATTTTTTTTTTAAATGTTTCATTAATATTATTTTGTAAGATAATGTCTTTTTTTTAAATAGCGTAATGTTGTTATCTATAAATTAATTTGGTATTTGATGAAATTCTTGACAAATTTAACCAAACATGCAAGTTAAATTGGAAAGATCACAAAAAACATTTTTTTTTTTTTTAGATTTGTTTAAAAATCAAATGTTCTTTTGGAGAACATATTTAAAATTTAACAAACAAACAAAAAAATCTGTTTGTCAAGTCAACAGTTATTTGTGTAGCACATTTTCATGCTTAATGACCCATTGTAATTTTCTATGTAATCAAAATGCAGAAGTGCTGTAAATGTTGATATTCTGTAATAAATACAAATTTTACATGCGGAATCTTATACAAGTTTTATTATTTACTTGTATTTGTGTGAACATTGCGTTGAGTTTTGAGAAACGCATGAACTACTAATATTTTTGACTTTGGAAAGAACAACTAAAATAGATGGTAATATTTTAACTATACAGATATTTCAAATTTAGAAATATTGTGTGCTTAAAATAAGCTATTTTTGTTATACACAATCATTTTATATTGTAATTTGCATGATTTATATTTGGTAAAACAGACAATAATATAATAAATAATATTATATAAATTTATTAAAAAGTAATACATGCTAACTGTTGATTTAAGGGTTTGAATACATATTTGTTATTTATAATCCTTTTAGTTTAACAGATTTTTTTAAAAATTCAATATCTAGTGTGGAATTGGCAACATTTATTAAGGTTGTTTCATACTGTGCCAAGTCATTTTCATTCATTCATTCATTCATTCATTCATTCATTCATTCATGATCACATTAACTTTCATTAATGTGTTGTAGTTAATGGCTTCATTGATTTGCATCACATGTAAAGTCACAATGAATTAAAAATTAAACTCATCAAGCATTTTTTAAATAATTTTATCTGACCAAACTACAAATTCAAGGTTTACAGCCACACAGGTTAACAACATTGTTTTGTAACTCTGCTGTTGAACCCAGAATCAGTTGTAAAATCCTAACAGTTGCAAATAAAGCATCAAGTCGTACACTCCAGTAACTTACCAGTAACTTTTCCAAGTCAGGAAGATTCTGTTTTGCCCTAATGAAATCCTTTGTCTGCAAATTCAAAAAGGTACCCCCAGTGTAAATATATTTCTACGTAAAAATGTACCTATTTGCAAAAGCCCATTATTTTTCTGTGTTATTTATATTTGTAATTATGATTCCATGTGTGTGGATATGCCTGATGTGTCTATATGAATGTGTATTTAAATTAATCAGTTCATCTTGTATCTTTTAAGTTAGCAGATTGCATCGATTTGTGTGCAATATGAAATAAATAAAAATTGACAACATTCTGTCAAGCAGAACAGTAATAAAAATTAATTTAGTCACACAACACTCAATATTCTCAAAAATATGCAGGATATTTTGAAAAAACAGCAGAAAAAGCATCTAAAAATGTAAATTTAGAAGATTAATATAATGTAAATATTTTTTACAATAAAACATGGTTGTCACAGGATCACTATGTTTTTATATGTACAAACATGATAAATTAACATGTGGTATACTGGTTTTTAAAAACACATTTTGTATGTTGGAAATATGTTTACAGCCACAATTTCTCATGGTGGAAAAAAAAAAAAAAAAATCACATTTATGCATTGAATTAACAAAATATGGTTAGAAATTTTTAATATGATGCAATCACATTAAAAACCCAGCTAAATGCTTGTAATTTTCTGTGAAGAATCTATATTATGAAATTAAGTACATTTCCTTTAATTGATTTAGCTGAAATAACTGTGAACGTGAGCTTTTTAAATGGCAACGGGACTCTTGTAAAGCTCTTGTTGTAAAACTCTGAAGCCCTTAAAGAGTAATGCTTTCCTTTATTCAGCATTACATCAGCGGAAACGACTGAAATGCTGAAGAGTGCAGGAGGACTTGGAAGAAAAAGCAATGAAACAGTTCAAACATTTCTTATTTTTTTATTTTCTGACCCAGACTGGATGAAGTATGAGTCACTGATGCGGAGGCACATTCAGCTCGGTGCTTCGAGCAGCTTCAGCTGAGAAGCCATCAGAAAAGAAGGAGACCGAGTTCATCGGGACTTCTGTTACTTTTAAACTCTATATATATTCATGGAACTGTAATGCTTCACATTATGTCCTGAAATATTCCACCTGAAGAGGAAAAAGTTTTAAAATGTGTGAAGTATCAATATGTATAGCGCTTAACTGAAGTTATCATGTTTCATTTTCAAACATTTTATTATGTACAAATTTATATTTGCATCACGCTTTCCCCAATTAGATGTTATTATATTCTCAGTTGGTTGCTGATAGAATAAAAATGCCTTCATCAAAACAATATGCCAATTAACTGTAGCTGTATTAAGCCTTATTTGCATTTTTTACAATAATTACATGCTTTATATTATTCCCTGAATATACAGAGAAAGGAATGAGAAGCAAATGCAAGGACTCCCCGACTTTAAATCTCAAGCTTTCCCATGTGCGCCCTCACGTATAGATCTCAGCAAAAAGGTGAAAGTCCAGTCACCCATGATTATTACCAGCTCACTCATGAAATCAGGAACCACGGGGCAGCGATGGAGCGAGGAGAGACAGCGATCAGGAGCGGTTTTCTATCAAACTCAGGTAATCGCTCCTTCCTAGAGAGTCTGACTTCCATCATCCTAAAAAATATATTAAATTCTTTTTTTTTTTTCTTTATTGAAGAGTGTTTATTTGAAAATAAATTACACACCAAAGTTTCCCCCTGTTGCCCGAATATGATCCACACACCTAAAATATTTATATTTCCATAAAAAGCTTTTCTCTGATACTTTCATTTCCTCCAGCATGCTGTTTATTATGCACAGACACAAGTTGTGATTTTGTCCGGGTGCACATGAAATCATTATGGTTTGTGAAAGTTACACTTTTCTGCACCATAAAACCATGCAAATGTTTTTCCAACTAGCAAATCACACATTAGATTAAGTAAAAAGTGTTAAGAATTAAAAAAGACAGACCAAACCTGACGAGTAGAATTTATCTTTATTTAGAAAATTGACTTGGTTTCGATTAGCCTTAAATGTGGCTCCTCAGACCTTTCACAAAATGCCCATAAAACAATACATTTAGATTTTAGCCATTTTAGCAGGTTTGGCTGGCAGTGCTGTCCTGATACAGCCTTATGTTGCATAAATCATTCATATGTGTGTTTCTGCAGCTCAGGCATCTTTAAATGTCACGCCTTCAGATGATGCTTCCACAGAATTTCTCGCACCAGTGACTTTGCATTAGTTTAGAAGCATGGATACAAACAAAATACAAAAAATAAAAAAATAATAAAAAAATAAAATAAAATAAATTCTAACCAGTGAGTCATTTTTCTTTAAATTAAAAAAAAAAAAAAAAAAAATGTTATCTACGTAAAAATACATATTTCAGCTCACCTCTTTTAGATTTTTTTTTTTTTTTGAATTCCTGCCCTCTTAATAATCTTAACAAAATAAAAAAATAGCAATACAAAAGAATGGTTTAAACAAAACCTTTCTGATATAACAATTTAATATAAAAATTGTGTACTACTCCTTTAATACAGCAGAAATAAAAAACATGTTGGATTCCATTAAGGACTCTTGATAGAAAGAATCCACAAATTCAATTATTTTCTTTTAAAAAAAGAAGCATTTATTTTTTTATTTTATTTTATTTACTTATTTTCAATAATGTTTGAATATTTTTTGGTAAAATATTTAGAAGTAAACAAACATTATTTTAAAAGAACTATTTTAAAACCAAAACACTATTATACATCAATGACATAATTAACAAAACATCCGTTGATTCAGGTCTGAACTAAATCAAACTGTTTGAAAATACTTTGTACAGTGAACGGGGATATTCATTTCATTTTGGTTACACACTGAGATTTGTCAATAAAGGTCATGTTCACTGCGAAATACAGGGAAAGTATTGCACGTTTGGCACAAATTCGGTTAACTCATTACTACGTGAGAAATGTAAAACATTAATTGAATTGTTCCTAAATATAACAAAGTTAATTCAGGTCCTCCAGATGAATAAAAAAAACATAACATAAAATAACAGATTAATGAAACGTTTCATATTTTATCCAAAAGACTTTGTCAGTCTGAGGAGTTGCAGTAAACTCTGTCTTATAAATAGCACTTTCTCACAGTGGGTCAAGTTTGTTGTTGACATCCAGAACTAGCTGTTCACATAATCAAAGAGGAGCCATCAGGGCACTAACGACCACTTGTTGGGCTGACGGCTCCTCCCTGATCATGTGAACAGCTAGTTCTGGATGTCATCAACAAACTGTTGATCCACGTGGGCCACTTAATGTCCGAGGTCCAAATGTGGCCCTTGGACAATCTTCATCAGGCCCCAATATCCTTAGATTAAAAAAAGAAGAATTTTAATAATAATAATAAATAAAAATATTTAGCAATAAAACTTAATAAAATTTAAATTAAAACATCTTGCGCAAAACATTTTTTTACATCATTGTTTCAAGTTTGATTTGTATATTTTCGCTAATATACCATGTTAACTTAACATATATAATATATTGTCACAAGAGACAGTTTACAGATTATGTCCTGAAAAGGGTCTTTATTTATTTTCCAATTCTGTATGTGGCCCTTTGCTTTAAACGTCTTGATGTGGCTCTTTGAAGAAAAAAAAAATATCATGAGAAGATGCACTATTTATAAGACTGAGTTTGTTGCAGCTCCTCAGACTGACAAAGTCTTTTGGATAAAAGATGAAATGTTTCCACTATTTATTTTATTTTTTATCCGTCCAGAGGATCTGACTTAACTTTGTTAGATTTTTTTCCACCTGGGTTATAGAGAATGCATCAGGATGTTCCTATAAATACATTTTGGACACTAATACAGTAAACAATTTGAAGAGATGACACTTGAATTACGTGTCCTGCAATGTTATAAAATTAGATAAACACTACTTAAATATATAGAGCCTAGAATCACTGAAGATTGTTTGATGAAAATAAAGAAATTTGACCTTTAGTCGAGACAACGTATTAAAAATGTCTACAAGTGTTGTAAGTAAAACCGCACAACTAATATTATACACTGTATAACATAAGAGGGGGTTCTGAATGAATGTAGCTTTACCTCATCATTTAACCCCTGATCTCTACGTGTCCCCAACCAAAAGACAACACTTATGCTGACATACATATTTATTGGGTCAGCGCATCAGTTTGTCATTAACACAGACATTATCATACACACGAGCTTGATGAGCTAAGCCAGAGTGTAAACCAGCTTTCCAGTACAATTTATAACCCGCAAGTCAAGCCAGATTAGGTTTGACTGGATCGCGGGTGCCATATGTGACCTACAATCTGTGCCCCGCTTGTACGACATGGCGGGAGGGTCAGTGATCTCCCTGGGCAAAGGTTGCCATGGGAACGACCTCTGGATGCTCCTCGCTGCTCTTTGCGGCTCTCACACATCTCAAGGCAGAATTATTCAAGACTTCTTCATGGCGAGCGTGTGTTCTTCTGCTCTATTTCCTCACGCCGTTCTCCAGTTGTGGCTCCCCGTTTCCTCTCCTCGTGCAGACAGTTATTTACGCTGGCATTTACACGCATGTTAACGCAAACAGAGACGCAAACATGAATCGCAAACCTCACAGCCCACACAAATATCCCCACACCCTGTCCTCAATTGCTCCGTTCAGACTAAGAATGTCCTGGTTTCTGGGTGGTGGTACATGTTTAGTACGCATTTTTCACATTTGCACGCCATTGTAAATACTTAATATACATGAAATGTCATCCTTTATGTGTCTGGCAAGTCATCCCAGCTGAACCTCAGAGGATCCAGAAGCCTCGAGACAGATTCTGGTCTGTGGTGATGAATATTTGCTAGTCTGCTTATGAAGAATGTTAGCCACAATCTATTGCATTTGGAAGGTTTATGTCTGTTTATGGTAAAACTTTATTACTGACTGCATAAAACTTCATGATGGATTCGACATGATTATCCGCAGGGTAAATACTTGCCTCAGAATTAAAATGTGCACCAGACCAACCTCTGTGAAAGGAAGATTTTATTTATTGAACTGTTTTCTTATACACCACTTTCCTATATTAATAACCCTTATAATCCTTTCATTACTTTAAGGTCATTGTTTTCATTTCATTATAATAATTTTGATGTACACTGTCTGGCCAAAAAATAAAAAGTAAAATAAAATAAAAAGTTACCACCTGGATTTAACTAAGCAAATAACGTGCCTCCTATCAGATAATTACTGCAACAAGTTACTTAACTCCAACTGGTGCAATGAATTGCTTCTCATTTCTTAAACAACCGTGTTGAAAGACACATTGCGTGGTCATGGAAAAGATAGTCTGTTTGAGAAGGGTCAAATCATTGGCGTGCATCAAGCAGAGAAAACATCTAAGGAGATTGCAGAAACTACTAAAACTGGGTTGAGAACTATCCAACACATTATTAAAAACTGGAAGGATCGTGGAGGACCCATCGTCTTCGAGGAAGAAATGTGGCCGGAAAAAAAAATCGTGATCGGTGATCACTTAAACATTTGGTGAAATCAAATTGGAAAAACAAACAGTAGCATTCAGGGCTATGTTTAATAGTGGAAGTAATTTCCACACACACAATGTGAAGGGAACTCAAGGGGTTGGGACTGAACAGCTGTGTAGCCTTAAGAAAACCACTAATCAGTGAGGCTAACCGGAAAAAAGGCTTCAATTTGCTAGGGAGCATAAAGATCGGACTGTGGAGCAATGGAAAGAGGTCATGTGGTCTGATGAGTCCAGATTTACCCTGTTCCAGAGTGATGGGAGCATCAGGGTAAGAAGAGAGGCAGGTGAAGTGATGCATCCATCATGCCTAGTGTCTAGTCATCAGTGCAAGATCTTGGTGAAAAATGAATGCAACACTGGATGGAAATAGATCTTGTGACATCACAGAAGCTTATCGAAACAATGCCGCAGTGAATGCTTGTCGTAATCAAAGCTAAAGAGGTCCACAGAAATATTAGTGTTCAACATATTTTTGGTGGCAACTTTTTTTTTTTGGCCAGATGTATCTGTGAGAAGACAGTGAAGAGTTCATGGTTCCCTTTATCTTATTGTTCCCTGGGAATCCTTGAGAGGTGCTCGTTTCCTGCAACTTGCGGCGTCTTTGCCTGCAGCTGTTATCGTGGCTGGGCAGGGTGAAGGGGGGCTGGTGGAAATGTAACCAGGAGGTTCCTATAACAGCTTCGCTTCAGGAGGCCAGAGACGGCTCAGAACTGATGTCAGCAGAACGATGACGAAGTCTACACCTGAGTGTTTGTGAATCTTTTCTTTTTCTTCAACACCTCCAGAAATTAGTGTAATTTTAATGGTATAACGGTTTTTAAAAAAATAGTTAATGTTTTTCTTATTTCATATCTTTATCTTATTACTGTTTTTCTTTTGCATTTTATTGCTGGACGTAACTGGGACCCTGTGTGTAGAATTTTGTTCCACCACATGTACCACATGTGGTGCGAATGGCAAAGAAACTCTGACTCTGAGGCTGCAAATGATAAAACCTTATGGGGTGTTGAGATATTTTAAGGACAATAAATTTAGAGGTAAGCTAAAGGGTCTCTATGAACCTACTGAGAAAAGAACACTTTAAAATCATTACACTGCAACGACCAACAAGGAAAATATAACTGGTTCCCCCTGGACACAGTTTCTAACTCAGTTTCATAAGAATAAAAACAATCTTTAGCGTAGAAACAAAAATAAATATACTTTTTAAAAATACATTTTCCATGCATGAACTAAATACAAAGAATTATTTTATTATTTAGTCATGATTTGGACTTTTCTTTTTGTATGACTTTACAATCTGATTCAGTTCACTTATTAATAAAGCAACAATTCACAACATAAAGCACCATCATAAACAATATATATTTTGATAAATGCCTAATATATGCAAGAAAAATAAAGGAGTGGTGGTGCAAAAGAAGAATAAAGTGAGGTGCTTATGAATGTGATGAGGGATTTTAAATAGCAGCAAGTAAAAAACTTTATAGTGGTGTATAAAATATAAACAGAAGAATCAATTCATGAATCACTGAACAGATTTTAATTAAACTCTCAGAAAATAATAATTATACAGACGATTAAATATTTTAGTCAACTTGAACATGATCACAACTCAGCAGTCAAGCACACAAATGGCTACAACTTGATATTTTAATATTAATTTAAGGTTTAAAATTCGGGTTGAAAAAGGTTTCGGTTCAAATATATTTCATGAACCACTGGACACATTTTAATGAAACTCTCAGTTATTGGCTGCACATCTACGTTTGATTAACTTCTGAAGTCAACCCAGCCGGACATGGCCACCGCAGCTAATTAACGTTAGCCCAGATGAAAAGGCTACAACTCAGCCCGTTTTACAGAAACTGAGCTAAGATTTGGTGCAGTAGAAGCCGACAGCCGATCACAACTCATTTACTCAAAGCGCTAACGGAACATTCAAGATTAGGCAGGAAATATGACAATATTTTAAATTTCACGTCCTTTATTTAACCAGATTTAAAACCCCATGGAGATCAAGGGCTCATTTGCAAGAGGGACCTGGACAGAAAGTAAATAATAGATCATAAAAGTTACAGCAGTCACAAACTCAATAAATGGACAAACAGTTGAAACAACCATAAAGACAGATAACATAAAAAAAAAAAAAAAACACTGACACTAATGAACTCAGATTGCTTATTGTTAAGAAACATCTGAAATAACTTCAAAAACAAATGATTTGATAGTTTAAGTTCAGACTAGAGATGATCTCACGTGGCTGAAGCAGCATCGCTGAATGCTCGCTTCCCCTTTTCTGTCTGAACACGAGGAACAAAAAGAAAACGGAGCCAAGTGCAAACGTTGCTTTATGCGAGAGTGAACTTAAATAAGATGGAGCCTGACCAAGCAGAGTCTTAGTCTTATAATATTGCACGACATTGCTCATAATGATGCCTTCTATGTTTCACTAAAAAAAAGCTATTACACCAATATTTCCTAAATAAGTGGCAGGTGATATACATTTACTCAATAAATACTTCGGAATAACAATTAGTACACAAGCCAATTTTAATCATGTTAATGTAGGTTTTGGAAACCAAAACAGTATAAATTCTAATTTATTCATAACATGAACATTTTAAAAGCTTCCCATCACCGGAGACTGTTTCTGTAATATGTGAGTAAACTTGACGCCGAGCCGCTCGGATCCAGAGAGCTGGAATAAACCTTTAATCTCAGAGTGAAAGTTTGCAGTAAAAAGCCAGGACCTTCTAATCGCACCTGGTGAATTCATTTTAACAACATTCATGGTGCACTTCGTCAGGGTTGTCCACTTGCCAAGCGGGTCAATGGGCATCCTGGCGAGTTTCGCAGGGCTTAGCCAACAACTCGACGTCGCTTCCAGTAAGCCAGTGGAGCTGGGTCACGATGAAAGACTGTCCGTGCAGAAAGGTCTGTGGCGACAGGCAAAGAAACAGGAATCCTCTTAGTGGGAATATCCTGTTGTGGACCTCCATCTGTTGCTCGGATGGACGACAGCCTAAAAGGAGAGAGAAGAGGAGAAGAGAAGGAGGCGCGCCATTTTCAGTAGCCTGATTTGTTCTTTAATCACGGCTGAATTCAGCGTTGGTTACAACATTCAGAGTAAATCCTGAATATCTCATGTTTATTTACTGTTTAAAGAGTTTATGACATAATCAGAACATTTTACACTTCAAAATGATGCCAGTCAAGATGCGTCAATAAGGCAAATTAATTCATTTTTATTACATTCATAACTACAGCTTGTTGCTAATGACATTTTTTAAAAGTTATTTAAAGATAATTAGAAAATATGAACCCTTGTAACAGTTTCACTTTTTCAGTAAACAGTTATTTTCTTAGAGTGTACAGTAGAATTGTGGAAACTGAAGGCGCTCAGAATAAAATCCTCCGTCAACGCCGGATTTGATTTATTCTGTGGCTTTTTCGTGCTCCGCGTCTGCATCTTAAAATATGGAGGAAAAAATGTAGAAGTCCAACAGCTTTACAAAGGTTTTTTTTTTTTTTATTTTTTTTTTATTTTTTTTTTTTATTTTTTTTTTTTTTTTTTTATGATGCTGAGAATTTTTCCAATGAGTTAAAAATGGCCTCAAAATGTGGACAGTCGGCAGACTGATGAAGTAGCTCTCAGGCTCTTTAACGAGGCCTTTCTTGTTTTTTTATACATTAAACAGATTTTATCTGGAAAATTGTCATTACTTGTTTGCCAGCACACATTTTGTCACTAAAGCAATAAAAAATAAAAATTAGCCAAACAGTGTAATCACAATTTCCATCTAAAAAGAAAATTTCATGATTTAAATATATTTTTTGAACGCATCGAGGCAATTTAAACCATTGATGAATATATATTTGCTAAAACATAAGAAATCCATGTAACTCCTAATGATTATTTTCCATACTGCTTGAACGACAACAACCAAACTATCATAATCATCCGGACCGCATGTTGACGACAACATGATTTGTAATGTAGAAGAAAATTTGCTCTGGTTTGAGGATGCAAAACCGCAACAACATCGGCATGCTGCGTCAACGAACAGCAGCTAATTTATGTGTTCGCTTCATATCATTTAGAAGACAGCTTAAAGCAACGATTGCGTTCAAAACCAAAGCCGTGATTAATATCTGCCATTTATTCGAGGCATTTATTTCATCATGACTGTCAGCTAAAACCCTGTTTTACTGGGACTCTGTTTTATAGCTACGATACTCAGATTTACAATGATGGGAAACCGTATCGTATGCGCTCTCACAAACATACACCATCTAAAATATATTATACATTTAACTCTTCGTTCATGGCCCCATCATGAACTAAAGAAATCACTGTCTCTGCATCTTATTCTATGTGGTTGGGGGAGAAACCCCAAGTTCAAGCTTGAAAATGTTATGTGATTGGAAAGAAGTGAAGAGACTTCAGTGCCTCCGCTCGGGTCCAGCAGTTTACTAGTAAAGAACCCACAGTGTCAGTAAAGTTCACTTAACAAGAAAGAAAATGAAATCCTGCCAAGGCCCCTGGTCTATTTAATTAAAGCTCAAGCAACTTAGTGGGATTGAATTAAAATTTTGGCAGGGGTAAACCAATATGCCGGGAAGGTGGGGTAGGATGGGCGGAGTGCAGTGGAGGGTGGAAGCCTGCAGTCACAAGCACAGACTCCATCTTTTTATCAGTTACTGCTTTTTACACTGTGCCCATTTAATTAGCATTAGCAATGGGAATATATTCATCAAATGTGCTTTTGGTTGACAGAAACCTCCAAACACCTACAAACCTATTTTTTTTTTTTCAGTCTTAAAATTAAATCCAAATAAATAAGCTTGATCGAGTTACGTTGCCTGCTCATGAAGATGTGATCCGAGCTGCTGATTGGATGAGACTTTTCATTGCAAACTCTTCCAAGACTCCACTGATCCTAACCTCAAATGACAGTTTTAAAATAAACAAAAAGGTTCACCGTAAAACCAGTACATCTTAATAACAGAAATAAGTTGAAATAACTTAAACTTTGGAAAATACGGTGGTCACGCATTTACAACAATTAAATAAACTCAGAAATTATTTTTTTATGTAAAACTCAGTTGTTCTAAGTGCAACAAAAAGTTTGGGGGCATTTTAAGTACCGGTGATAATGAATAATTCAAGTTTGTTCCATTGACTCATTTTTATTTTAGTTGACTTGATGTGAAAAATGAAAGTTCTGTTGAGCATAATTTCTGTCGTTTTTTTTTTTTTTTTTTTTAATACATATTATCTTTACTTTTGGTCTATAAATCATAATGTGGTGAGCAAGTCAAATAAAACTAATGCATCCAATTTTTTTTCATGATCTCTATAGCAAATATGTTTGTTGCATCAAGAAACAAGCTAAAAAAACAACGTCAGGTTATACAGTATGTCATTGGCAGCTAATTAAAATTAGAATTATACTTAATTAAGAAATTAAAAAGAAAAGCAACAATATGTCCAAGAACTTTAATTTTTTTTCACAAATTCTGAAATATTCTAACGTAGGCATGTTATGTTTTTAAATGTGTTAAATAAATGTTTGAAACTGATGTCTATTTGTATTGTGTTAAGGAAACTTAAATGGTTTAAGGCAATTGATTTCCTCAAATGAATTAAGTAGCTAAAAGTTGCGACAACTAGCATGTTATAATTTAATGTAGATGATTAAAAGTAAGTAACATGATCAAAAATGAATCTCTTAATAAATTTTACCTCCTAAGTTAGTCTGGCTCAGTTCAGATGAGTACAATCAACCCATTTTAAAGTAAGTTATAAGTAGGGATGCACCAATCCACATTTTTTTAACTTCCGCCCGATCCTGATACTTTAATCTGGAGATCGGCCGATACCGATCCAGTCCTGATCATCATCATTGATTTTATATGAAGCTGTAATAATCTCCTCTCAAGTACAATGTGTACACATATATATGCATGCAAGTCCAAAAGGGCAACTTGAGGTAATTTTATTAATGTTGGATACGTTTCAAAGTTACGATTAAATTCTGCTAACACAAAACATGTTTTATTTTATTCCTAGCTTTAAAGTGGATATTAAAGTGATTAATTTAAGTGATTGTTTAAAGTTATTTTATATATCCTTTTAAATAAGGGGGTGATTTAGGAATTTTTTTTCTTGTAATTTTTTTAATTCATATGCTTTTTTTTACGATTGTCTACTGTTTTACTGATAAATTTCTCCTGGAGGGTAAACTATATCTTGGCTACAAGTATCAAGCTGCGAAATCCTTCATTTTCTACAGCTGATAGCTGTTGTTCATTAATTATGATGAAGTTTAGCAACTTCTTGGTGAACATTCGAGCTCCGGGGCTTCAGCGGTGTGTTTTTCTCGTTCAATCCAGGGCGGGCTGCCTGATTTCGGTCAGCCGCTCTCAGCCTGTCCCTCAGTTCAGCGAGAGGAGCGTCCCGCTGAAGCCTTGGAGCTCGAATGTCCAATGTAAAACTAACTTGACCGCGGTTTAATGTGGCGCTATGGCTCTGCAGACATTGCACATTGCTGTCTTGCAGTGTTTAGTGTAAAATACTTCCACACAGCGGACATGTTACGTTGAAAAGTTGTCTAGCTGTTAGCTACAGTGGCTGCAGTCCCCACTGCAAACGATGATTTTGAATGAGGCTGGTCTTGTTACATGGGTTTATGAGACACACTTCTGTTCAGGAAATCCATTCCATAGTTTGAAGCCATTGTGCATCATGGATCGAAAATATCGGCAGGTTGGATCGGAAAAATCTGATACATAAATTATGCTGGTATCGGAGGCTGATACCGAATCGACCCCATCCCTAGTTATGAATAATACATATGAGTGTAGAATACTTACTAGTTTAAGTCCAGTTTACTGATTGAAATACTTTATTTACTTATGTTACCTTCATAAAAATATTTGAGTTAAATGTACTTATTTTGACTTCTTTTTAACTAAATTGTTTAAGTTGAATAAACTTAAATGATTTAAGGCAATATCCTAATGCATGCTCAATAATCCAGGTAGAAAAATCTAAAAAAGTTAAGTCTGGACATTCAAACATTTTTGAATGTCCAGAGGACCAGACTTAAATTTTTCTTTAGTTTTAATGCAATCAATTTCCTCAATTCATTTGAGTTCAACTAACTTAGCAGGTTTTACAGTGTCGCAAAAAAATAAATGCCCAAAGGCGGGGGGAAAAAAAGAAGCTCTTAAAGTGCAGGAACTCGTCGTTAGTTTCAGAGACTTTATTTTAATCTGTCGTATGAACAGTTTGTACTGTGTGTGTGTGTGTGTGTGTGTGTGTGTGTG
>JARVLU010001354.1:31981485-31994075 GCA_031762415.1 Simpsonichthys santanae
ATATATTTAACAATTTTATAAAAATTAAGACACTGAACTCTGCAGGCTGATGTGAGTTCTCTTAATTGTTAAAGAATTAAGTGTCCTACTTAAAGCATAAAGTTAAAGACAGGATAACACTGGATATCCAATTACATTTTTAAAGAAAAAGTAATACTTTTGTTTACTTTGACTGTTTGTGTTTTATTCTTAACCATTTTAGGCAGCACGGCAGCTCAGTGATTAACACTGTTGCCTCACAGCAAGAAGGTCCTGGGTTCAATCCCCAGTTGGAACTGGGGTCTTTCTGTGTGGAGTTTGCATGTTCTTCTCGTGCTTGCGTGGGTTTTCTCCGGGTCCTCCAGTTTCCTCTCATAGTCAAAACCATGTCAGGCTGCCTTCAGGCCTCCCATGCAGAAGAGATCTGTGATCTCAGTGGGATTTTCATGGTTAAATAAAAGGTTAATAAATACATTCTTAGCATTATCAAAGTTACTCACCATATTCCTTCTCAGCTTCCAAAAAATGTTGGTGGTTTTGAGACAAAGATCACACCGAGAGACTGGAAGTTGACTTAAAGTGTTTAACAAACCACTAGCATGATGCATTACATATTTTAAGCCTTGCATTTGTACTATTCAACATATTTGAAAATGACAGGAAATTTGCTAAAACTAGCCATTTTCATTGTTGGCAATGATTTTAATAAAATTTGTTTTATTTTAGTTTTGGTCAAATCCTGAAAGAGCTGGAGATGACATAGCCTTGGACTAACCAGTCAAAGTGAAAATTTACAGAATCATCTTTTTTCATTTAAATTATTCTTTTTAAATTTTGATGAATTGCCTTTTATTCAAGCAAATTAGTTATTTTCTAACTTTAGTTGTAAAAGTAATAAAGTCCCAGTACTATTGGTGGGTTACAATGCTGATTAAGTAAAAGTTTAAAAAGTTGGACTTCCTGGTTTTTGTGAAGGATTTTCATCTTAAAACAGTTCTGTGATATTCAGCCTCTACACTCTGGGTGGCAGTGTTGATGCAAATACATTTAACCGGATTTTTTAAAAAGAAATTACAACAACATTTAATTTATCTTTTGTTCTCAGCTATGTTATTAATCTGTGGCTTTTAGTGGTTTTATTTTAACAGCACCAAAAGCTTGCTTTAATCTTTTTTTCATTTGCACCAAAATCTGGACATTCTTTGTTCCAAGCCTGAGGAGCTTCATGCTTGACCAATTTTATTTTATAGAAATATAAAAAAAAACTAATTTATTTTCTTATTGCTTACAAATATCATCTAACCAAAAGGTTTTTAACGTGACTAAATTAGAATACAGTACAAATTCTTTATTATAATTCATACTGATATAAACACAAGATAAACATTGTCTTGCATGTTTGAACCAATTTATTACAAATGCAACAAAACTGACCTAGCTTTGTCATAGAAAACATAAATGATTATTAATAATTTTAATGTAATTTTTATGGGCTTTTATTTTTCAAAACGGCTTGGTTAAATATGTTTTATTCAACAAAACCACAGTTAATGTGAAGAAAATCTCATTTACCGGTAATACCAAATTAGAACAAACCTATTTGATTTATATCCAATTACATATAAAGATCTATAACATTTTGTGCTATGTATAAAAAAAAATAAACTAGCATAAAATAATTGTAGTGATTTCAATAAAAATTGTGTAATTTTTTTCATTTTACAAACACACATTTAGTTATTTTCTATCTATATTAACAATATATTTCTGCTTTACCTTTAATTACAGAGTAAAATGTTAAATGTTTTGCCCTCACATAATTTACACACTGATTATAGTATCGGTTGCTTCAAATCTTTAAGAGAAAATCAATTCTTTGTGCACCTCGTGTATTACTAGAGGATAATTTGCTTCATGTACTCGCGGTGTGTTTTCTGTTTGCTGCAGACTCAGTGCACCCTGTGTGGTTTTAATGCTGCACAGTTACGGAACATTAGTATGGTATGTTTTGCTTTACTGGATTACAGACTTGCAGGAGGGCAAGGAAAGATTTCCATTTAAACGTTTCTGCTTTGAATTCCAAATATTTCAGTCGTTTCATGCATTGCATTCACTGCACGGTGGGAAGAAGAGACTTCTGTCGGCAACGTTCAAGAAGTATTAATATCATTTCTTCAACATCTTTAACTTCACTCCTGGCTCACGTCGATACCGAGCTCGCATGGAACTCATTATAGCGAAGAAAAGCTGCTTTCTCAGTGCCTTGCCATTTTGCTCCATCTGTTTGGAAGTCACCTGAACATGATCTGAAGCCAGCCAGTCAAGTGACCTGGAATCAACAGTCCAGCCCAGTGGAGGCAAATAAATCAGCTCGGTTCATTTAACCAACGAGACTTCTCCTAGATCGCTGCAGCGCCATTGCTTGTAATAGGAAAGGCATGTTTGATGACAACGTACTTCTTCTACAGTTGTTTGCCAGTCAGTTTCAGTAACTTCATGTTTTCGTATCCAGGAGGCATCTCTCTTCTTGTGTTCAGTGGATTGTCAGGAGCTCACATGCAAAGCTGGCTTTTACTTTGGGGCCATGTCGTTGTACGAAAAGCAATCTGACATTTTAAATTACATTAAAGTGTTTTTTTATTTTTTATATTTTCACTGTCTCCCACTATTTAAATCACTATGCATTTGACATAATCTGTAACTTGGTGATAACTGACAGTTAAAAACTATTATGAACTTAAATATGATTGTTTTGACAAGTTTAAAAACTTAAAATCCGAGCTAATCTTCCATGCCAAGCATATTTATTGAAGTTTGACTGATTCAGCTGGAAACTTAAAAGCTGAAATGATCATTGATAAGCATGTCCTTTAGGAAGAGCATTTCAATTTACTGTTACAAAAACATGAGTCCCAATCAGCTTATTTTAAACAGGAGTCAGTCTTAATATTTTTTTATTGATGATCTGTTTTAAGTTTTAAAATGGAGAGAAAGGAGAAGATGAACAAAAAAAAAACTAGCCTACAAATTGCATTTTTGATTAAAATCTAAAATAAGGTTGCTTTCTGCTGTGAGCCACAGTTCACTTTTGGCTTTTCAGTTCTACTAGAATAGTTTTGAGATGTACAGTGCTACTTGACAATTTCACATGGTCAGAAAATCCTTTTTTCCCTCTGGAACTATCATCAATTAAGTCTAATCAATAAAAGTTCAATAAATATATGTAAAAATCCAACTTTTAACACCTCCAAAATTAAGAAATTGTGAAATTTTAAATTATATGACCACATGTGCAGTCAGAATTAATGAAAATATCTATTTACGCAATTAAAGATTATTTAATAAGACATAAACCCTGAGTGAGAGAAGCACCAGGTAGGCTTTACATCTTTGTGAGGACATTATCAAGCATCTCTGGATAGATCTATATTCAATAACAACCCCATTTGCTCTTTTTCCCTACTTTGCACTGCCTTTATAGCCTGCAGAGCCAGAACCAAATATAGTATGTACATATAGTCAATGTGTAAAGTGAAAATCAATCCATCCATCCGTCAGTCAAAATTAAAAATACGTACTGTATTTGTTTGAACAGCTAAACTGCATGCACACCAACTTATTTATTTAAACTAGACCTAAATCATAAGCACTTGGACACAAGTATAACACATAGTATATGTTTTTCTTGCACAGCGTGGGTAAATTAGTAGTAATGTGTACAGGAAACCATTAATACTGTAGTAAAACTAAATCTGGAGACACAAAGAAGAAAGTATGAAACTTACTTCTGTTTTTCTCTCCAGCTGGTCACCTGTTCCAGTCAGCATCCTCGCGGTGACACTCCCAACAACACATGTGAGCGTCGCCTGACAAAAGAATAACCTGTGATTCTTATTTGAGCACTGTGGAACCGAGAACGAGCCGCTCCATCTTTTATACACGGTCCCTCAACACTTAATTATCGCAAGGTAAGGCGCTGAGGCTGTCGCTCCGGCGATGATTGACAGCCGGGCAAGTGAAAGCGGAAATTAGTGGGGGGACGGACGTTCAGTTAATCGATTCGGTATCACAGAAAACACGAGTATTTAAAACAATGTACAATAAATATAAATATTTAGTTGTTCTTTTTGTTTGAAAAGTCACGGACTGATGTAACGTGGCGGTAAAGTCCCGGGCTGTCCGGCTGCCCTGCTATGTGCTCCCCCCCCGTCTGTGCTTCGTTGGTTTCGCCCAAACTTGGTCCAGATTTGAGTTGGTTCGCTCTGCTATCTGGGAGCGCTCGATAGGAGGAGACGGACCGTCAGTCCCCTCTGTGTTTTTGCCCTCAATGGCTTTCGGGACCTATTTTATTTGAATGTCTGGGCTTTTTAAGTACCAATAATGGATATTCTATGGATATTATGGACCATACCGGCCGTGGTAGCTGTTGAAGGTAAGCTAGCGCTGCCATCTCGGCGGATAAACACGCAACCCCATCATCGTCATCATCATCATCATCATCATCATGCCGGTTTGAGTTTGAGACACAAAGCGCGTTTATAGACGCTTTTTAAAATATTTTTAACAAATCATTTATCTGCTTTTTTATCTGATAAGGGGGAGTGGAGGGGTTACAGAGCTGAAATTGAGCTTAAAGTCCACACTGGGACACAATTTACGCTAATGCTTCTCATTTATTTAGCTCAACGGCTCTAATAACCGCTATTAATGTTAATTACGGAACAAAACTGCCCTCTTGTGTGGTGCATTTAGTTACATTAGAGGAAAAACACCCCCTAAATGTCAAACGTGACAAAAGCGCATCACCGTCCAGGCAGGAGTCGCTCTCAGATGGAGATTAAATGTCAAAAATAAATAAATAAATAAATAGCAATGAAGCGTTTTACGAGATTTATTCTTTGCAAACATCCAAGCTGAACATGTCCTGGTTGAACCCACAAAAGGCTCTTTCAGATCACTGTGCAGTCAGCTGAACAGAGCAGTAAAGGGCATCAGTCAGCATGGCTTAACGCACAATGAAACAGGTTGAATGGTTAAAAAAACAGCCACCTTTAGCCTGCATTTATTTACAGCATCCTGCTCGTTTTGCTTTAAAACAGCTCCACAACTCCATTGATTCCCCGCCACAACATGCTACATTATTACTCAAGTTGATGTTAAGTATATTCTCATCAAATATAAGATGTGATCTGGTTTTAATAGTTCAAAAAATAAATTTGCAGAGGAGTCTGGAACGCTGGACGCAGCCAGGCCTTTGACAGGTCAAGACCCACCACACAGCAGTGGAAAGTGTCAGCCCAGTAATTTATTCAGCCTATTTTAAGGATGCGTTCAGAAAACAAATGTGTCCTCTTCCTCCTGACAGTTGAACTGAACCTCATAATTACAGGTGGAGGAATGCAACCGTTTCTAACTAAACCAAATGGAACAACGGATAAAGTGCCAACAAAGCTATTGTTTACAGGGAAATCTTTTGGTTTGCAACTTTTTGGATTTGTTCAGCGTGCTATGAACCTGGCGAGCTGCATGTTCTTGCAGGGTTGGCACGCACTTTGACAAGCATCATGCACTTTTTATGTTGACTACAACCGACTGCTCCAGTTTATGTTTTCAGTTCAGTTACTTATCAAAAGTCTCAAATAGCCTCATGACACGCGTTGCATTACAGAATGCCGGCTTTAAGGTTTGCACTATAGAGTTTTAAAGTATTTTTTTTAAATTTAAAGGTTCCATCGTTAAAATAATTTCTGCATGATTAGAGGAACTTTGCAATGCAGTGTTCACAGCAGCAAAAATAAAAAGGAATGAGTTTTGTGTAGATATTTTATTTTTTAAAATAAACATAATATTTTAAACATGTTTACCATCACAAAGAAGCAATAATGAATACTTTTGACTAAAGTTAATCAAAACCGGTATCATTTCCGACATCGTGGTAAACGCAGTGCAATTTATTTTGCATTTAAAAATTGATTAATTGCTGTGTAACATGATCTTTTATATGCAAGTCACAACTTGTTTTCATTTAATTTATGTTATCACTGCTTGATTGCTTCTTGGGAGACTTATTTATTTTTTTGACCTAAACTTATGCTTGTTTTTCTGTTCGAGTGCGAGGGAAGTGCAGGATATGAAAACTGCCAAATATAACAACAATTTCACGCCAAACAGTGTTCCACTTCCGCTTGTTTTCTCCGTCTCTAAAATACACAAACAAAGATGTTGACTCTGCTCTTCTACACTCCGTTTAGGTTTTTGTTTGTAACTGACTCAAAAAGCAACGGGCAAGTTTTATGAAAAAAATTTTTTTTTTTTTTTTTTTGGTTATACATCTTTCCCGCTACGTTTTCCCTGAACTCAGTGTGATCCGAAATGCAGCGTGCATATTTGAAATGCCCTTCGGGCCGTGGTACTTCGAAAACCCGTCGCCAACCAATTGCAGTTCCACCTCTCCATTGTATCCTGTAACTCACCCTACTTCTGCAACGTCCAATGAGACTACGAGGACTGGTTACGTAGAAAATTATAAAGAGTTGAAAAAGAGGTCACTGCAGCTCTAATCCAAAAAAAAAAAAAGAAAAAAAAGAAGCTATCCCAGCATGCAACAGAAAACAGCCCTCCAGTGGATTTCTTCGACACGTTTAATGAGGCGACATCTCCTCTTTTGTTGTTTGTAAGAAATTTTACATCTTTTTCTAAACTCAAGCATTTAATCAAATGTTATTGTTCATTGATTAATCAAAAGCTATCTGTCACAAAAAAGTTTGGCTAACAATAATTCATGAAACAAACACTAGAATACTACTTCTCTATATTCCATGAAAGGAATATAAAAGGGCCACTTGTTATACAAATAATCAATGAATTAGGCGGGGACCGTGCTGGAGAGGATTACAGTATAGGATTAAAAAAAAAAAGTGTGAACTTGAACTCAGCATTTTACAAATCGTATACGTCAACTCTGCCAATCGTCTTCAAGTCACAATACTGTAAACTGGCATCCAAGCATTGACGGTTATGTTTTTGTCTATGCCTGTATCAAACTCCATTCTGCAAATTAGGTTCATTCATTTGTCCCAGTTAGCCATTTTCCAGGTTCTCCATAAATTGCAAAGCAACTTTAAATTGCTGATTAGGGTTAATGTAAGCTGATGCCATGTGCTGATGGTTTCCGTAACAGTAACCGGAAAGCTCCTTGCGAAAATTAATGGACGTAGTAATGCCAAGGAAATTAGCCTAGCTCTGTCAAACATGTCTATGAAAACACACAGTGGATTTATCCCTTCATTAGCGTACCCATTCATTGTCATCAGCGCCAAGTCGACAGCCCCAACAACAGTGGCGCTCATCCAATTCTGTTGAGTGGAAATTTCCCGATTCATTCCCAGCCATAAAATTGTTGTAGACTGTATTGTTAGGAGGAGATGAGTTTTACTAAATAGATTTGGCTTTTCCGCTTCTGCCCACCCACTTCACTTGTCTGTTGTAACCTTTGACTTTGTACTCTCCACATGATTTTCTGGGTCAACTGGTATTATGATGCAACAGCAGCCTCATCTTATTCATGCATGTTACTGCTGGCTTAGTAGGACGATACATACCCTTGATACAGCATTATTTTTGTCCTCCTTTTCTGTGAAGGAAACACAATGGGACCAAAAACCACAGAGGATGGTGAAGTGGGTAGAATGAGATCACAGCATGATGTCTTAAAAAAAATGTCTCACAGATTTGATTGCATTTCAGTGTGTGCTGCATTCCTTCAGCTCTCCATTCAGACCTGGATGTGACTCAGTTCGACTCTGGCGAACCTGTGCTAAAGATAATGTTTTACATTTTAGTCACTTATATACTGCACAGGGCGTAATATAGATCATGCTGATTCTTCACCACTTTTTCCTACATAAAACACCGCCTGATAGTATAACACACTGTATGATTGTTAGAGGTTTTAATGTTTAGTAAAAATGTTTTCATATGTAAATTCAGCCGCTTCCTGACCACACCAGAAGCAGCCGAGAGTGCAGGCTTGGAAGAGGTTGTGTTGTTTTAAAGGATAAAAGAAAACAGGGACAGAGGGGATTTCTGTAATAGGGTTAGTAAAGGTAAACTGCGCGACTGTACACAATCCAGTGTTTTCTCCGTTCACCCAGTGAGCAGATGCATGGAGCTGTCCTGCACGCCAACCGCCACAGTAGGCTTTCACAAAGAATCTGTCTCTATTCAAGCCTTAATCCATGCTGCCGAGGGCCTAGGCATTGTCACTTTGCATGCAAAATTTCAATTAGTGCTGGTACCAGTTGTTTCACTTGAAGGAGGTGTCACATTTCGGAGACATCTATAGCTACCTCTAGGGCCAGATTAAAGCATAAGTATCACCAATTTGCTTAACATTTTTTGCTCTCTGGGACTGAGCACTCTTTTATTAAAGCCACTGTATGTAGTCCATGGTCACAAGGAAACATTAGAATACAGTGATACCTGTTTAAGATTATGCAAATATTAGAAGAAAAAATAAAGCCAGGTAAGTATTTGATAAACCCAGGTAAGATTTGTTAGTCAGCTTTGATAAAGCTTTTACCATTGAGAGTTTCTGTTAGTTGCTCTGCAAGCTAAACAGTTGCACATGTTGCTCTTTGCATCAGACTTTTCAAGCAGTTGAAGTAAAGGTTTGCCCCAGCAAGTGATGGACAGTTTGACACCGTTTCCATGCTTTTAGCTGTTCGGCTCAACCTGCTTTGGTTAACTTTCATGAGCCAACTCTCCATAAACTCTTTCTGTTAATGGCTCCAGACTTTTGCCCTCTAGATGTGTTGCTCAAATTATATTTTAAGTTGGTGGAATGTATTTGATTGGTGCTGAAAGAGCCTCTGGTTGTGACAGGTTTGACCCTGGAAGGACTTTTTAAAAATCAACAAGCATGCCATTTGCCACTGACACTTTAATTGTGTTGCATTTTATTTTTTATATAAACAGAACAATTAAATAAAACTTCATGAGTTCTCCAAAGAAGTTACATAAACTAAAAATACAAAGTGAGCAGTTAAGGCTACAGTACACTGCAGGCACATGCGGCCCAAATCTGATTTTTTAGCAGGTCTAGATTTTTATGACAGTCTGAACGTGGCAAATTAGATTTTTTTTCAAATTCGATCCGGGTCTTTTTTTCTTTGTGGTATACATTGGATACACAAGTGACTGCATTCTGAACAGTTATGTTCCATTTCTCCTGATCAGAGAGGTAGAAGTAAGCAGATTAATGCAAGTATTAATAATATTGATACCAACCTTGTGCAGTTTAAATCATGGAACTCCACAAGTCTTCAGCTACAGAACAAAAACTTAAAGGCTCTGTCTTTGTTCTTTTAATTTCCCATGTCCTGGATGATGTATAATCCACAGTGTCGGACCGTATTGATACTGCCATTGACAGAACTGAAAATGGTTCACACTGGAGTCTGATGAAGGTCACATTTTTAATGATATGAACAATCATGGAAGAAAATCAAATCTGAGAAAAAAACAAAAACAAAAAAAATCTGAATTGACCACTGCAGGATCAATAAAAGTTCTATCGTTCAAATCGGAGAAATTAGGTTAACATGGAAGCCATTCTGCAAACTTGCATATTTGGATTAAATAATTTCACATTCTCCCACTTGCTTTAAATAAAAATAGTATTATCTCAGGGCCTGAGATGGGTAGAGGTAGGGCAACCTGGGACCAGAAAGTCGTGGCTCAACTCCCAGCCATTCTCTGAGCAAGACACCCAATTCCCAATTGTTCCCCGGGTGCTTACATAGCTGCCCACTGTTCCACCTGGATGTATCTCACATGTGATGGGTTAAATGCAGAGAAAAGAAATTTTGCCATTGTATGGGAACATACAGTGATGACAATCTCAGACTTCCCTTCCCCTCCCTTCTCCATTATTTGCTTCTTCTAAAGTTGGGACAATTTTTTTTCCCTCATCTTATTAAAAGAACAGGTGCCACTTCAGTTTCAGGCTTTATTAGTTTATCAAACCCAGAGGGTCCAATATGCCTGCTTCTTGATGCTATCTGGTAAGGAAATATTTTGAACAGGTGTTCCAAATTTCTCTTTTTGACTGGGAACTGAACGCTACAGAGCCATTTAAAAGTAAATATGACTTGAAATGGTTTCTGTTTTCAGTTGTAAATAAAAAGAGCAAAAGTAAAGTCACATCCATGTTCAATTTCCAAAGGCAATTTGGCAGACACATTTTGATCTTCCTGAAATAACACTGATTATGTAACTGTTTTACATGTTTATACAGTATGTGCTGCATTATTTTTAAATCAACATTTTTCATTCATAAATTTACAATTCATAAATTCATGAAGATACAAAGGAATCTGGTAAAACATATGTTCACTAACAGCTGTGCTTTATCAATAAATTCCGCTTAGTGGGTCTTTTGCTTTGATTAGAATCACAACATTTACAAAGTTTTCATATGCACAAAAACATTCCCTTCAAACTAATCACTCAGAAACTTACAATTAGCACAGCATACTTTTTAAATTTTTGTCTTTCACCCTGCTTTTACTTGATTAACAAAGCCATAAAACTACCTAATGGCTTATTCAGATTCATTATAACTGAACAAACAAACAGTCATTCTTTCAATGAGATGGGAAGATCTTGCTCTCTGTGCACTGTTATTGTAACTCTCAGTCCTAAAATCTCGTGATTTATTGTTAGGAATTATTAAAATTAGTTATTTGCTAAATATGACAATCACCAAAGCTTGTAACAAAACAACTTATTTAAACGGAGTTTGAATATTTGTGTTCATCCATTCATCCATCATCTTTACCCGTTTCTTTTTGGGTCACGGGGGTGACTGGTGTCCATATCCAGCCATCACTGTGCAAGAGGCGGGGGACACCTTGGACAGGTCTCCAGTCCATCATAGAGACAAACAAGCATTCACTCTCTCACTCACACCTAGGGACAATTTAGAGTTACCAAGCGGCCTAACATGCATGTTTTTGGTCTGTGGGATGAACCGGAGAAAATCCACGCATGCACGGAGAGAACATGCAAACTCCACTCAGAATGACCCCTGGCCGGGATTCGATCCAGCTTCCTTCTTGCTGAGAGGCATGGCTCTAGCAACTTAACCACTGTGTCGCCCATTTGTGTTCAAGGCATTCTGTGTTTTAGGCATTAGCAACAATTGAACGCCTAATCAATCCTGTTTAATCCAAATAACACTGTCCTGTCACCAAATTGCAAGACATTTGATCAGCAATAAGTCTTAGTCTGAATGAGTTTGTTGTTGTTGCCTTCACAGTGTCTGTTAATCATAAAATGAAACGTGTTTATTTATGTTATATCTGTCTTTGCATCTGTGTGTGCTTGTTTTTTTCTTCTTATTCTTGCATGTCTTTGTAAACATCTGTTGTTGGTGTATATGCTTAGTTCCAGTTCCAAGCCACTGGCTCTTTCAGCGTTTCTATAAGCAGATGGCTAACTTGACCTATTTGCTATATAATGGAGGAGCAAGACGGGGCTTGGAGGGAAGTACATTGCACTGAGAAATATTGTTCTCACCAGAAAAAAAAAAGCTAACACATAGCCCTTTTATTTTTTATAAGATGATAACTTTATTGATCTTGCAGGAAATTGTTGTGCCAGAGTTTCAGTACAAAGGAACATACATAAGGAATCACACAAGATACTGTATGATTACCATTCAATCTGTTAGTCTTTGGTAAATACTGTAAAAGGTTGTAATTGGTTGTAGCTTAAAAAATACTGTTTTATACTCACTGGAAAAGAAAAGTTTACATCGTTTAGGCAAAAACTTGCTTTACCTCTGTGTAACCTTTCCAGTATCTCACACAGGAATCTAGATCAAGGATGTTCTTGTATCCTGTTATCTTAATTAGCACATGTTAATTGGCATTGCAGTCTCTGGGTAAGTTATATTTATTAGGAAGTGCCTGGTTCATCCCAACCCGTTGGGAATCAAAGTTATTAAGGAACGGTGAAATGTATTTTCAGACATTTTCTTTTTTTTTGAACACCGTTTGTGTGAGGAATCAGTCTCAACATGGCCCTGCAAGATCTAAGCCCAATTTACAATTTGCATTTCTTTTGTGATGTTCTTTTTTGACACAACAATTATCTGAAATGAGTCATTTTTGTGTTTGCCAATTTTTTATATTTTCTGGCACTTTTTTTCCCCACAATTTGAATGATTAGCCAGTTGTACTGTATGTAAAACTGGAGGTAAACTCAAGTGTAACCCTTACCGGTAATTATTACCGTTTGTTTTCATGAGAGTCAGACACAGCAGTAGCGCTGCACTTCCTTTAGGGACCGTTTACACGGTGCGTATTTTGAGTGAAACTGCACCTTTCTCTCTGCGGTTCTGCTGATCATTTACACGACACCACTGGCAAAATAGGACCCACTTTGAATCCGGAGGTTTTTGCTGACCCCCCGTTGGTAAACATCTCCTGCTGAGCCATTGTTTGAACCACATGCACGCACGCATGCGCGGACAGACGGCATTTCTATCAACAACAATGGCGGCGGACACACACCGCTTTCTGAACTACGACTGATGGAATATATTT
>JARVLU010001354.1:32033575-32045682 GCA_031762415.1 Simpsonichthys santanae
CTGTAAAGCATTTTAAATTCTCATCTTACCAAACATTTTAGAAGTACAGTATTCATGTTTATTACAATGCAGCATTTTTCTTTGGATAACATTCCAGAAAGAGATTTCTTGTATGACAAGTGATAACTTGATTTCTAGGGGCAATATTAAAATGATCACATGTAAACATGTCTCCACAAGAAAAAACAAAAAGGGATTCTTTTGCATTCCCACAAGAACCTCTACTGTATATGTCATGTCCTCCTCCTGACTAATTTATCCAGCGCGTCTTTGCAGAGCGCTCACACTCTGCCATGTCTGGGTGTTCAGACGGAGAGCGAGGCTGCAGATGACACTGGTGAGCTATGTGCTGCTCGGCCTCACGGGAGGTAATGAATCTGTGTGGCTGCCGAGGCTCAAGTGTAGACAGCAGGAGGAGGAAAAGTGATCAGTCTTTCACAGTGAGGTACTACTTGTCTAGCATGTGGGTCACTGATAGCCGGAGAGAGACGGAGCATGAATAAAACCAACAAAAGGGCAAGGAAGGGATTTAAGGTCTGTAAAAAGAGAAGGTGAAGAAAGGAAGAGGACAAAATAAGTGTGAAGGACGTATCATTGAGGAGCAAAAGAAGAGTGAGCGGTGAATCAGACGGAAAAAAGAAACAAAGAGAATGTGTGGTTGGTGAAGAGGATGACGTGCCGTTCAGTCAGTGTTAACATTCCTGCTAAAATTTGCTCCCTGTCCCCACACAACACTCCAAACCACCGCAGAGGGGGTTCATTATTCTCGCTTTACTCCCCCACTAATTATCGTTATCATTATGGGGGATAATTACCATTTCACTGCCTAACACCCATGTAGACTGCTCGACTCGGAGTCACACAGAAGCTTATCAATAGCTGCTCAATTGCAGTCTCATCTGTCTAATTATAAGATTTGGGCTTTGTCATAACTGAATAGGATGTGAAATCTAGTATTATGTCTTTGAGTTGTGAAATTCTGAAAGTCAGCAAAAAAGGCTCTGAAATACACCAATGCATGTGAAGTCTGTTAATTAAAGAAGAGTCTTTCTTCAGATTCTAAATCAGAGGAAATTCAAGGTTATTGAACAAGTGGAAATCTTACAACAGAACTGAACACACGAAGGGCAAACAGAAACCAGTTAGTTATGTAAGCTCTCATTGCCTGCTTAAATAACTTTTACATTTGATGAGATTTGATTAAATTAGATTTATTTTGTTTAATTTATTTAGCAAAATTCTGCTTTCACCAGGATTACCGTAAATTCCACCGTACACGTCGCTCCTCCCTATAAGTCATATCGGTCTATTTGTCTAATAAAGTGGAAAAATCCATAAATATATTGCTTTGCCGTACAAGTCACATCTATTATGCGTCACTGCTGACGCGTCACGTTTGTTACGCGTCACCTAAGACAACATGGAAATGTGGGCCAGTGTTGTGCCAAAAATCAATGCCGCTGGAGTGTGCATGTGAGGATTTAAAAATGAATTTAACAAGACTAACACTTAAAAACAATTATTTGCTTGCTCGAAATTACTGTATAGTAAATATGTGTCTCAGTCTATCCATCCATCCATTTTCTTCTGCTTATCTGGGGTCGGGTCGGGGGGTTAGCACCTTAAGTAGGGAGGCCCAGACTTCCCTCTCCCCAGCCACTTGGGCCAGCTCCTCTGTGGGAATCCCAAGGCATTCCCAGGCCAGCTGAGACTCGACAACCAAGAGTCTCAGTCTAACGTTTGCTTAATAAATGCACTTTGACTGTCAAATCAGCTGTATTTCAAAAACTATTAACACAGACATAAATGCCAGCAGGTGACGAGTTGCTGTGCAAATTTAACAAGATAAACATCTAAAACAATTATTTGTTTGCTTGAAATTATGGTAAAGTTGTGTCTATGTCTGTTTGCTTGATAAATTAACTTTAATGTCAAACCAGCTGAATTTCAACAATAGTTTTGCTGCCTCGGTGCCCCGGGGGGGAAAAAGGAGGAGGAACGCGGCTCGTTTCAGAGAAATTTAACAAGAAAAGCACCTATACAATTAGTTGTTTGCTCAAAATTATAGCAAAGGTGTGTCTTAGTCTAACCTTTGCTTTATAAATGCACTTCAATGGTCAAATTAACTGCATTTTGCCGGGGTGGTGCAGCTGGTTTGACCATTTCCAAGCATTGAGCAGAACAAGGTGGAGAGACTGTGGCAAGCCGATTGTGGCATTAATATCTGTTGAAGATTCTCAGTCATCCAGGACATGGTAAATTCAAAAAAGTTGAAGGAAAATAAAAAACAAGTATAAAGTTGTTTTTAGGCTTGAATTTTTTTGAATTTGTCATTATACTCACGTTTACCTATTACATGATACAATGGCATGCCATACTGTTACTACTACTCTTCTGCCATTGAGTGGCTGAAAGTGGTACTGCTCTTTTCCCCCCCCTTCCAGTCAGAATGAATGGAAACGGTCTTATATCAGCCAACAATCGGTTTATAAATATTGTATGTGAAAAAATCCATAAATATTCGGCCTATAAGTCGCAGGGCATGTCAAATACTGTGACTCTTAGGCCAAACAATACGGTAGCTCCTGTTCAGTCAATCAGTCCATCAAGCCACAACGTGCAGTTGTCTAGCCAGCAGATCTGCATCACAGTCACTGATGGCGACTTATGTTAAGATTAGTAGCTGTGTTTGTCGGGGTGGGGGTTGGGGGTGGGGGGGTTCTAAAGCCCTCTGTGGCATTTTGGAGTTGCAGCTGACGCCTTGAAGCTGATGAATGGTCTCTCCATCTGCGGCAGTTCAACCCTGGAGTGCGAGACTGACACAGACCTAATCAGTTAGAGAAATTCATTAGACCTTCTCTGTTTCACACAGAAAACAGCAGAGCTGAGAGGATGTTTTGGCTGGTAAAGCAGACATGAGGGCATGTTTACAGAGATAAAAAAAAACATCAAAGAAGAAGAACCTAAGAATGTAAAAAAAGGGCTACGATAGACAGAAAAGCCAGACTGGGGGAGTTTGTGCCACCGAGATCCTCATAACTGATGAGGAACTTTTTTTTTTAATCTAAATTACAGGAAATGTTTCTTTCCACCAACTAATCCATGGCATTCACGGAGTTCCATTCACCATAGGCACTTACTTTGCCATAATTTTGTTTTCCTCAAAGAAATGAGCATGGCTCACTTGTTCTCCCAACCTCACCAGAATGTACCGGGGCTTTTACGAAACCACACACGAAAATTTCAAGCAAATACCGAACCAAAAGCAACATCATAACTATTAGTTTTGTTAAACCAATGGTGCAAAACTCCACCATGCAAATCTTTAAATGTGATAAAAAATGTTGGTAACATTTTTGACTCTTTAAACATTTTTCTGGTTTTCTGAAAGATTGTGTTACACGAACGGTTTTTCTTCAAGAACAGCATCACTTACACAGCAGCAGATTGTCTGACCCCATGTCTTGTTCTGTGTTTTCACAGAGACACTCATGGACTCCACCACAGCCACGGCAGAGCTCGGCTGGACGGTCTACCCGGTGTCTGGCACGAGTGAAAACAGCGTACGTGATGTGGTCTATTTACTTTTGATTGTTTCAGTGCAATTTGAACTGCTTTATAAGAAATAAGTGCAAAATATTTTCATACTTTAGGTCCTTTTCATAAATAAGGGGCAGAGTGCACGCCACTGTTAATTGCATAAGTGCAGTTAATGTGTAAATGTGCCCAGACCCCCATGGAAATGTCATTTCTCTTGTTAGTCAGTGTTTTGCTTTCTCGCTTTAAGGTCAAAAGATCAATCAGTGAGCCAGCATGCCTCCCACAATGAGCTTCAGCGTTTCTGCCTATAACAAAAAAGAGGAGGATATTAAAAAAAAACACACACAACATACTGTAGATGCTATAATTTGAATATCCTGCACAATTAATTAAAAACAGTTGTATTATTTAAATTAACGTATTTAAAATCCTCAACATTTAAGCATCTTTTTATGTTTTTTATGTGTTTTGTGGTTTGAATTCAAGGTCAACACTTTGAGTTGAGCATAATGAGCTCAGTATGTTTGTTCATGTGCCACACTGGAAGTAATGTGTTACACGGGCCTGTTAGTGTTTGATACACAGTATTTCCATGTGGTTTGCCAGGCAGCGGTTCCTCCCAGTCACATGCCAGCCAGGCTCACTCGAAGCAGCCAAAACCAGTGTCTCGGTCTCCTTTACTTTTCACTCCACCGCAGGACTTGGGCTTCTTAGAATCAGTTCAACACGGAGAAAAAATATGTTGTGGATTTATTTGCCGGTGTATTTTAAAAAACCACTGCGAGATTTATTCAATTATTTATTATCCTGTGGTTTGTGCTAATGATGGCTTGAATTGCATTATTTTATGCCACGTCTGGATGAAGCAACAAAAAGCAACAAAACAAACTATAATAAGCTGGTTTCATCTAGTAACTTCAAATATGTTTATCTTTTCTAGAATTTATTTCTAAATACAAGAATGCGCTTTTTGCTCCTTTCTACAGTCTGAACAGAAGCACAAACATTTCTTTAAATTTGTCCAACTTTGATTCCAATCTGCTAAGGTGCAGCTTATTGATTGTTGACATGACGTCATCAGTCACATTTAACGAAACTTTTGTTCTGCAACTTACACAAACAGATGTAATATGAAGTAAAAACGTTACTTAAAAACTTGAGCAGATAAAGAGATTAAAAAAAAAAGTGCACTTTTTTTCTTGTACTTCAGATTTTCCACTCTGGTTACATTTTCTGTGAATTTAGAAGCTGAATCTTTAAAGCCCGAGTGTGATGATATTTTTCTTATTCTTCCTTCTTTTGCCTTTGACTCCAGATACATTTAATAATCTTCTGAAAGCCTCCACATGCTGCTATGATAAATTTATACTATTCCTTGAACACAATGAAAAGTCCCTAAGCTCCTGGATTTAGTCACGTATAAGTTGGCCTTATCAGCGTGGGCACTAAAGTTTTATAATCATATGGTCATGCTTGTCAAAAGCCCGGTCCACTGGTGAGTGAAAAATGAGAGTGATGGAGATAGCTTGTCCCTTATGGCCCACAGCAACAGGTGTAGAACCAGGGCTTGCTCTCCCTCTCAATATAACAGCAAGAGATGCTTTACAGAAGCTATTGTCTTACACTCATATGGCAACGCATGGCTTCATGAGCTTAGCTGGTGGATCAGTAACTTCCAGCTGAGCGCGAAACCAGCATGTGGCGTTCACTGTATCCTAACATGGCGTGCAATACAACACAACACAAATGAAATGTGAGCTAGAAATGGCAAAATATAAAAATCTGAGTTTTTATTAGCAGTTTTTTGTACTTTACCTTTTATCCTCAGATACACATATAATGTTTATCCAAGTTAATATTACAAAAAAATATAGTGTTATTTTAGGTTTTTTGTATATACCTGTGTAAATCAACTTTTAAAACCCTCTCTTTATTTATTTAAAATGGGCTTCCTTGTAAGCATTTGAAATGTTTATGATTGATTGTTAAATAGATTTTTAACTAGACTTGTTTACTTTTTTTCATATAGCGCCTTGTCCATTGGAACCATATAAATGAACTCGAACTGAATTGACAGAAATCTGTAGGAAATCCACCGTGTATGAACTTACCTCACTGAATATCTACTATAAGACCATGTGAACTGATATATATCTGACTTCTAATGCGGGGTTAAGTGGTTAATGTTTTTCTTTCAGCTGACAACTGTATCCATTTAGAAACAGACGTATAGCCCGAGGGATCGCACGCAACTACTGTGGAATAAAAACCAACGCCTCCTTCACAGATGGAGAACATAATTAGGTGGTGTGTGTGGGTTAGGTTATCATCAAGGATGTGTTATAATGTGGTACCATGATGCAGTATATCTAGTGTAATTTAGGGGCACACCGCACAACAAGAAAGCAGTGTTCATTGCATGCTGCCAAAGGTTGGTTAAATAAATCTGCTTTGTTTTACCTAAACAACTGCTTATTGTATTAGAATTCCTTTGGAATATGCTTGTGGTTGTTTTCCCCCAAAAAATGTGGATAATCAAAGCAAGCCAACAAAACATACTTTTTAAACATAACCTCTTTTTTCCTTTACAAATTTGTTGAATTCTTGATCACTGGAGTCTAAAGAGACCCCTAATTTGCTGTGATGCACAATTAAAGTCTGTGAAATTAGAATTTTAGAATGAGTCAGAAGCGTAATCCACATGTAATTTGGTGGATGCGAGTAAAAGATGGAATTGTTCGTCATGTTTCACATCTTGTACATTAGTAGTGGACAGTTGAGGCTGACTACAGCAGACAGCTCTACTTAAGGCTTGGAGTGGATGAGTCTCTTCTCTGTGAGGCCCAGTCTCCTTTAGGATTTAGCTCCCATGGCCTCTCTCGTAGTACCAGTAATTGAATGCAGACAGTGGGTGTCATTTGTACGCTGTCCCTCTAGGAAAGGCACTCTTTCTTTGACAGATTTCCCACAACTGCAAATAGGGTGACTGTGCCCCAGGAGTTTTCCGTTGGGTTTCTCTCTCTGCTTTTGCGTGAATTATTTATTTACACGTGTCAGTGATAGAGTGGTGATGTGTAATGTGGCTCAGTATCGTGAGAGTATTTCAGGTTTGTTCAAACATTGTAATGACAAGATGTGATAAATACAAGGTTGGTGTTGTGCGGAAAAAAGAGAAATCCTAAATGTTTGATTGTTCTGACAGTGTGAGCATTCCACTGCTTGACTAATGAAACTATTTTCCTAAGAAAGTTGAATGAACTGTTTGCTGGTGGTGTTTAAATGTTGAAACAGCTGTCTGTCATAAAGTGATGGAGGCAGTATCACCTCACTTCACCTTCATTACAGTCAAGACTTGTACAGATTTATCAGGATCAGTAGACACATTGAGGGTACTGATTGCAGCTCATTGTTTTTAGTGTTGATTCATCATCCAACAAGTTATTTAACTTGAAATGAAGGTCTGACTAACTAACACACAGTGCCGGTTGGGTAAAAAAACAAACAAAAAAAAAAGAAACATGTCTTATTTTTCCAGGTCATGGCTTGCTTTGGTTTTGCTATTTGTCTTAATTGGGTGAAAAAATAAATATAAATACTAGTTTTCTCTAGAATGGAGATGATCTGTTTATTTAAAATGTAATCTGAAACCAAAATTACACCTGGAACAGTGATGGATTGTGTAAAATACAGCTCCAGTGAGCCAAGGTTGGCAAGAGGGGTGTCTGAGGAACAGCTAGTGCTGAACAAAATTGGCTCTGTTTTTTTTTTTTTTTTCTTTCTTTAATTAAAGTTAAAATTTTCATAGCCAATGAATGCATTGATAACATTTTGGTAAAAGGTGGATGTAGCAAAATTTGACAATCAGGGAAGGTAAATCTGGCAGTCATCAGCATAGCAATGAACCAAGATGCCTTGTTTTATCGTAGATTCCAAGCAGGTACAGGGAAAACAGGGAGAGGATCAAACTTTATTGATCCCGCAGGGAATTGTTGTGCCAGAGTTTCAATACAAAGGAACATACACAAAGAATCACACAAGATATAAAAAAAAAAAAAAAAAAAAAAAAAAAAAAAAAAAAAAAAAAAAAAAAAAAGAGGTATAAAATATACCAACGATTAAGGTCCAAAACAGGTCCAGGTGCAGACAGAAACATGAAAGTGTTTATTTTAGTACAGGATTAATTTTATTGTCCTATGTGTAGAAAAGGGGATGAGTTGAAAAGTTTGATAGCCACAAGGAGGAAGGACTTCCTTTGGTGTCTCAGTCTAAGACTGAAGGTGTGTGGTAAGAGTCCACCTGCAAGAATTAAGAAAGATTCAGGTCCTGAGGAACTCCATAGGAAAAATGTGCTGAGATATTCAAAAAGTGTCCAACATTAACACAAAAGCACAAACAAACAGTTTTTGCTCCTAAAATACTAAACTAATATTTTAAACCAGAAATAAGAATAGCCTGGTCAACAATGTCAACCAGTTAGATAAAAGAGTACAGGAATCACAGAGCAGCCAAAGTTATCGGCTCTAATGATATTGTTATAAACACTTAAGAAAACTGTTTTGGTGCTACTGTATGTAAATGTTTAACGGCATACTGGGAAATTTCCAAAAAGTCATTTTTAATCAAAAAAGCAATTATTGCAAAAAAGTTGTTTCTCTCATGGCTGCAAGTAGTTGGCAAACAACAATAATGAGCAAATGTCCCAAATGTCTCCAGAATGTCTTGAAACTTTTGCAGGTTTCTAAGTTTTCTTTCATGAGACACATAAGTGTGCAGCTCTGTCACTAGAGTTTTGAATATGTTCAAATAATTTGTGCAACAAGTTTTCTCTCTTTTGCATGGGAACTTACAAAAAGGTAATGAATTTCAAAAACTTGCTTCTCAAAATGCAACTGCGTGGATATCTAGTCACTTGGTCACAAACACAATTCAGAGATTGCAATGGAAAAAATTATTTATTTTTATTTTTTCATAATTTTTCCACAAGTCACCAACTACACTAGAATCCTAACAGTCAGCTCAGTGAGATACCACCTTAAGGCCAAATATATATGCACTTTAATTACAAGTTTTTGGTTTTATGATGGCAGCTTTTGTATCATGTGTGGAGTGAGTTATGCATGCTCTGTCAAATTAAAAGCCTAGTTCATAATTCCTTGTCCTTCAATGCCATTTAATTTCAACATGTACACATTTTTATTTTACCTTAATTCTAATAAGAAACAAATTACAGTATGACTCCAGTGTTGTTTCTGTGTTTACAGTGAGTAATCTGTTTATAAAAGGCAAATTTATTTCTGGCTTGGGATTTACTGAAACTGGAGTTGTGGTAATTATTTGCTATGGAGTTTAAAATCAATTTCACAGTTCTGGTTAAAGTGATGTTTCATGTTCTGAATGGGGGAAAAAAAAGCAACTATCTGTTGAAATGCATTTGCTATATGTAGAACTTTAGTCCATAAACTAGCTTTGTCAGTGCAATCCATTTGGCTTTACAGATAAAACACAAACTTACTGTCATTGACACTTATCGATCTCAGGTCATTTGAACTTTCTCCTGAAGTGGAACAACTGATATTGATCCTAACCCTTATTCTTGACATCACTGAAGTGTAGCATACCACATTACTCCTATGGGTGAAAGCAGCAGCCTACATCTTCTAGTTTTGCAGTCCCCAAGTCATTTCTTTTTTACATCCATCATAATCAATGGGATCTTCAGACTCTTGTTCTCTGCAGAGTAATTGTCTTTGTATTGCTCCGTTAGAATAAAATGGCTCTAAATAGATCAGGTAGTTGACCTGTAATTTGTTAATGAGTTTGTGGTCCAACTGGTTAAGGTTACTTGAAGCTGATTGACTTGATTTAGCACAAGTCAGTTAGACCAGAAACCCAACAATTGTATTGGTATATGTAACTAATGTTGCTCTATAATACTAGTTCACTCTAAATCTTAGACATTAAATACATACAGTTGGTTTTATTCTGTTTGGGCTACTACTTTGTACTTTTAATTGGAAATCCATCCACCAAATATTGAAAATAATTTGTGTGAACTGTATATTTCTGTAATGTTAGTCACAGGACCCCAACGAGAGCAATTAAAGCATAAAAAAACAGTTTTATTTTGTTTGTAGCCAGTCAAGAATTCAGCTTCACACCATTGGGTTTCTCTCATAAAACTGGTTTCATTGTGGAAGAAAGCTTGTGTGATAAATATTTAGTTAGTATTTGATTAAATAATATTCAAAATACAGTAGTTAATTTAGAGGTTCTATTGATAACATTTGACCCTAAAGAAACTTCTGATTATGGCTTTTCAAAATTTACGTTTTTAGTTCAGTGTCCACGACTCTATAGCGTTTGACCTTCACAGTGAGAAATAAGCATTTTGCCAAACAAGATCTCAACACAACAACCTGATGTGTTTGTGTCCATCATACCGTCCAGATGATCTACAGTACCTCGACATTCATCACCAACGTTACCTCCACCTGCTGTACCTAACACACATGGCCACACTTTTAAAGCCTTCTTGATAAGAACCGGGGGAAAGCTGTGAAAATGAAGACGTTTCTTCTAATTTCACACTCTGTGCTTGATCGTTAGGCTCTTATTATGCCCCATTTGCTTCCCTCCACTAGCTGTGATGAAAGGAGGGCAAAAAGGCCATGACAGGACAAAAGGGGCCCTTCATCAAAACACATTTTGTTTGGGGTCTTTTTTTTTTCGTCCAGCTCACCCATCCTTCCCCCACACACCACTGCCAACACATTTTTTTCTCGAGTTTCCCCCTGTCTGCATCCCTCATTAGCAGCAACCCCCACCTGTCTCCACAGTCATTTTATTAAACTGTGATTGTTCAGTGCTTTGCGCTCAGCAGAACAGGCTGTCTGCTCTTGTTTAATTGGCCCACAGCTTCCCTGCTGCTCCTCAACAAGTGGGAAGGTCAATGGCTGCTCATGACCTGGGATGATGATGTCTGTCAGTGCTGGGCGAAAGATGAATTTACCTGCAAACATCACAAACCTATGAAATAATACAGTCTTCCTGACGAGGGCTTGCTCAGTTTAAAGCCAATAAAATAACATTTACAATTATTTATTTTCTTATCAGTTTTTTTTTTCAAACTGCCCTTTTGTCTTATGATTTATTGTATAACAGTTATCAGCTCTAAAAAATAAAATAAATTATGTGAAATGTAAAAGAAAAATCTATACATTTAAGCTTGATAATAGCATACGTATATGTTTCATTCAGCACTTTCTTTTCTCCTGTTTTTTTTATTTTTTGATTATTTTTGGCTGCACATCTGACCTTTTTGCTTAGGTTGCCCTTTGTAATAGTTCAGGTCAAACCAAGCATCACACTTGCAGTGATTAATCGGGACATGGGATTTAAGAGCTAAAGCTGTGCTAATTAGTCAGCGTGTTTGACAGAATGCGTGTTTGTAACAAGAGAGGTGACTTTCTTCTCCCAACCCTCAAAATCTGTCAAAATCCTCACTAAGTGGGCACTAATTTGAGAAATTATATCAGCTGTGAAGTGAAGAGTGAAGGAGGGAGGCAGTAGAGCTTGCACCAGATGCAAAGTTGCTCAAGGGGTGAGAACAGATTTCTTAGTGGCTGAGATGCCACATGTAGAGGTCATGATCTACAGTACTTGTTGTGTTTTAAACCTGGTTTGATCTGTGGCCAAGGCGCTGCCAACTCAGAGGTTTAATTTTGATGTTTATGGTCAGAGGGATTGGCATGCAGTATGGACTTTAAAGTAAAACCTCATAAATAGAGATCTAGAGTCCAATTTAACCTCTGATTATCCTTTATACAATTACATGTGTAATAAGATGTTAGTGTGACTATGATTGTGAAAAATGTCACATTTCTTTAATTCTTTAGTGTAATGAAAGACGTCAGTAACTTATTACAAAGTGTGCCATGAAGTTGTATTAACAACCTAATAGGACACACATCACCTAAACCAGAGCTTTAATTATTTCATGTCATGATTTTTAATATAAAACAGATTAACAATTGTTTTCTCCCTGACAGAAAAAAAAAATAAATAAAAAAAATAAACAATATGTGCATGGAAACTATGTGACTTTGATTTTTTTAATTTACAAAGTGTGATATATTTATTTCCTTTATTCAATGCATTAAACAATAAATAATTATACTAAACACCAAAAAAAAAAAAAAAAACGACCTGCGATAAGTGAAAAAGCGTGAAGTAGGACTAAAAACAAACTGACAATTTTCTACAGATGCTACAACTATATTTGCTTTTCGTTTAAAAACAAGAAAAGAAAAATATTTTTTGTAGTACAGTATTTCCTTGTTACTACGCGGTTCGTTTATTGCGGACTCGCTCAATCGCGGTTTTTCAAAATAACTTTGGACATGACACACAATTAGCTGATTGATGGATGAGCCGCATTGGCATGGAATTTTTGTTTAAAATAAATTATTTAAAATTACTGTATTTAGCAATTGGTGCACATTTGTGCAGCCCATACTGCAGGATAAATGTCCTGCTGCAGCTGATCAGCTGTTCTCCGTGCAGTGTAG
>JARVLU010001354.1:32075988-32088352 GCA_031762415.1 Simpsonichthys santanae
CTGCAAAAAAAGTCCGCGAGGGGTGATGACGTCACTGGGGCGCGACGGCTGTATACGCGAAACACTGTAAACCAAGTTCGCTGTAAACCGAGGACTACCTTACACTAATACTGTCACTGACCAATATATTGGATCTTTATAGGGCCATCAGAAAACATGACCAAGAATTATTTTATCTGTATAAAATGGCTCAATTTTCTCAATACTGTATCCTCTTGTAGTGCATTTACTTCATGTGCAGGTTTGACTGGTTAGCCAAGATTTAAATTATATAATCTTCAAACATCTGAAAACTTTTTAAACTCTTAAAGAAACTTTCTAGAATTAAATAATGTGAGTATGAGTCTATTATGGTTCCCAGTTTTTTTCCAATGCAGATGGTTTAAAGCTTGATCAACTCTGAAATCTCACTTTTCTAGCTTTACTGCAGTGGAAAAATCTTTATAGACGTAAAACCCACAATCCTTTGCAGCTGGAGAAACAGGGCAGGGTTCCAGTATGCTAAAAGTACAAGCAAATATGGGCCTCTCCCTTTAAGACGTCTCGATCTGCAGCTCATAAATGGACATCAGTGAGACTGAGTGGAACAGCGGCAGCTAGTTTGGGAGACTTCCTGGTATAGAGCCAGCTGGTTCAGGTCCTCTGGGAGAGATTGCTCTGCGGGGAAACTGATTTTTTTTACAATGAAAAGGAAAGGGATTTACAAGTCCTGACCTGTTCTTGCAACCACCCCCCCCATCTTCCCCAAATCATAGCATTGCTGTCTGTACCAGAACGTCTAATCAAATCAGAGCCACATGGTTGGAGACACAGTGGGTTGTGAGAAAGATGCAGATAAAAGGCTTGAAGCATTCTTTCTCTGAAGCATATGATCCATGTGCTGCAAACGTTGGAGGTTTTCCACCTCTTTTTTCTGTGCCGTCTTGTTTGTAAAATATCAGCACACTAGACTGTGTTGACCAAGAGCTTCAAGGTATAAATCCATTATTTTAAATACTGTAATTTCTTTCCAACTCTTCATCCAACATAAATATATACATCACAGACAGCAGAGCACCTTAAACCTCTTCATCTCTGAAAGCCTATCTCGAGATTCTTTTTTCCTTATATACTTAAAAGCTTTTGACCGAACTTGCTGTACTGCCAGTCACCCACAATGGTCTCTCTTCATCAGCTTTGCTTAATGAAGATGCCCATCATGTTCACAGCAGTGCTTATTAAACAAGGCCAAACTGCAGAAGTCAAGGAGATCTTCAAAGAGAGAGTGGAAAAGCCCACTGAACGAGTGTAATATACTGTAATAAGATTGCAGGCATACATTAATTGGATGGATAAAAGCCTCATTCTTGTACGTGTGGTAGTAGAGGCATGTCCCGTAAAATTGGCTTGGATTTAATGAGTAGAAACAGCCCCATAAACCCCACCTTTATTGATTAAGGAAGTCACTAGGTGTTCATATGTGAGTAAAACATCTATTACAGGTGGTAAGCAAAACAGTCTTTGTGTTTTCGTTCGATGGGCCAAGGCCAGAGCATTGTTTTAGAGCAAATTCCAAAAAACTGTGCTTTTTTTTCCTATCAGATCCAAGGCTGACTAATAATGTGGGGTCTGAAACCTAATTCTATGACAACAGCTGGGACCACCTATCCTCTCACAATTAAGCAACATGATAGCTTCCCCTTGCCTCACTAAGTTCATTATTTAATTTGATTGTTGTCCTGGTTATTTCTGCAAATTCTAGAAGTTTTGGTATAATGGAGGTGAAAAAATGTAAACACAACCTGTTCACAATTAAAACCATCTAAAATGTACTCATGCACGAGCAGAATTAATGATCGTCATACTGATGGTTTTCAAGCTTTGGTTTGGACAAAGGATACATTCCTGTGAATAAAGTATGAGCTGTGATTAACACTAGCACTCCTCTGTCCACACACTCATTTTTTTTTTTGCGGTTTATGGAAAATCGTAAACGGCCCCAGTATTTTTCTTTCCTATCCATCCATCTAATTTAATTTTGAAAACTTACAAACTTCATCCGTGTCATTGGAACTGCTTCATTAATTTTAACAGCACAAGTAGAGCATTCATGGAGAACAAAACGACAAAGAAATCAAATAAATCCGCAGTGAAAGTGTTGATCTCCTACTTTGAAGAAACTGATCTTACTTGATATACAGTAGATTTGGCTGGTTTTGTGTAAATAACAAGAACGTTTTCTTAAACCCTTGTTTTTCATTTCTAATTACATTTAATGAAGTGCAATCCCACATGATTTAGAAATAATTATTGGATCAACACAGAAAATGGCTGAAAACGACTGCAACATGTATTTAGTGGCATAATTCAATGACATGTGTTTACACAATGGAAACCCAGTATTTACTTTACCCTTGAAATTATAGTTTATGGAAACAAATCTAGTTACACTTTAAGATTTGACGTACACGGGAGACTTGTGGAGATGGAGTGCATAAATTAGACGTACAAAAATGGTTTTCATATGTGGATCTGCGCTATAGACCTGACTGTAGTGAAACGTTGACTTGGCATGACACTATTCCACAATTGTCAGTTTAGCTTGAAGTACGTACACGAAATGAGTTGAAACGAGTTGAAATACACAGCCCACATATCCATGTGTTATCTGCAAGCCTAATGTCTCAACACTTCAAGACTATATGTAGTATTTTTCTCAGTCAAATCCTCATCCAACTTAATCTCAGTTTGTTTTAACTCATAATTCTTTTTTTGATGCTAAACGTGTCAACTGCCACTCGCTGACTGGAAGTTGTCCTTTAACAAAAGGAAACCACGGTGTTTTCCTCCAACAGCTTTTTATGTTGGCATGTGTCCATCCTGTACATGAATACATGCTGCCTTTGTTTCTCTGGTCATGTATCAGGTTACCAGGCATGGCTGCTCTATGCATTTAATGGAAATACTATGCAGGAAAAGGCCATGTGGCAGTCTTGAATATACGTGCATCCGTAACAGGATACTCGTGAGCTCCCCTTGGAGTAACCGTTCGCCTTATTCGGCTGTCGTCTTGTGATGGCTAACAAACGGTAGAGTTCACTGAGATGGAACAAACGTGTGTCCTGACTGGATACTGTAAACATCACTGTGCCTCTGACTCCAGGATGGGATGCATGAGTGTCACAGATTACCATGGTGCTTTGTTGCGATGAAATACAAAACCGCAATTTGTTTTCTTCAAACAGCCACATGTAAAAACATGAAATCACTTCCACTCTTCTTTTTATGTGATCTGATTTATTGTGTTAGACTTTTTAGTACTGGAGAGAGGATACACAGGGTTGTCCTAATTATTGAAAACAGTAACTCGGACTGATCATTGCTAGTGCTGAGTCACTGAAATACAAAGTAACTTAAATTAATATGTATTATTTGTCATCACTACGGTAATAGATGAAACTAGTATCCACCTGAGCTGCGGTTCGTCATATTCACCGTAGATACCAAACCTGTTCATAATACGTTGAAAAACCACACACATACAAGCTTTATAACCTTATATTATGGAGGCGTGGCAGTTGTAGTTTTCCAGTCAATGAATTTTCAACAGAGAGCGCGTGCTGAGGGAGAGACTTCTGACTTTACTGCTGGACTCGGGGGAGCCACTGTGTTGCTGGCTGAGGGCGATGTGCGTGTGTGCAGCAAGGGTCAGAAACTGATGAGCGTGGGGCTTGGTGTACATAAATCTTGCCCAGCACCCCTCCTTCTCTGACACCTCAACCCACCCTACCCTTTCACACACACAGAGGCACAGACATTGAGGCCTGCAGACCTTGCCAAGCTTCCCAGACGGCTCTTTTCATCCTCAGCGTCTCGTAGCTTTAAGCTGACTCGCGGCACCCTGAACTAATCATAATGGTCGCCGGACAAGTTGAGGTGATTATGCCTCCCTCTGACCTGACAATATTCAAGGTCACGGGCCTACGAAAGCCCATAGTCGACCACCCATGTTGTAAGAAGTCATTAAGTTTCCTACTGACTCTTGTCTTTGTTTTAGAATAAGTAAAGTAGGCTTTTTAACTGAACTATTAATAAACAAACAAACAATAAATAAATAAATGAATGTTTGATGTGTGTAATACAACCTCCTTTTTTTTTTTCCTTTTTGTCCATTTCCATTTTTGTAGACTTGCAAATATTTCATTTATTTATTTGCTTGTTTATTTAACAAAATCAGATCTAGTCATTTTATGACACGTTTGAAATATACAGTAGATTTTTCAATCTTCTGATGTAAAAATGTCACTTCCTTTACAACAATCAGCATTTTTTTTATCTATTTTGTTCATTTTTCAAGCATCTTTAAGAACAAATAATGTGCAAGACATTTTATTTATTTATAATCTACCTAAAATTGCATTATACTTTTTAAAACACTATTCTATTGGGATGCAGAGGACAGAAAAGCAACGTATAATGTGTTGTTGTGAAGCGTTTTTGTGGCTCAAATGATTTATTCCGCTTGTTTAGCTCATATGCGTGACAAAATCTACTTTCCTCCGTGTAATACACGGTGGTCCGGTGATTTTCAAACGAGTAATTTGTAGAAAGTGGTCTGTTATCAACAGCATGACAAGCGTAAATTAATCTCATCAAAGTCACAGTTTATCTTGGGAAGTCCCGTGAGGCTGCTTATGTGGTTTAGCCAGTGTTGTGACTTGCCAGTTTGCACTGCGTGCATGGCCACGACGCTCCAACAGGAGACTACAGAACATTGTATACTGTGGGTTTTATGGGCTTTGCTGAAGCCAGTGTTTGTCTGCGTGATTAAAGATGCTGTAAAATTCTCTGAGCAACTCAGTGAAGTTGGGTTTGATTTATTTGCTTCGTAGTAACACTGTTTTTGTCTATTCACAGCTCCATCCACTGTATCTATAATGCATCAGGTCAGTCGCACTGTGGACAGCATCACCCTCTCTTGGTCCCAACCGGACCAGCCTAATGGAGTCATCCTAGACTACGAGCTACAATATTATGAAAAGGTACTCACATTTATTCAAACATGTGCACAGATTATTTCTCCAAATCCTTGCTGATCTTTATACATTAATTTGATTTCTCCAAATTAAGCCAAATACTGCTTGGCCTTTTAATTTTTGTTGTTGCACGTTTTAATTTAGAAGCTGCTCACACTCGTTGCATAGCAGCAGATCCTTAAAGGCATGTAGCTTCTGAATATTGCTTAGAACCTTTGCTCGTTCCCGTCCAATTACAATCATGGTCAGTCACTGGGAAAGCAAACCGCACACAGGCCCTGAAGCAGGGCCACTGGGGATTGATGCGCAGAGACTTGTGGTTAAAACTATGGTGCGCTGACTGATGTAAAAATAGTGTTTTAGGGGCAAGCTCGCTCATACGGCGTACTTTCTCACAAGAGCACTTACAGTCAAAAATATATATTTGTTCAAGCACACTGAACACTTAAAAACACAAACATTTAACTATGTGCAGATGCACAGATGTGCAAAGTTTGTCAAGGTTTTGTTGAGATACTGTTTTGTTCTACTTTTGATTATAAGTCCCTGGCGCTGTTGGAGAAAGCTGCCAAAACAATTGTTCCAGCCACTGCTATGGCTCAGAAGTGTGCGCTGAGAAGTGTATTGAAGGAAGCAGCTAAAAACGTCTTAGTCTCAGCTCTCAAACCTGTCAGCATTCTAAAGAGGAGAAGCATGGCAGTGAAATACAGCTCTGATCATTATAAGACACAGCTCAGAGGAGCGGCCTGACCTGAAACTGCCACCAAATCTTTCTTAGTAAAAGCAGCTGCCGGATGTCTGCCTATTTTTGTCTTTCTTTTTATTAAAAAAATAAGACAGATTAATTTATTTAGTTACTTCAAATGACTATAAATACATCATAAAAGATAATAAAAGGAGAAATGTGTTTCATTTTGTGCATGGTTGTTGCTTTAAGCAATTGTGTAGTTGTCACTAACTTATGTAAATTCAATGTGCTGTCTATCTGCTTCAAGGACCAATCAGAATATAACTCTACCACCATCAGAAGCCAGACCAATACGGCAATCATCCGTGGGCTCAAGCCAGGAAGCATCTATGTGTTCCAGGTCCGGGCCCGCACCGTCGCTGGGTTTGGACGCTACAGTGGCAAGCTGTACTTTCAGACCATGACGGAGGGTGAGAATTAAGACAGTGCCTCCTGCAGCACGCACAGTTCTTATCGCCTTTCATGCGAGGCTTTTCAGCACACTACAGTGCACAGTTTGAGTTGAGACAGCTGCAGGAACAAGCAGTGGTTCCCAACCCTGGTCCTAAAGGAACACATTCCTGCATGTTTTAGTGGTTTCCTTGCTCCAACACACCTGATTTAGTGATTTAATTACTTCCTCGAGTTCTGCAGAAACCTGTTAATCTCCAATTCATTTAAATCTGGTGAGTCAAAGCAGGGGGAAAAAATATGCAGGATAGTGTCCCTCGAGGACCAGGGTTGGGAACCACTTTAACCTGTATAGCAATTATTATCCATCCATCCATCCATCCATTATCTTTACCCGCTTCTTCCTCTTTGAGTCACTGTTGCCCATGTCCAACTATCACTGTGTGAGAGGTGGGGGACACCCTGGACTGGTCTCCAGTCCATCCCAGGAACACATAGAGACAAATGAGACAATCAGTCACTCTCTCACTTACACCTAGAGACAATTTAGAGTTACCAGTCAGCCTAACATGCATGTTTTTGGTCTGGAAACTGGAGTACCCGGAGAAAACCCACACATGTACGGAGAGAACATACAAACTCCACCAAGAAAGATCCAGAGCCGGGATTTGATCTGGCGACCTTGTTGCTGAGAGGCAACTGATCCACTATGCCACCTGCAATTCTTCTTCTTCTTGTTTTATTAAGTATTTAATTATTTGTCTTACACAAATATTCAAAGGAACGTTTAATGACAGAAATAGCATAAATGCTGTTTTTTCACTACAAGCCATTAAGTCAAGCTCAGGTTGAAATTGTCTACGACACCACATATGAGAAAAGATGGAACATTCCGTAAACATCAGTCAAGTAGGTTAATGTTAGAGCTGTGTTCCTGGGTTTTCCCCTCTGAACATCTAATTTCTGTCAGCCTGCAGCGCCGAGGGCCATCATTAGCCCAAATTCTCGTATGAACATCCTCAATGCTGCCACACACGCAAATCCCAGCACGGACATTATAACAAACTGACTCATAACTGAAAATATTGAGCAAACATCAGGTGCATGAAGCTAAGTGTTTCATTTAGTAAAATTAAAAACTGTTGTTGGAAGCTGTAAGAAGATTTTCCCTGACATTGTTTAAAGTGAACAACCCACTTTTTTTGACAACTCGTTCTGTAACTGCTGCAGATAGAAGTAAAAACAAGCAGAAAGTAAAGATGGAAAGTTAAAAAAAAAAGCATGTTCAGATACTGTTGATTTATTTATATAAAAAAAAGAGTTCTGTGTGTAAAATTTTAAATGTGGGCTATTATGATAAAATTACTTCTAACCAGTTTACAATAAACATGTTTGAATTATAACCTATCATCAATATTTTGCAATAATAAATGTATTAAATGTTATCTTATATAGTTAAGGTTAGCAGTTAAAACATGATGCAGTAAATTAAAACAGTTGTTTGTCTGTTGTGGCATTTAAAACAGGAATTAATGTCTCTATTCACCCATTTAGTAGCTTGTTTCTCATTCTTGGCTGTCTGATCAGTCTGGGTCTCATCCAAACACGCTCTCTCTCCCTATTTCACACACTTTCTGCCAGATAATCTGCCTGTATCTGCAGCATCTGAGCACATTCGATGTGGTTTGTAACATTTTGCATGCAGCCAGTCAAGATGCCAAGATGTTCAATGGTTTACCCAGCCGTATGTCTGTCTGTCACCCATTGCAGAGGCTCAGATGCTTTCCCATATGTTTCAGCTTATGACTCTTTGGGATTGTGGGTATGTGTGTACATGGTATGTTGATTTATGTGTTTTTTTTTTTTTTGTTTGTGTGTTGTTGTTTTTTTTTAACAGAGGAGTACAACACAAGCATTCAGGAGAAACTGCCACTCATCATTGGCTCAGCGGCGGCAGGGCTGGTGTTCCTCATTGCTGTGGTTGTCATCATCATCGTTTGTAACCGGTGAGTCACTTTTGTGCTGTCAACATCTTAAATTACTAAAGTAAAATTGAAAAAAAAAAAAAGACTCTAAGAAATTATTAAAAATTGTTGGATATATTGCCTCTATTCCATCTTATTTTTTTTCCTTCTCAACAAACTATTAATAGAAAAATTGTATAAAGAAAAAAAAAAACATGCAAGTAAATCCATAGATGTTTAAGTTCAATGGGTGCCCAAAGGTTATAAACCCTGGTTTGGGTTTCAGTTCCCAGTAGGACCACTTATATTAAAAATACAGGTCTGCACCTGTGCAGTATCATAAGCCTGAAAAGAATGCACAAGATGAATTTCTCAGCATTCTTTTATTATAGTGGCTGATTTCCCCTAGGCTTTAATGTACTGTAAGCTCTATATCACAGGCTTGGATTATCTCATCATAATGACATGCAATATATTGTGCTGCAGAACAGACAACACAAAAGTATTTTTTAAAAGATTGGAGTGTAAATCAAGTGAAAAAATAAAGTAAAATCATACATGCAAGAACATGCACACAGATATATCTGTAGTGATAAAAACATGAATGATGACACTTACAAAGAATGTTATGGCAGTCGCACTTGACAAAATATGGCCCATTTATGTGTAGCACTCTGGTTAAAAAGTGTTTTATTTCCTCAGTCTATAATAAAGAAATATTGGTTTAAAAGTTTGCACTAACCGATTTAAAGAAAGAAAGGGGAAAAATTATGTGCAGCCCATAATAACATGCCCAAATAATTCATGCAGTTACCAAACTGGTATGCTCTGCAAAGAGAGATGAACATATGTTTGGGCGGTTCGACTGCATGGCTGGATGCCTTTTTTTTGTTTGCCAGAGGGGAAAAAATAATTTCCTAACTTCTGAGTCTGATCATAACAGATATATTTTCAGCGAAGTACACCTGAGGTGTTTGATTCATGTCTCCCCCTTCCTCCTCCTTTTCGATGAACCAGAGCTAGAGTTCTTTGTCTTTCTCCCAGGAGGCGTGGCTTCGACAGGGGTGATTCAGAATACACAGACAAATTGCAGCACTACACCAGTGGCCACAGTGAGTAATCCGCTACCTCTCCCTGCTCACTCCCTTTGCTGGGTTCTGCCTCAGGATTAGACACACCTGTATCCATGGCTACCCTGTCACACAGTCATCCCCATGGCAGTCATTCAGCACTTCCTCACACACCTGTCTCCATGACTACACCTTGCTTGCTGCCGTCCTTACAGCCTTGCTCAGCACTGCTTCATTTTCCCCACTTTGCACTTCCGCGTAATGTTACCTGTTGTTTGGTTCTGTTTGCTCACAGCATGGATTTAAATAGTGTGTTCTGTATATACCATTTCACATGTAATACATTTCTTTGTGCAGGAAATAGGTCAGTCTTCATTCACGTTAAGGCCATTAGGATGCTAATGCACATGTCATTTGCCATTGTCAAAATTTCCAAAAGTTTGGTGAATAAATGGAATCACTCAATTATTTTTCTCCATACGGCACAGTAGTGAGTTTTATTTTATACTAACAATGAGGTAAACTTGTAAGAAAGGTATTGACTCCATCGGGACATAAATCAAAACCACAATTTAAATAAAAAAAGACTTAGCAGTTCTTTGTAGGGGTGTCAAATTCAGTTACCAAAATGAGCCAAAATTTAAAAACTTTGTCTGAGCCATGGATCACTTTCAGGTGATATATTAACTCGAGTCAGATACCCAGTATCTTTTATTGGTTGCAGGTTCATCATCTCTCATTTGATGTTCTGTTGCTCTTTCCTCATCAGAATCAATAATGACAGAATGATCCAACCTTTTTTTTTTTTTTTTCCTGGCTTCAAAATTATCCAGCTGGTAAAAGTATAATAAATGATGTATTTATCAGTAAAAAAAAAAAAAAAAAAAAAATAGAAGAGATACAATGTTTTACATTTGAATTATCATATTGGGGGACCAGATTTGGCCCATGGCTCTTGAGTTTGCCATATGTGGAAGGGTATAAACTATTTGCATAAGTGAGTGATTATTACTCTACATCATCATCTTTTTTGCACATATGTAAATTTTCTTCACACGGTCAAATCTTTCCCATTTGAACCCAGTCACTTTGTGAAGTCCAGTTTGTGCTTTAGTGAAGAGTGTGCCAGTGAATAGCTGGACATTATACAGCTATTATCAGAAGCCAATATGTCTTGTGTGCATCCTGTCCCCACAGCAGTGCCAGTTAAGACTCTTGCTCCTGTTTATGGTGGTCTTTGCCATTAAAAGGAAGGTGGTCTTTTGAACGTGCTTTAGCTTGAGAAGAGATTGTAGGCTTTAGTAATGGGGGTTGTGCCTGGTAAGATCTTTTCCATCTGTTCATCTCCGCAACATGTTTTCCCAGTGTAGTGTGCCAGGTTTTGAGGCATGCTCTTCCTGCACTGCAGCAGCCCAGGCTTGAGTATACCATCCATTCAGATAGCCTCGGGTCTGATGTGGAGGTATGAGAGCTGTAATCAGATTTAAAACTCGGGACATTTAAGTCCCTGAACACTTAAAGGCCACCTTAAGCCAATTTACCTGGCATTCTGGCTTAGGACAGCCAATTTATTTCAAGGCGTAAAGCTGAGCAATGCTAATATACAACCCAGGTTTCTTTCCTGCGTCTTAATGGCTCTATGACTCACTGGAGATGATATATATATATTAACCCACGATTTCACAGCTAAGAGGACTAGAGGCATGATGTCCTTGCTGACTGAACAACTACACACAGTAGCCAAGAGGTACTTGTCACAAGCACCATTTGTAATTATGGTACACTACCTCCTCCATCATCCAAACTTCATTACCTTTATGTTGTAACAAAAAAAAAAATCTCACAACTTCCCAGGAGTGTAGAAATGGAAATGAATTATTACTTTGCCTCACTGCATTGTACTGTCTGGGCCATGGGATTGCAAGTAAGACCACAACAATTAAATATTATAGAAGCTCTTTCCTGTCTTACAAGTGTCTCCAGGAATGAAGATATACATTGATCCGTTCACGTATGAGGACCCAAATGAGGCTGTGAGGGAGTTTGCCAAGGAGATTGATATATCCTGTGTGAAGATTGAACAGGTCATCGGTGCAGGTAATGGAGAAATCTGACTTAAACCGGCATGAAATACAGCGTTTTATAATTGATTTCCAAGCAGAAGTAAATGTAAGTGCTTATTTTTAGTTGTGCACATCTTTAGAATGCATGTGGCTGTCTTATCTTTTTTTATTTTATTTTTTCTTCCTAATAGGAGAGTTTGGAGAAGTGTGCAGCGGTAACCTAAAGCTTCCGGGTAAAAGGGAGATGTTCGTAGCCATAAAAACTCTAAAGTCTGGCTACACTGAAAAGCAAAGACGAGACTTTCTGAGCGAGGCCAGCATCATGGGCCAGTTTGACCATCCTAACGTCATTCATCTGGAAGGCGTGGTCACCAAGAGCAGCCCTGTAATGATCATCACTGAATTCATGGAGAATGGATCTCTCGACACCTTTCTCAGAGTAAGAAACCTGATTTTAATATGTGGCAAATGGGAATTTACTTGTCATTATTTCTTGCATATTAAACTAATTTGCCATTCAATGATAAATACTTAAATTATTGTGCAGTAATATAGATTGTTTTACATATCTCACCGAAAATACTTTTACAAATAATGTTGCATTAGATAATGTGATCTTTAAGTAAATACTGACAAACTGATGGTATGCTACATCCAAGAATGTTTTATCTAAACTCTGCAAGGACACGACTGAGTTTTAAGGTGAGTTTTTTTTAACAACAACAATGTTGCATTCCCTACTGACAGGACAAGTTTATTTGAAGTTTGAAAATATCCAATCGGATCTTTTGCTTTGACAAACCTAAGAACTGACATGACAATCTCAGCACAATAAGTTTACCATGACTCCATCTAAAATCATTTGCTTCACTAGACAGCTACTGAGGTACCTGCTAACTATCTGTCAAAAAATGACGAGAAGCAATCACTCCTGCAATGCAAAGGCACATTATTATCTAAAACTTTTTCCAAGATTGTTTATACTTTTATTGCTGTTTCTACAGTGTGAGAAAAAAAAATACAAAAACTGTTAGGCATAAATTTACCACAAGCAGTCATTGAGTAAGTAAAGGTCCTTCATATATATATTATATATATATATATATATATAAAA
>JARVLU010001354.1:32157582-32169469 GCA_031762415.1 Simpsonichthys santanae
CCCACCATCACAGACATCTACACCTCCAGATGCAGGAAGAGGACCACCTGCATCATGAAGGACCCCACTCACCCAGCGCACACACTTTTGCCCCACTCCCCTCAGATAGGAGGTTGAGGTGCATCAAGTGTAGAACCATCGACTGAGGAACAGCTTCTACCCTGAAGCTGTTAGACTCATGAATCCATAACCAGAAAATTCACTGTACAGTATAATGCCACTTTAATTGGTGAAGTCATTTCATCCATGCTGCTGATCTCTTATACCCATCTGCTCACAATAGACTCATGTTCAGGCTGCTGTTTAATACACCATATGTTATTATTGTTTAGCATATAACTTAGATCCTTGTTTACTGTTTCTTTTTGTATATACTTTACATGTTTGCTATTGGTGGGTGTAACTGGGACGTTGAGTACAAAATTTTGTTCCACCTCATGTACCACACGTGATGCGAATGGCAATAAAGAACCTTGAAACTGAAGCATTCCAAGTATGTGCATTGTTTATTTTGTGTAAAACCTACAAGAAACGTTTACTAGTTCAAGTTCAAGTTAATAAACTTTATTATCCTTAACAAGCAATGTGTTTCACAGTCAATAGACATAAAAAATAAATTCATACATGACGAGTCAATATCTTAAAATAACTACTAAAATCACAACTGCTCATTAAGAAGCCTGATTGCTGCAGGGATGAATGCATTTTTCTGTCTTGGTTCTTCTGCATGGCAACAGATCCCTACCTCCGAACAAACAACCTAAACTCACCATGGAGTGGGTGATGAGGATCAGGCCTTTCTCACTGACCTCTCCTAATGATGCTGCACATCCTGACAGTCCACAAGAGGTTGTTCCTGTTCTTCTATAACAATAATGAACAAAAGCAAAATTGCTTTTTTTAATTTACAGTAAATTTGATATTTAGAGTGACCTTTCAGTAACTGTGTATCCACGGGAGGTTATGGTCAGATAAGTTGGTGCCCTGCCTTATGTAACTGGGCAGCTCGAAGCAGCGGGGGAGGACATGCATATATTCATGTATGCATTCTGCGTGTGCTCGGCTCAAATGCAGCCGTGCAACACTGTGGTGTCAGTAAATTCCATTCAGAATCTATTCATGCTTTCAGATGCAAGGCTGCTGATTGAGGGGAAGGGTTGAATGCCCCACAAAGCTCTTGTCATCCATCTTTTCCAGTGTGTTTGCAGTGCGTGTCTGCACACATTTAGATTGGCATGTGCTGACAGAACATCCTTGCACTTGCTGACCAGTTGAGGACGAGTGGGAGATGTGCCAGTCAGAAATATTTTCCTCCACTCCTCACACGTGGAGTCATGACTTTGACAGTGATCTTGGAAATATGAAAACAGGCGAGTCCCCACCACCCACGTATCCTTGGTGACGAAGGGGTAGCGGCGGTGGTGTGTGCAGGAACATCACGTCTGACGTAGCAGGAATGAAGGACAGACATACTCACAGGAGAGAAGATGAGGGAGGAATTGTAAAAAAAAAAAAAAAAAACACAGTGACGCATACGTGTCACACCTCTAACTCACAGGACTCGTTTCCATGGCAACTATCTCCACCCGCTTCAACTCGCACCAATCAAAACTGTCCGTGTTTTCATCGCTTTCATTAGCGTCCTCAAAGTTAATGTGCCTTTGAATGAAATGACTGATTCTGTGTGAGTGCTCCTGCACACGACGTCCCGTTTCGTTTCATCCTCTGTTGGACGGACGTGGAACAGAAGCACGTATTTTATGACGCTGTCAACACAAACATTGTCAACCTTGGGTTTCAACACCGGTCTCGGACACAGCGGCATTTATTTTTAGTGAGATTTGTGTCCACATGCTGGACTTCACAATGCAGTGGAGTTCAAGATGGAGAATGTGAGATATGTTCCCACTGACCATCAGGGCATGGCTAAAATTGCCCTCCTGTCATTTTTGTTGTTCCACCTCACAATAACGCCTGAAAAGTCTTGACTGAAATCACATTGACAAGTGGCAGCGAGTTAACAACAGATCCATTTTAATCCATCTTTCAGCTGAACCTTTGGAGCCCTCTGAGTCAAAAACAATGATATGTGGGGAGATGCCAAAACAGAACTATGCCTGAACCCTTGACAATTCATAGCTGCAGATAAATAACATTCAAGAAGATTTCATGATTGGCATTTGAAGTGTTGGAAAATACAGTCGGTATAAAAAAAGAAAATTTTTTTGGTGAGGACTTTCAAGCAAAAATAGAAACACTCAAGGACCATCAATCCTCTGAGTGAAAGATTCACTGACACATTTATTAAACATGATGTATGGTTAAAAAAGGACATGCCGCTTTGACTTCAGATGTAAACAATCTGACTAAGTGGAGCTGACCTCTGGTGTATATAACAACTGGAATAACCTTGGACTGTCAGTACACAAAGGATATTGTTATCCTGTAATCTAAGTGGTACACAAACACACACGCACACACACACACCTTTGGGAGTGTCCTCTAATCTCTGGCTCAAATGAAGTTTTCTGAGAAATCTCTCATTTCAAAAGATTTATTTTTTTTAACCATCAGAGAAAAGAGTCCCTGCAATCAATTTGTTTCTGTCAGCATTGGGGAATGTGATGTGGAGACTCAGACTCTAGAGTCAAGTGGATCAGAGAAAACTAAAACTTTTGATAATTCAAGCCGAGCATTTCTTGATGGTATGCATATCACCCACTGCTTTCCATGACCGAGTTTTATTTCAAGAGTCCCATCACATTAAAGGGCCCTGCATACTCCATCTGAAGTGACAAAATCAGATCTCATTGACGTAGATGCGTGACAAAAATTGCGTCATCTTGGGTAACACTTTACAATAAGGTACACAAAATTTGATTAACTATTAGGGAACGCCTAAGGAACAAATCTGGAACTAAAGAGTAGTTAACCAGTACTTATTGGGGAACACACAGTCAAGCCTTATTAGGATACTACTGGTTACCTTGTAAATGAAGAGAAACTAATCAAGAACTAATGGGTAGTTACCAAGGAAACCAAAGAGGAACGAATCAGGAGCTAATGGGTATTTAACCAGTACTTACTGGGGAACACACAGCCGAGCCCAATTGGGGGAGTGCTGGTTTGTTACCACAGAAACAGAGGAGAAATTCTCCATGTGAGTTCTGAATAAACACCAGTGAGGTCACAGCTCGTAATGGTCAAAAACCTGTTTCCCAGTTTTACTGATTTTATTACGATTCGTTCTGTTCTCAATAACTACCCATTAGTTCTTGATTAGTTCCTCTTCGTTTACAAGGTAACTAACCTGTAGTCCCCTAATACGGCTTGAATGTGTGTTCCCCAGTAAGTACTGGTTAATTACTCATTAGCTCCTGATTCGTTTCTCTTTGGTTTCCATGTTAACTAACTACCCATTAGTTCCTGATTCGTTCCTCTTTGTTTCACAGGCAACTAACCAGTCCCCTAATACAGCTTGGCTGTGTGTTCCCCAGTAAGTACTGGCTAACTACCTATTAACTCCTGATTTGTTCCTGATTTGTTCCTGAGGCGTTTTCTAGTAGTTAATCAAATTATGTGTAGCTTATTGTAAAGTGTTACCTCATTTTGTTCTCAGAGCATCTTCACCTGCGCCTTCTCAACACAAGGCCCAGACCAAACTTTTTCTCACAGGCGTATGCACTAATGTGTGAGTGGTCAGATGTTTATGGGTGTGTTTGTTGGACATTTAGATTTACGACTCTTCAAAACACACTAAATTTGTCAAATGGTCAAAACTTCCTGGTATATTTATGGCAAAACAGCAGATGCAGTGATGGAGTGGAGACTCTGGTGGGAAGAACCCCCCAGTGGTGACGTATACTGCAGCGGGATGGGGGTGTCCCAGGAGCTCTGCACCTGTGTCTCATGGACTATGACAGGTTCATTCTGTTCAGCTTCAGACGGAGTATGCAGGGCGCTTGAGTCTTTTCATGGATGAGTTTGTGCTTTAGATATATGTTGAAGATGACAAACTTTATTTCAGTAAATGTAATTTATCTATTTTTTCCATGGAATTACCAGTACTCCCATTGATTTTACTGTTCAGCACTTTAGTAACAGCTGCTCTTTTAAATGTGCCTTATGAATAAAGTTGACTTTAGAGTAAGTTTTAGCCTTTTTTGTGTTGACGAAGACATAGCTGTGGCAACTACTTTAATTTGGGTTTGACTCCAGTTTTAGTCGCTTGTAGATGTAAAGGTATAGGTTTCTTTAAAATACGTCCAATGGTTCATGGGGTAATTTGCTAACGGTTTTATTTGACTGTAACAGTTAATGTCAACATTTTAAACAACAATGTTTTGCAATGTGTCTTGCTGTGTGTGTCGAGGATAACTTTCTGCTACTACTACATCGAATTTAACTCAAAATCAGTAAAACTGTTTAACTACAGCTATTTCTATTGACTAATATTAATTAGTTGTGGTAGCCATCTTGAAATCGGTTGACTTTAAATATAACCAGTTGTAGATGTATGCCCATTTGATCAACTAGACTTTGACGTTTTGAACCAGTTTGACATGACTGCTGTCGATGAGGGTGAGGGTGGACACCGGAGGAGAGGGCGTGCCCCAGAGGCCATCTTAGCACCAACATAACTGGTTTTTCCACTTTGGCTGTTGGTGGAGAATCAGTTTTGTATGGTATTTCCTCAGACTGATGAAACTTCAGATGGAGGGTGAAATGTCTCAGCACAAAAAAGAAATCGTCCAGATGACCTGACTGATCATTGTTGGATTTTATTGAGCATGGACTTTGGCGTCCATTTGCTCAGTTTCATTAAAAATCACTCCAGTGAACCGTCACAAAATATTTTGCTGACAAGCAAACAGGGTTGACGTCAACATGTTTACATGTAAAACAAAAGTTTTAGGTAAACTTCTTGCACAACGTGTTGGGAAAATCCTCTCTGCCACGTCTTTTTTACTGACAGGCTGATTTTTAGCAACTTTGGTATTTGTCAAACCAGTTGTCTGCAGCGGAGAATTGGGTTGACTCTAAAATTTAACCAGTTGTTCTTGTACTTTGTACACAAAATAAATGCTTTCAATTCCATTGAATTCATTCAGGCTTTCATGATATATTTAGCTAACAGACAGATTTGACTCATGTGTTTAAAGTGTGCCTACAAACCACAAACTTTCTAAACGATGCTAACCTGTTCAGTATTTTTTACATTTTCGAATGCGTCTCATTGACAGTTTTATATTACTAGAGAACTTTTTATAGGAATGTGCAAAAGCTGAGCCTTCAAAAAAATATTTCTGGTTGGCTCTTGGCCTGCCAGTCAAAGCAGATCTATTTTTGCATGTGCCTGAACCTTGGGGACGACTGCCAGCTCAGTGAATCTGTGACATCTTCACAAAAGGGCTCTCTGTGGTGTTTGTTGGAAAATTCATAGAGGATTTTAGACCCAGTTTTCCGCAGACTCTCAGTTCAGCTGGGAGGGAAAAGATGAACCTTGTCTTTCATCCTTCTCTAGCCACTTAAAAGGTTACAGCAATATGCATTTACAGATAAACATTGCTTTGAACCAGTGAACTGTTCTTAAAAAGAGTGCCAGCCTTGGAAAGACATGACTTTTCGCTATTTCGTACTGCAACAAATGCAAATCCTCCATAGCACTTAGATGGAATGGAAACACAACTAACATACAACTCCCCAAAACAAACAAAAAAACAAGTTTTTGACACAAGACACTGATGTGAAGAGGTAAAAGTTAAGGTGAAATTGTTCACCACATGCTGATTTTAATCTTCTACTGTATTAACACTGCTTGATAATGGGATGGACTTGGGTCCAGTTTACACCACATCCTTTCTGCTGCGGGTCATATCTTTGTGTGTACAGCAGCAGAGCTCATTCGCTCTTAAACCGAGTGTTTCAGAGTCCAGGTCTCAGAGCAGATTTTTGGGGGACTGAATTGAAATCTTAAAACCTTCCCCTTCGAGAAAGCACACCCACAATTAGCACATCTGTGAAAAGTCTGTAACATATTTTTTTTGTAAAATTTTGCAAAATTTATTTATTTATTTATTTTGTAAACCAATTTGACATATTTCACATATTACACATGCCTGCAGTATTGTGGACTCTGTACCGGTCCATTGTGGTGAAGAGGGAGCTGAGCTGTAAGGCAAAGCTCCGTTGGTCTACATTCCTACCATCACCTATAGTCATGAACTCGAGGTAGTGACTGAAAGAATGAGATCATGGATACAGGCGGTTGAAATGTTTCCTCCACAGGGTAGATGGACTCTCCCTTAGAGATAGGGTGAGAAGTTCAGTTATCCTGGAGAGACTCAGAGTAAAACCGCTGCTCCTCCACATCGAGAGGAGCCAGTTGAGGTGGTTCGGAAGAGGTGGCTGTAGAAAGAGATGTCTGGGCCTCCCTGCTCAAGCTGCTTCCCCCACAACCCAGCTTTGGAATGAGCAGAAGATATCAAATGGATGGACATGTGCAAATTATGCAAACTGACCACCCCCATCATTTGAGGAAACTATGCTTAGTTTTTGTAATGCATAAAATCACAGTTTCCTCAAATGATTGGGGTGACCTTTGGGGTGACTGAAGTTTAATCTATGCCCAAGTCCACCATTGGCCACCCCATAGCTCTGCCATTGAACCTGGACAATGAAATTGCTTCCTCCACTTGCCAGGGTCCATCACTCTATGCTGTGTGAGACAAGCAAACAAAGAAAAAAAACAAACAAAAAAACAATGCCTCTATTTTTACACACAGTGCAACTCTTCCCCATTTATATATCTTGAATAAAACAAAAACAAAAAACTGAGGTTTACTTGCATTCCCTGTTCAATTCCAGTCCAAAAAACATTCATCTTGAAAACTATGAACATCGGATTACTGCTAACAGCAAAGCATTACAGCTTTGATGTTAAATATAAAATATGATTGGGTTTTGTCCTGCTGTATTGAACAAAGCCTTCTCTATAAACAATTGCACCTATAGAAGCACATGCGCTGCTTCAAGATTTTAATGTAGTAATACTTTTTATTTCACAAATGTGCCAATCACCCACTTCATTTGTCGTAATTCATCTTTACTTTATCACATGCGCTGAGTTTTGAGTGCTGATGACAGGATGAATGATTTCTCTCTATTTTAGTCCAGAGAATGAAGTGTCTGATTTCCAAAAAGAACTTCCGATCTTGATTGATCACCCCATGCTACAGTTATCTGTTTCACCTTGGTGTTAAATTAACTTGTGCCCAGAAACGACTGCAAAGGAAACCAATCTATTTTCTTTTCTTTTCTTTCATTTAGGAAAAGATGCATGGTCATTTTTCATCTCATCTTCAGGAAAAAGATAAAAAGAAAACCTATTCACACACACAGACACACACACCCCTGCATGCATGCACACACACGCACTAGCCAAACAAATAAATAAATATGTATATTTTCCGAGGCCTATATTTACAGATTGTTTGCACTGATTGACTTTTGACTCAATTTTCAACTTTTAGATCAATATTGCTATAAATTTATATCTCTGACAACAAATCTAAGCTTAAAATCATCTAAATGTTTAAATTAAACAGGTATTAATGTGCAAATACTTCACTTCATTTATTGAACATGAATGCATTTATATATATGTCTATGCCCTCATCTGATTGAATGAATTCTGTAATATTTCATGAACAAACTGAATTATTGAACTTGTTTTGATTAAATTATAATCAACCTGGAGCCTATGACAAAAATGTTCTGCAGCTTTGAAGGTAACTAGTCCGTTAAAATTAAAACAGATTATGATTAGAAGTTTGGTAGTACTGAGATAGCTTTTTGGGTCACTTCTGATATTAAAAAATGTACTTCCAATATATCCATGTGCACTCCACTTCCTACACAGTGAATGCAGGAAGTTGGCCCCCGCCTCTGAAGTGGGTGAAATATACAGAATGGATGGAGAACTGTTGTTGTGCAACATATGTGACTGTCAGGACACTTGGATGATCATAATATTTTACTGATGAGCATTTATCACGGCACTGCAGATGAGATGGTAGAGCTGCTGCCTGTCAATGAGAAGGTTGTTGGATCGGATCCCGGCTGGGGGCTGATTGATAACTCTAAATTGTCCCTAGGTGTGAGTGAGAGACTGGATGGTTGTTTGTCTCGTTTGTCTTTGTGTGTCCCTGCGATGGACCTGTCCAGGGTGTCCCCCGCCTCTCGCGCAGTGACGGCTGGACATGGACACCACTGACCCCCGTGACCTGAAAAGGAAAAAGCAGATAAAAAGGTAATGGATGGATGATTGGAGAGCATTTATCATTTGTGGTTAGTTCATTTGAAAAGACCAACTTCCATTTGGTGAAATGCTTCACAAGTTAACGTGCTGTTTAACATTTCTGATACAAAACAGGTTTTTTTAAAATATTTGCCACAGGGTGCATGCATTTGTTTGAGATCCTTGTTAGAATATTAATTGTTTTGTCTGTAGCTTCAGCATTAGAGGAGAAACAGATGCTGTCTTCAGCTCAGCCTCGTGGGTTGATCCAGCTGCGTGTCCCGAAACACTCCCTGCTGTTGGGAGCAGAACTAAAGAATGAAGCATCTTCATCACACGAGCCAGACTGAGGGCAAAGACAGACACTTCCCCTGCAAAAGCCAGTCACATCGCCCTTTTCACTCACTCTGCTCTGCAGAGCCCGAGGACTGCTGGGAGTTGGAGGCTGTCCTTGGGTTGTGCACTTTTTACGATTTCATTGTGTTTGTGTCTCTATTAGAGTGTGTGCAGAGGAGAGAGATGATGAATGACTGGTGGTGATGTCACACTTGACCTCTCAGCTTTTGCTCAGAAATTAAATTGACTGAACCAGCGACAGACACAGAAAGAGAGATGAGAGGGATTAAATGAGTTTGAGGAAGGATCATGTGTGGGTGGACGCTCACTAAACACAGATACTGATCACATTTTGCTAAATGTAATGAGCTGAGAGATGATATTTTCCACCATTTGTTTAGGAGTTTTGGAGTGATCATAGTGTTATTAAAGTGTTTGCCGGGAATTCAAATTTGATTTTTGTAATTATTTTTGGGTATTTTTTAAATTGGTCAAATTATGAATAAATCTGTATCAGCAGGCTCCAGCACACATAATGTCCTAAATCGAACTTGTTGCTTTATGTATTATTATTATTATTATTATTATTATTATTATTATTATTACTTTTCTGCTGCGTTCATTCATTTTCATGATTTGACACTTTGGTCAATAGTAAATATGATTTATAAAAGAACTTGGCAACACGATTTATGGTTTCATATTGGAAGAACTGCAACCTTACATAACAGATGAACCCAGGGCAGCAAACACTTACATGTATTATCTGTTTGATAGAGTCAACTATACATCCACCATCATTTATCCACTTCTTCCTTTTAGGGTTGCAAAGGTCACTGGTGTCCATGTCCAGCCATCACTGTGCGAGAGGCATGCGACACCCTGGACAGGTCTCTAGTTCATCACAGGGACACATGGAGACAAACTTTTCATGCTCACCTAAGCACAATTTAGAGTTACCAATCAGCCTAACATGCATGTTTTTGGTCTGTGGGAGGAAACCGGAGTACCTGGAGAAAACTCACACATGCACAAAGAGAACATGCAAACTCCACCTAAAAAGGACCCCGACCAGGATTTGAACCAGGGTAACCTGCTCGCTGAGAAGCAGCAGATCTACCAGTTGCACCACCGTGCTGCCCCAGGAGTCAATAACACAAGACAGGTCTTTTAAACAAACATTAAATCATGAAGAAAAGTCTTAAATTGAAACACCAGAGGTGAGATCAAGTCAGTGTTTTACAAGTCTCAAGTCTTTGTCTTTAAGTCTGACTTGAGTCCAAGTCATGTGACTTGAGTCCCCACCTCTGTGAAACACTATAAACATGATATTTTTTGGACTGTTAGTCACACTTTTTTTCATAGTGTGTCCAGTTCTGTGGCTTATAGTCCGAAGTGACTTTTATACTGTGCATTTTTTTTCCCTATTCATGATGCAATTTTTGACTGACATGTTAAATGTACATGACTACCTGTATAAATAAAGGTTAAATAAAATACCTTGTACATAAATAAATAAAAGCACCTGATTGTATATCACAGACTAGGGGTTAAACAACTGCATATTTTTAAAAGTCGACTTTAGCATGATAAAAGTCGAGTCAACTTCGACTAGTCAGTGACGTCATCAAGACGCTATATCATATTTGCAAAAAAAAAATTTAAAAAGTCATTTATTATTTACAAAAAAAAATAAAAAAATAAAATAAATAAATACATTGGTCATATATTTATGCTCCTAACAGCAAAACTATTATCAAGCTACAAAAATGCAGTTTTAAGTTTTATTTTATTTAATCCATCATGGGTGGATAGGGTTGGGAACAACGTGGGGAGGGTGTGCGACTAGTCGACTTGAAATATAAAAACTTGCGAGATGACATATAATAGACTAGTAGTTGATTAGTCTATTCAACCCCATCACAGACTATATGTAAAGGCAGCACTGTGCTCAGTTCACTGCTCCTGCTGCCATTTTATACAGTTTATACTTTTAAACCTACTTTTCTCACCGTCTGCTCCTTCTTTCTTAACTGAGGGCTGAGGATGGAGGGTGGGGTGGGGGACAACTCAGTTTGGCTTTTTGGGCTTCATCAGTGTCAGGCCTCTAAATGTTTTGTCTCTTTTGTCCCACATGTACATAAAAAAATATCCTTTTATTCAGGCATCCCTCGGAGGCATGTAGCTCAGTACTCGGCATGCGACCGTACAGAACAGCCCCTCTCCTGTGTCATTGGCTGGTAATGGTCACATGACCCAACCAGCTGCACAGTGAGAATCCGATGACTGTGTGAGAGCAAGATGCACGTGTCAGCAGGCAATAATTTTCTGTTTAAATCATCAACAAATATGAAAATAGGTTAAGTTTTAGCTGTGGTTCATAGTTACCATGACTTATTTTGGTGCTCCTGACTGAAAACATTCGGCCTGAATCAACCGATGCAGAGTGAATTGTTTTGACCTTGAGTCTGATATTTATTGATGCTCAGTGTCCTACAACTTCTCCAGCAGCCTTATAATGATCTGTGCTGTATTTTCTAACTTCTGGCACAGCCAGTGCTGCTGCATCAGGCAGTTTGAGCACTTCGGTGATGTACCGACCAGCTTTAGCTTCCATTTGTATGGTGTCACAGACTGGGTGACACCATACAAATGGAAGCTAAAGCTGTTTGTGAAAAGGCTACACTGTACAAATGCCGACATGCGAGGGCACAGTTAAACCCCAATTGACACATAAACGCTTCTGTAAATATCTGAGCTGCGAGAGGAGCTTTTCAGTTGCTGCAGGGTAATTTCAACCTCCCTGCAAGATCAACCGACTCTCTCATTTGGCCTGGCAGTTGGCACGGCCACAGAGGTGTGTGTTGGCGGTTGACGAGTCAGGGGAGAGTTGTGGTTTGACAGGACACACTCCCAGTTCAGTGGCAAACAGCATTGGCGGAAGGAAGCTCTTTCAAATTTGGATTTTATTTTGCAATCTGTGAAAACACATTTTTCATGTTTATACCTAATCTTATAGCATTTTACAGCTACTCTTCTGCTGTTGATGCTGTCTGTTGTTCCTGCCTGTTTTTTTGTTTTCTCACCTGCATCTGCCCCTGCTGAGTTGTGACACAGTTAGGAAACCACAAATAATCAGTTCATCCTTTAAGCTGCAGGATGTTTATATCATGTTATGGTTGCCTCTTGTTGCATTAGTTTTATTTTTGCAGTGTTACATCACTCCAAAAAAAAAAAAAAAAAAAAAAAAAA
>JARVLU010001354.1:32197052-32207238 GCA_031762415.1 Simpsonichthys santanae
AAAAAGAAACTGTCCAGATGACCCGACTGAGAATTATTGGATTTGGTACCTGGATGATTGAGCATGAACTTTGTTTAGGGATGTTTTTAACTACTATGACTGAGAATGTTAACTGCCCATGAGCCATGTGTTGGTGTTAGCAGAGTTCTTTTCTCTCTCAGAGAGAGGTGAATGACAAACGGATTTGATCCTGCATGTGCAGATGGATGGCTGAGGTCATCAGTCTGCCTGTGAGCTGTGAGAGCTGATAAGGTTATAAAAACAAATCACACACACTGCCCATGGCAGATTCTCTTGACTGAGCTCCATGCACGTAAACTTCTGTACATCTGTGCAATCTGTTGTGAAAGTCTGCCCTTGCAAGTAAAACCGGTAAAAATATTCTTGTGTCCTCGAGTGTGGCTTCTTTGAGTACGTAAAATGAATAGAGTGTATTTTTATCCAACAATCTGTTCAGGTAAAAAGTGGGTCAGTTCAGTGGTGCCAGAAAACACAAAGCCAACTATGCAGTTTTCAAAAAGTCAGCAAAGCCTGCATCTCTTTTTTTGAACGGATTGATTGTGCAATATTAGATTTAGCTATTTTGTTAATTACAGTAACTTGTCAAAGCAGATAGATCTGGTTCAAAATATTATGTAAAACAGATGAGCTTGAAGCTGGAATAGGTCAGATGTTTAGACTAAAAACATCTCAGTCAATAATTATCTTGTAAGACTTAGGTTTCAATCTCCTGTGTTCATTTAATGAGGATATATTCACGGAAATCTGGAGATCCTCTTAACAAACGGCCTCTAATTATGAGAAACTGTCATTATATTATTTGCTTCATGAAGGTTACTTTTTGCCAAGTGCCACAGCTGTTGGTAAATCCCTCATAGGTCAGACAGTCCAAGTCTGTTTTGGTGTTCTGACATTCATTTCTTTATCTGTGGCAACACAAATCATGGCTTCTGCTTAAATTCTGCACATTGTGAAAACTTTCCATATTATTTGTTTTAAAAACAAACTTATTTCAGAGTTGTATCAAATAAATGTTTTTAAGTCTCATCAAACAACACAAAATGTGTCTCATAGTAGATGATGGAAAAAAGTTCAGAATAAAAATAACAAATTTAGTGAGACAAACAAGAAAAAAAAGTAATTTAAAACAAAATTTATAAACAGTGGTTTGCATACCCACACAAGCACCATTAACTCTCTCACAGGAACACTTGTGCTCATTAGAACAGTGGCCCCCAATCTGTTTTACACCACACACCAGTTTAATGTCAGATCATATTTTATGGACTAAGGTGTGGTGGATAAATACAACAAAATTAAATGAAACGGCTGGTATAAAAACTGGTATTTTCTAAACATAATAATAAACATGAATCCACTGTGTATGCAACTTTATTAGCGGCGTCCTCGTAACATCGTGCCAACATCATAACACGAGTAACGGCCTCTCAGCCCTACACTCTCTGGTCGTAATAGTAAAGGTTAAACATGCCTTCAAAATAACTGCAAAAACAAATATAAAGTGCATGAAAAATACAACTCACCGTAACGTTAAATAAGTGGGAGCCCTAAGATTATTTTTCCACAACGAGACGGTCCATCTAGGGGTAATGAGAGACAGTGACACCTGAAGTGTGTTGCTTATGCCTTAATTTTGTTTTGGTTGCTGCCACTGCAGAAAACCCTGCTTCACACAGATAGGCCGACGGAAATGGCAACAGTGTTTTCAGTGTTGTTGTGGCGATCTCAGGTTATTCTGCCATGACTGTAATCCAGAACGCCGGCAGAGTTGTTGTCTCAAACATACCGTCATTTGCAATCTTCAGCAGTTAATCTTCTTCTTGCATAAATAAGATAGATTCCCCTGTTTGTTGGTGAATGGATCGTGGGAGCAGTAACTTTAAGAAGGTAGCCATGTGACCTAGGCAAGCATCTCGACCTGCATTAAGAGTGAGTTATAGACAGATGTGGCGGAGAGAATCTGGTAATTTTCCAAAATAAAACATTGTTCACAACCAGATACTAAATACAATGAAAATAATGTAAGGTATGTATTATTTATGTGTGGCCTGGTACCAATTGACCCACAGACATATAAAGGTCCGTGGCCTGGGGTTTGGGGACTATTGGATTAGAACTCAAACATTATTTTGGGAATGTTTCAAGTTTTGCTGATTCAATAATGTTTTTAAATTATTTTATTTATTTCCTATTCATTAGAGGAAGCAAGAGCAGACTTGGGTCTCTCTTGTAAACGGGTCCCCGAGGCTCAATGGGACTAACCTGTCTAAATAAAGATGGAATGAAAAAAGCAAGAGCAGACTGAAGTGTCAAACAGCAAACCTCTGAAATGTTGCTTTTAGGTGCTATAACCATATAATGAATATGACCCATTTATCAAAAAACAAATAAAGACAGACTGTGTAAAATAAAGAATTCTTAATTTTTTTTACAAGTGTTTGTTTTGTAGATATGACAGAAATAAAAAAAAATCACACAACCTTTTTTAAACAAGCCAATGCATTTTATTTTATTGGGTTTATTATAAAAGGTGGTAATTACTTCATATAAGTTTCAGCAGTATACACTACTTTATTGAATTGACCAAATACAGTATATGCTGTTCCAGGAACACACCATAAACTATTCTATAATCAACAAATGTATTAGTAATGGATGAGGGTGCTGACTGGGCCACTAAAGATTTAATGCTAAGTCAGGATCAGATTATATGACAAATTTACAGAAAGAAATTGCAAATTTCGCACCTCTTTCCATGTCTAAAATGTAATTTTTTTTTTTTTTTTTTCAAAAAATGTTAAAAATACATTTTTGTGGGGGGGAATTCAGTGTAAAAGGCCAAATGTGAATCTATCATGGTGCCATAATCAAAATAAAAACATGCGTTTGGGATGGCCTGCAGGTGTTCTTAGTGCTGTCACCCACAGACGGTTTCAGATTCAAGTCTTGGTTACCTGGATTTTGCTGCGCAATGTTTGTTTTCTCCATGCATGCATATCCATTTTATTTTATTTTTTTCAGATTCTACATCTTCCTCCCACAAACATTCAAAATCTTGACCTTGAATACATGCATTGCACTGAACTATTATTTTTGTTTGACTTTTGGAGTCACAAGCCCCATCATCTCAACTCCCTCAAACATAAATTTAAACATCAATTTTAGATTCATTGCAAACTAAATTAGACACGTTTATCCATGATAGACACAAAGGGAGTGGCCAAGTGTTTTGTTGTCAAATGAGTGCACATTCTTGCTTATTAGGGGGCTAAAAGGATATAGTGACTTCTCTGTCAAGCTCAAGAGACATCATCCAGCCTGCAAAAAGAAGCATATGTCATTGTTTGAGGGTGCATTGGTACTCTTAGCAAAGATAATTTGAATTTAAGGACCAGTGATGCAGAGGTTGGAACTTGGTGGAGGCCTATGCTACCACTGAAATGAATTCTTACAGAAGGCCTCTGGCTAAATCAACACAATAATGTCTGACTACAGTTTGTTTAAATTACAACAGCATAACTTCATATAGGCAGAGAATTAAAAAAAAAAAAAAACATGTATTTTTTCTATTATGGTGTTGCTGGCATTGATGATCAACGCAGTGAGACAGTGAGAAAGACTTATCCACATGCATGACAACTTGAGCCTGTAATGATTATTGTGGTTAAAGTTTTTAATATAGGGTTTACGTTTTTACCTTACAGTCAGGGAAAAAAAAAAAAAAAAAAACTATTGGTACTAGGCATTTTAGAAGATTAGCAGAAATGAGAATGAGCCCTAACAGCTAAATCTGGCACATTTAACCATGTTCATCAATGTGACACAAATAAACATTATTCAAATAAATAAATAAATAATATGAAATGCAAGTCAATGTTGTCAGTCCAGGATATGCGTCATGCTATCAGTTTAATTTAGCAGTTTGGTTTTGCGTGAATACTCTTTGAATGGATTGAATTAGTTTTATCCCTTACTCCGAGTCAGAGCACAATTTGAAACAGAAAACACCGGAACTGATACGCAGCCTCTAATCCTCCACTGTATTAGGCTGTTAACACCAAGGTTTCTTCACTGGTCCTGAGTTTGATTGCTGATCACATATCAGAAAATTTGGTGGAAAGATTAAGTAAATGATAGTTATATCCACCCATCTATCCATTATCTTTTACTCGCTCCTTCCATTTTTGGGTCATACTGCAGTTAAAATTTTAAAACATAGATAAAGTATCTAAAATGAAGATTCCTATTTTCATTTTATTTCCTGTAATTTAAAGTGTGTCATGGCTTATGTTCCCACACTAATTGCATGCTAGATGAGATGTGAGAATCTATATTGTATTAGAGCATTAGTGTCACCAGGTTTTCTCAAGCTCTTCAAGAGTTAAGATTACCAACAAGTCAATCAGAGGATCATGGAAACCAATTCCATACCATCACAATTTCCCACCATGTTACTCAAAATCCCACGTCCTTTTACTATGCATCAGAAAATAGACACACAAGCATATTATTTAACTATTGATGAAGTTTGGCAATTTTGTTTGTGTTTTCAGATTTATAATTTTAAATGCTAAATTGCATTTTTAAAAAGAGTTAATTTAAAATTATAGTTGACTGTTGAATTAGGCCTGTCACGGTAACAATTTGTTCCAGGACAATTAATTGTCTCAGAAAGTATTGCGATAAACAATAATATTGTTTGAAATTTGACAACAATTAGTAATTATTGTCAAATTTAAGAAGAGATGTTGGCACATTTGTTTTGCAGATAGTACATTTTTCGACCACCAGATGGGAGTATAAGACAGTTTGAACCAAAGGATGGATAGTGAGGGAGTGAGCAGCGTGTCGATTTAAGAAAAATGGGAGTGAGGCCTCTTGACATGACATGAGCTGTCTCTCCTTCCTGTTTTTCAGTTCTCAAAATGACAGACGCTCGGTTTGGTTTGAGCTCTGTAACACAGTATTTTGCACACTGCTTTTAATAAAAAAAAAAAAAAAAATCAGTAAACAAGTTCTCAGCTTCTTTTTGCAGAGAAAAACAACTTTTTACATGAAGGCACATGTATCAACCCTGAATTTTGGAGCTGTGACAAGACGGAGGTTTTTTCTCGAGGTCGGCCTGTTAGCTTAGCTCGTAGCTTAGCTTCTCAATCCAAAAATGCAATTTTGGACGGTTAAAACAGATTTTAAATAGAAAGGGAGGGGTCAGTGAGGAACACCAGAGTTGAGTCTTTTTTCATCCAGTTTCTTCAGTAGAAAGAGAGAGACATGGAGAAACGATGAAGCCGTTAAATGAAAATGAGGTTGATGATTTTAATTTATCATGCGATTGATTGATTTATTGTTTATTGTGACAGGCCTGAATGGAAGTTACTGTAGCCAAATGTAGAAGTGTTTCTAATTACGGTATATGTCATGTTCTGAACGTGAGGTTGAACCCAGGGTGCAGACAGAACTCAGGAACTCAGATTAGAGAAGGATCCTTATTATTCACAAAGAAAGGGCTGACGTGGCAGCAAAACTTACACGTTTGGAGGTGATCATAGTAGGAGCAGGAACAAAATATGACACGAAGGAGAACAATCCATGGACAATGTGAAGAGGACAAGACATAGAATGTATAGGAACACCCATGATTGACAATGAAGGACACCTGGGGTGATTAGGGTAGAGGACAGGTGTAGGAGCTGGAAAAACACACAACAATCTTCACAGTATGTCGTGCTGCAGCATGCTCTGAATTGTGCTGAAAGCTAAGCAAAGATCCATGCACTCCCAAATGTGTCCATTTGCATGTACAGCAACAGTGAAAAGTAGCCACCCACGTTGCAAAGCTTCACCACTACCCACCCATATAGTGTTTTTTTTTTTTTTTTTAAGTGTGAAACTGCCAAAATAAATGAGGCAAACTTTTTTTCTATAGAGTATTATGCTTGTAATGTTGGGAGCATGCCACATTCTTCTGGTTTACATTGTAAATGTCCAATTACCATCTGTATCTTCGTGATTTGGACTCATTAAATGTCGAATGAGTTTGCCTTCTAAGATGAAAACAGACATATTTTGTTCACTGAACAGTTGGAAATATTTTTAAAACAGTTGTGTTTAACATCTAAATCCATCCATCCATTCTCTTTTCCTACTTTGGTCTGTCTGGGTACGGTGGTCGGTCTTGTCCGTGTCCTGCAGTCACTGTGCGAGATGCGGGGGACACCCTGGACAGGTCTCCAGTCCATCACAGGGACGCATAGAGACAAACGAGACAAACGACCATTCACTCTTTCACTCACACCTAGGGACAATTTAGTTACCTCCTATACCTCCTAGTAGGCTTAAAGGTACATTCTTATCGCTGATAATATGCAGCTTCGCCTGCGTCTAAAACAGGAAGCTTTTTGTGTTAGCTTTATTTAAATGAGTAAATGAGTCCTTGACACTCAATGGGAACTAACCTGTATAAATACAGATTGAATTGAATTGAAAAATGTAACCCTTTTCCTAAACCTAACCTTATAACTGACCCACAGCACTGACCCTAAACTTAACCCCTTAACCCTTGACATATTATCAGTGATAAGAACATACCTTTAAACCTACTAGGAGGTAAAGGAGGGACAGTCTGAACAAAACCTATGGGGATTATAACAACTAATAACGGCCATTTAATGGATAACATTTGAAGCTAACATGCATGTTTTTGGTCTGTAGGAAAACATAGGCATAAGCAACATCCAGAGCTACTAAGAAACAAAGAAACAAAAATAAAACTTCATTTTTCATCACTATAAATACTTGCATCTTTGCACATTTATTGCACATGTTTATGCATTTTTGCACCTTACTCAGTTTTTAATCTCTGCTGCTATAACAATAGAAAAACTTTGCACTGCTAAGCACATATCAGAACATGTTACCTCATGTACCACCTACACATGTACTAATCAACACACATCTCTAGTCTTGTCTCAATTGTTTAGATTGAAGTGTTTAGATTAGGTTAGAAGTCTTTTTATATTTATTACATGTGTGTTTGTATTTATTGTACTGCTGCTGTGTATCTGGACTGTGCTGTACTGTTTTGCACTTTATATTCTGCGTTGCACCGTGATCCTGGAGGAACACTGTTTCCACAGTATTCTGTGAGCGTATACCTACAGCCATGCTGTGGGCGGATGTGCTGGGTGAACAGACCAACCTCACCTCATAAAGTTATAAGGACTTTTGATCGACCTCACAGTTATTAAATCAGCTCCCAGTCCTCTTAAGAAAATGCATTAGGCTGCACAGCAGAGATATTTTATAACACTTAACTTCATGAATTAATATCCAAGCCAGATCTCTTTCACAGTATTTTTCCCATACAGTGTTTAGAAATGTTGTCAAGTCAATGAAATAATTATAGAATTTCATCGTCATTGTGTTCTTCTATTGAACTTTGTCTCAGCAGAACTGCCATTTGAGGTTTTTTTTGTAAAGAATGAATAAATTAGTATTTTTTTCAATACATTCAAAACGAGTTTGTCTAATTTTGTTTTCTTTGTGTGTCTCAGGTGTGGAGGGCATGGAGTGCTCCCTGCCCATGGATGGCAGACGGGTCTCCCTGACCCATCTCTCTAAGGACAGCTTTCGCGAGTGCCAGGCCACCCTGACTCTAACAGACCTGCTCATCATCATTTTCTCTGGCATCTCTGTGTCTGTGGTGGCCATTATGACCAGCTTCTTTTTGGCGTCCACTGTTCATTGCTTCCAGCGCTGGAGTAAAGGAGCCAAAGGGGACGAGGAGGACAGCGAGGAGTGAAAGCGTTTTGTTTCAAAACTGGAACTTCAAACATGTGAAGACGCTACAGACGGCATGAGCTCGTGCTCTTTCATACCTGGAAACAAAGCGTTGAGTGCTACTGATGTAGCTTAAGCATGGACATGCGTAACAGACTATAGACATTCCCAAGGAATGAGTACCAAGCAAAGGTTAGTGAGTGTTCTGCTCCATCAGCAAAATTATATTATAGGGATTATTTTTTTGTCTGTGAATACCTCTGATTTTTATTTGCACCTACTGGGTCTTGGTTCGTTGTCAAATGGTCTAAACAAATACATTGTATTGAGGCCAAAACATTTAACAAAGAAGAAACAGTTTAAATATAAAAGGTGTTGCTTCTGCTGTCACTTCAGTGTTCGAAAAATCCCAAACCTTTCATCTACTCGTTACGGATATTCAGCCCAAAAGTCTAAATTGTAAAGTAACACTAAAGCTGGTTGTAGATTTATGAACACTTTAATTCGGGGCTTTGTCTCGGAAAAGCAAAGCACTTGACTGACTGAAGATCCACAGCAAAAATGATGTCGTAGCTGCCAATGACCTCAGTTTTTAACTGCTACTAATACATTAAGCTGGCAGAGGCTTTCCATCGGAAAAGCCTCGTTCACAAACGAAGTTAACGCAACCTGGAAAAGGTTAAAACTGTAATGTCACTCAGTCTGAATTAAAGAAGGAAGCGGAACAATATGAATATTGTGAGGTTAAAAAAAATAAAAATAAATCCAGTCTTTTCACACTTCAGCCATAATATCATAAAAAGAAGTAAAAATATACAGTATAATCAAACATAAAAATCAAACAATATATGTTCTATAGATTGATGTAGAATGAAACTTTCAAAATATATTCAGCATATTCTTGGAAATTGTAACACACATGGTGAATTAGAATCTATGTAGTTACTCTGTCAAATAATACCTTAAAGGTAAACATGATTATGGTGAGGCTAGTTAAACAGATACTGTCTTCATCTGCCAAAGATTAGGTTTAAGTAGCGAAGCAGAGCGATACGAGGACATTTCTGTGAGAGATGTGCTACAGAGCAAGGCAGGGATAGCGTCAAAAGAGAAAGCAATTTGCACTTTTGTATAAAGACATTATTCTCAAACATTTATGGTCTCCAAAGATTTCCATTTTCTTCCTGTCGGTTACAGAACCAGCCTTCTTGGCTTCATACGTGGCAGTGTTTAACAGCTATTTAAGCAGTACCTGTACTTATTTACTGTGTGCCAGTCACGGGAAATGAGTTTTTCACAAACTGATTGCTGCTTGGTGCTTGTAAAGTACCAATATCGTACAGCGTATTGCTCCTACACTACAAATTATTTAAAACTGCTGATTTAATGGATTTTACTTTTGTGGAATCTTTACGTTTTGTTCACAAGTGTAAATGTACAATTCACTTCAAATTAAAGAAACCAGGGCCCCAAATAATCAGTTTTATTATTATTATTTTTATTATGTGTATTATTGTTTTAGAAACCTCTGTGAGTAGGGTGTAGGAAAGACACAATCATGTATATACAGTATATATATACGTATATATACATATATATTTAATTTTTTTGCATATTTTTTTTAACGTAAGGCACAGATAATTCAACAATGCTGAGATGTAGCAGAAAGAATGTCAAGCAGTGGATATCAAAATAGCCATGAGCAAATAATGGTAATTTCTATGTGAGAAACACTATATATGATGTATACAATGTTCCTTTATCACATTTGAATCGATATAAAACCCAAATGTGCACCATTTTGGCACATTTTGCAAAACTGATGGAAAAAATAAATGATGTGGCCTTTTTTATTGCTGTTATTATTCCATGGGCATCATTAAAAGCACAACAAGTTTTACATCAAGCTATTTTTCTTGGTACTTTCAAATGAAATGTCTCATCAGAATCTGGTGTGGTTACTGGTCTGTATTAATTTATCAGTACTGTATTTGTGTTCAGGCACCTCCCATGTTGTGATGAAAATTATACATTCAGTTCAACGTGGTACGAATGGAACTAAATAGAAGTTGTGTATTTGCCATAAAGAGGTACGCACTAAGAACACATGTCTACAGGAAATTATACAAACAAAACTTCTAGTAAACATTTCTTCTAAACTGTCGGCCATGTTCGATTTCTCCAACGTTTTAAATTGTTTATATTTTTTAAGGTTGAGCAGAAGCATTTATGACAAAAGTATAGAATATGTCTTATTGTTTTGATCCTTTAAATGATGGGACAAACCATCTTGTCTTTTTCTATTGGTTGAAATGTTAGCAATAATTAAAACAAACAAACAAACAAATACAAAACAATACTGTATTCTGTCTGTAGAATATATATA
>JARVLU010001354.1:32229765-32241049 GCA_031762415.1 Simpsonichthys santanae
TTCTACAATTTTTTTTTTTGCTTTGTTTTGTTTTGTTTTTTGAATGTCCAGAGGACCAGACTTAGCTTTTTTAGATTATTGGATTTTGTTTGTTTGTTTGTTTATTTATTTATTAATTTCATTTCAATAAAACTATACAATTACCAGAAAATATAAAAAAATAAATAAATAAATGAATAAATAAAAAAAAACATAAAATGACTACCCTCATTTTAATTTAGATAGAGAATTTAGAAGACTTAGCACAGTTTGATGCCTAATACTCTTCGGGAGTTTGACAAACAATCTGTAAACTGGCTCTTGTGACAATAGATTTGTTAGCTTAAATGTGCATAAATAAATAAATAAATAAATAAATAAATAAATAAATAAATAAATAAATAAATAAACATCCATCAATTATCTTCCTCTTATTCTGAAGTCAGGTCGTGGGGGCAGCAGTTTGAGCAGGGAGGCCCAGACATCTCGTTCCACAGTCACCTCTTGGGAGGACACCACCCAGGTAAATGGTAAATGACAAATGGACGACTGTATATAACATCTTTCTATCTTATCCAGATACTCAAAGCACTTTACAACACAATCTGTGCCCCCATTTGCCCATTCATACAACTCTCTACTAGATCTCTACAAAGCTAATTGAACAAATCACTCTAAATAGACTAACCAGTGCTTTATCACATTCATACACCAATGGGACACACGTTGAAGGCAATGAGGGGTTTAGTGTCTTGCCCGGGGACACTCAGTGGGATTAACCTGTCTAAACAAAGGTTGACTGAACTTCGGCACGTGACTGCCGGTGGATTCAAACCAGCAACTCTTGTAGTGGAGGACAACTGCTCTAACCACTCAGCCACAGCCAAACCTAGGTCTCTCGGTTTTCCTGGGTCTTCGCTGGGGTCTCCTCCCAGTTAGCACCTCTCTAGGGAGGCGCCCAGGGAGCATCCTTACCAGATGCCCGAACCACCTCAATTGTTTCCTCTTTATGTGGAGGAGCCGTGGTTCTACTCTGTTTCTCTGCAGATAACTGAACTTCTCACCCTATGTCTAATTGAGAGTCCAGCTACTCTGTGGAGGAAACTGGTTTCAACTGTCTGTATCCACAGTCGCATTCTTTCTGTCACTACGCAGAGCTCTTGACCATAGGTGAGGGTAGACCCACCGGTAAACAGAGAGCTTCGCCTTATAGCCCAGCTCTCTCTTCACCACAACAGACCGGTACAGAGTGCACAATACTGCACAGGCTGCTGTCTGCCAGTCTCATGCTCCATTCTTCACTCCCTCATGAACAAACCCCAGAGCTAATTGAACTCCTTCACTTGAGGCAGAACCTCACCCTCGACCCGAAGAGAGCAATCCAGCTTTTCTGACTGAGGACCACAAAAATTCACAATTTCACCGTTTTTTGTGTGTGCACTCTCCAAACAAGTAGATGAGTCTCAAGCAGGCCCATAAACAAATTAATGGATTGATTAATGTTAGCTTTTTGGAGTCTTTAAGGTTTGGTCTAGTTTTGGAAACACAATGACAAAAAATAATAACAAATAAAAAATACAGTAGTCCCTCGCTTCTTTGTGGTTTGTTTATGGTGGACTTGCTCTGTTACTGTTTTTCAAAATAAGGTTCAACATGACACACTGACTGATGGATGAGCCAAACGATGAGCATGGAATTTTTATTTAAAATACATTACTTTAAATTATTTAGCCCTGATCAGCTGTTCTCTGTACAGAGCGGAGAAGTGGGCGTGGCCAAGAACGCTTGCAGGTGGCAAAGAGCAGAAGAGACAGGAAGCTGAAATCATGACATTCTGTGCTGTTTTAGAGCGTTTAGGGTTTAGAAACATTGTTTAGAATATAGCGAGTGTGAGAAGTGTTTAAAATGCCTTCATATATATATATATATATATATATATATAGTATATATACAGTATATATATACACTAAAATAAACTACTACTTACCACTTGTATTCCTGCTTCATGGTTTTTCACTTGTCGCTGGACTTCAGGTACGGACCCCCTGCAATTAACGAGGGACTACTGTAAAAGTTTTAGCTAGTAGTAATCCAAATGTTTTGCCTGTATTTGTACAATATGTTTACTTTGTACAAAGTACTTCCTCAAGTTGTATTCAAAGAATCAGGCATCAACCTTTTTTTTTAAGTTGTTTTCTTTTCTACTTGGGACACTGGGTGCCAGGTGGAAACCATCCAAAGGCCACTTTTGTCCCTTAGGCCATATGTTACCCACGTCCGGTTTTGGAGATGCAAACAGCTTTTGTGAACAACTGAGATGGTAAACGATATAGTCTATAAACAGTGACACTAACAATAGCACCTGTAACAGTGTAGCCCCATGAAAAACATGTTCATCTTTCACCCAGTGTGGCTTTATGAGGAGAAACCATAAATCTGGAGCGTTTAAAACAGTCAGAAATTCAAACTTGTAACTTTTTTTTTTTTTTTTTACAAAATACCAACACAACATGAAATGCACCTTGTTTCATGATAAACACAAGTCAATCCACCCATAAAAACACTGTTTAAATGGACATGTTAGTACATTTTAATTGTGTCATCTGTTGAAATTCTTACACATTTTTCAAAATGTTTTAGCACGTCTGCACTGTCTTGAAGTTAATACCAGGAATATTTTGTTTGTCTCAAAAAGAAAAAAAAAAATTTATGTGTCAAGATAAAGTTCATAAAAACAACCGAGCCTGAAAGTGATAGAGTTTAAACAGTTTGTCTCCATTAGCAAGTTTTCAGGGCTCACAAATGCCAGAAGACAGTTCCTGTTATGATGGCAACAACAAGAAAGAAGTCCAAAGAAAAGAAGGAAGAACGTGTTTTGAAAGAACAAAATATGAAGGAAGAGAGTGAAAAAAGTTAAAAGACGAGGGAGGGCAGAGCAGAGAGGTGAAGGAGGGTTCAGGGGAAGCACATATAGGGGATGAGGGAAGAACAGGAGGGAGAAAGGGTGGTAGTGGGAGGAGGGAGTTGCCGTGCGAGCTCAGAAGACCTCCCTGTGAACTGTGCAGTCGCGAGCCGGGTCATTGGGGCGAGGTTGTCAGAGCGTGCCTGAAACAGTACACCCAGGGGTTCAGCCAGAGTTCACACACTCAGTGTGCAAGATCCATGTCCCTCAGTCAGCGCTCGCCTGCCGTACAGCAGCAAACACACAGAAACAGGAAAACCAACGCATATTATCATGCAGATACAACAATAACATCTCAGATGAATCACAGACGCTCAAAATAATCTTACGTGAGTAAAACCAGTTTGAACAAATAAAAAAAAAAATCTGTGAGAATGACACAGATTTTGCTCACGCACTCTCCACACAAGTTTGAATCCCAGACTTCATGTAAATAGAGTGAGCAGGCTTGCCTCTCCACGTAAACAGCTAGCGAACGACTGAAATGGTGTCTGCTGGTGACAACCGGCAACAAAACGTGCAGGACGGATGAAGTTGTAACACATTGAGAAAAGATTTTCTTTAATTCCAGTTACGGTTTGAACAGAAGAGGCCACGAAGGCAGAATCCCCCCTGTGTGACTGAGCTCTTTGTGGGAAAGCTGTCTGCTCTACTCCTATTGAAGACCGGTTGGCCCATTGTCAAACCCAGAGCTTGACCTGGTTTTGAACCCAATTGTCAAACTTGCAGTGTAGTGTGGGACCTTGGTGGGGGTGGAGAGGCACCACAGTGTGGTTTAGCTGACTGAGGCAAGTGTTTGTCATCTTTTCGTCCCTGAAAGCAGCTCTGCTCCGTGATTTAATTCCTTCAATAACGCGTTTAAAAACAAGTGCAAAATGTGTGATTTCTCGTCATAGTCTATTTTAAGTGTAATAACAGAGGCGCACAGCTATAACGCAAATGATTTGTTGGAGTCTCTCCAACGGTGGTGACCGGTTCGATTTATCTCCTGCAGTTCTCACGCTGAGAATAACTGGGTTTTGTGTCACTTGAACGTTTGACAGACGGGCCCAGCTGTGGCCGTGAGGCGCCAGAGCACCACGCCCCTCTGATTTCAAGGCAGACAAGGCTCGGGCTCAGAACAATTCAGTCTTTGTGGATCTACTGGAAAATATCGACTGCATCCAAATGACCGTAAGCTGTAGATACAAGCCAGATGTTGAGAATTCCTCAGCTCGGTTCAATCTCGGTCCAGTCTGGCTCATCCAAGCCCGGCAGCAAAGCAGTGGCAGGAGAGGGGGGTGGGGGAGGAGGTTGCTGTTCTGATCATTGTTTGATGCAAAACCTAGACTAATCAAACTGGAGACATCATGCCTTGTGTTTCACCTTATATGGTTCGAACGGTTGGAGAAAATAACTGAGAAAGTTGCTGCTTGAGGCTGTGTGCCGATTGAAAACAGGTTTCTATTAAGTTTTTATGATTTTATTAAAAATATACTTCAGATTATACCCGTCTGACGTGCTTCAGAGGCACAGTTGTTTTGCACAAGACCACATATGCTAATATCTAGACAAAATAAACTTAATGTGATGGGTAAGGAAGATATTCAGTTAGTAATTTTGTCACCTAAAGCTGTCTGTCAGCAAGAGCTGATTAATTTTTCATGCAAACGAAGTGTTGCACGTGATAGTTCAGGCCAGGCACATCTGAAATACGTCTCTTTTTTCAAGTCGTGTAAGCAGGCTCTTAGAAAGGCCATTATAATATCATTTAAGGTCATCTGCGGTCCAAACCTGCCATGCTCGCAACGATCAGGAGGAAGACTTATTTGTCCAATTGGAGGCTAATTACAGCAGGCTGTGCAACCACCCCCTACATTCCCAGCTGACCTTTCACCTCTGAGGTGTTGAGCAGGCAATTACTCTTCTTGGCTTTTGTGTGACAGGCACAAATACAATCTGGCTGTTCCCGACTACTTCTTTTCTCATTTCTCTCCCTTTCTCCGACTCTGCAGAGCTTTCACAGAACTTTGACAACACACGAGCGCAGCAACAACACAAACTTGTCTTTAGGGTTTGGCGACATGCCACAAACATATCGCCTCCATATTTTATATTTACTCTTAGATCAGATCACATTCGATCGCGCGGATACAAATTTTTTTTTAAAAGGTGCTAGGTTTCATGCAACATTGCAATACTGATCTTACATGATTTACCAGAGCTCATATTATCTCTTATTAATAACTCTCAGCTACTACCAAACTAAATTTTTGCTCAATAGCTGTGCAATTGACTGCTATGGGCCTTTTTGTGTAGGATATTAGCTCTGGCAGCCAATTTAAATTGAAATGGCTTCAAAAGTTATACATTTGCATGCTCCAATATTATTTTCTAAGAGTTTAATTGAAATATCTGTTTGTTTATGGGATTTTTTGCTAACAGACAAGAAACTTTGACTCTAACATCCATCAAAGTCAAGTCAGTTCTTCTGCACAGTTTCTTTTTATTGAAACGTTTCATTCAAAGGACTTCATCAGTCCGAGGAGCCACAACAAACACAGTCTTATAAATAGCATCTTTACATAGTGGGTCAACCAGTGAGTTTAATGGTGCTCAGCTGGTTTCTGGAGTCCGCCCTCTCCCCCGCCGACTCGTTTGAGGCAGTCATGGCCTAAGTGGTTCAAAACATCAAAGTTCATGCTCAATAATCCATATAGAAATCTCCAACAAAGTTAAGTCAGGTCCTGTGGACGGTTTATTTTTTGATGAAGTCTTTTGGATGAAAGATGAAACGTTTCAACACAAAGAAAGGACCTGACTTGAGTTTGTTGGATTGTTCTATATAGACTATTGAGCATGAACTTTGATGTTTTGACTCTATATTTCCAAGGTGTTGTAGAAATGGTTGCACTCAGTAAGTGTCAGGGGCAATGCTCAGCTTTTTCAGTATGTCCAATTTTAGCTTAATATGTAAAATGAGCTGCGTTATGGTCATTTTTGTTGTTTTCAAGGTCTGCTGGCTGAGGCAGCTGTTACGAATTGGATTAACTTTAAAAGTTAATCAGTTGCAGAAGGACTGATGCGTCATATCCTTTCTGAATGTTTCAGTAACATCAACCCAGTGAAATATTTTGCTAACAGTACAGAGAAACAAACAGTCACAAACATGTTGTTGCTCTGACTTTGCTTTCGGTGGTGGGGGATAATAACGATGTGAGCATCCTGTGAGTTTGAGTGTGTGTTTGTGTGTGTATTTATATGCGTTATTTTTCTCAGACATGTAACCAAGCATCATGCTGACTCAATCTTGTCCTGCTCCGCAATCCACATCCTCCATTGAAAACCCATGGTTACAGCTCTCCAGAGGGATGCTTTCATCCTGACGCACACTATGTGTTTGGTCTGTTTCCATTTAGCTAAGTTCAGGTTTAGTTCACAGAGGCCGCCAACTCTGATCAGATGATTTCCACGCAGGCTGTGGATTTGGGAGGACTTTGTTTGTGTCATGCAGCTCTGTGATAAATTAGGAGCTTCTGAGCGAATAAAAATTAAATCAAGTGTCTTAATCAGGTTTTTACATGAGAGAACATGTTTCAGTCGGTGATATCAGTGAGTTGTAGTTAGAGTGTGTGGCCCTCATACGTCTTTTTGTCTTCGCTATGTGAGGAAGGTTGTGCAAGCTGTTGATATCTGCTCTGATGTGCAGATGAGTGCGATGAGAAAACGGTGCCCTCCATCTGACCCACATCTGATTCACCTTGAGCAAGGCGGGCTGCTGGCAACGCACACCAAGACGCAGAATTCATGCGTGTTGTGGCGATGTTGCGTAATCTGTATGGAAGCTGCTTTGCAATAAATAAAACTGGCTGAAGCGGTCCATCTGGGAACAACATTTCTTCAGAGGAGCTCTCCTGATGTGATGCCTGGTGGGCTTTATAAATATCTTGAACCCGTTTGTGCAAAGTGAACTGTGTTTCACCCTCCCACACCCTTCCCCTTTGAGTGTTTGCCTTCTGCTCGCAGTGAAAAGGAGGCCTTACTCTGCTTTGTTTGTCCCTCAGCTCCTACCTCCCACTTTCTCCCTGTTAACTGTCAGTGTTCAAAAGCAGAACACTGGAAACCACATGTGAAACAGAGACTCGCCGTTTCACAGTGTAGGTTAAAGTCCCCCAGGCATATTTTTTTATGTTCTATGGGCGCCCAGGAAGACAAACACTTAAACTGCCACTATTCTGCTTTTGAAACCTGTGGTAGGAAAAAATAATAGCTATTTTGGTGTCTTTATTTAATTAAAAAAAAAAAGGTTTAAAATGCCATATAAAACACAGTTTAATGACTTTGTTTTACTGGAATTTACCGTGACACTTTAACCTGCTTCTTTCACTATAGTTGTTAAACGTCTTTGAACCTTTTTGTGGTTTAGTGCGTTCATGTGTCTTCATCATAAGGAATATTTTTAGGTATTTTATTTCCCTATGATAAATAAATATAAAATTGTGCTAATTGTAATCCAGTTTTCTAGCTGGTTTGCATCTGTTGTTGCTAGCACATCTCAAAGAGACTGGACTGGTGTTGCTAACATTCATCCACAGCAAACTGGAATGCAGATGTGCTTTACAATTTGCAGATGATGTTCAAAAATGTTTTTACATTAGGTGATAAGTGGAGAGACTAGGATACAATGTCCAAAAAATGATCCTGAAGCTGGTCTCTGGTTCTGAACTTTGGTCCAACAAATGTTTTTAGAAAACATCTTATGTTGATGATTTGTTGCTCAATGTTGGGACAATCCAGTGGTTTCTTTATATCTGTTAAATATATTATTTAGATAGAGAACTTAACAAACTGGCTTTTCTATGTATGTGAATGTTTCTGTAAAGTGCCCTGATGTGATTTGTTGCTATTTATAAACTGAATTGGAACTGAATTGAAATAAAATGTCTCAAGTTTAAAATCAAACTATACCTTGAGTGGTTTTTGTTTTATTGGATCATAAATATGACGTTTGAATATATAGTAGATTTCCCCCTTAAACCTTTTTATTGCTTTCCTAAGAGTATTCATGATTTGATCAAAGTAATTTAAATGAATGTGGGAAAAGAACAGGTTTGTGTCATCAGAGTAGCACAGATAAGTAATCAATTAGCAATAAAGATAAAAAATATTTATCTTCCAAACAGACAAAACCCATCTAATTTTAGGCTCCTCGTGTGATAGTGTTGCAGTTCATAAAGTAGGATAAGATTAATGGTGTTAATTGCTTTGGATAAGTCCCAAAATTACCATTTCTATAATTATAAATAAAAATTGTCAGTGGACATTTTCACACAATTTAAACTTTGATAGAAATGATCCAACTTTGCAAACGGCTGCAAGGAATGTCTGTGATCATCATGGATTATGGGTAGGGCAGCACGGTGGCTCAGTTGGCAGAGTTGTTGCCTCTCAGCGAGCGGACCGTTGATTAAAATCCCAACCCGGGACCTTTCTGGGTGGATTTTGCATGTTCTTTCTGTGCATGCGTGGGTTTTCTCCAGCACTCCAATTTCCTCCAACAGACTAAAAACATGCATGTTAGACTGATTGGTAACTTTAAATTGTCCCTAGGTGTGAGTGAAAGAGAGAATGGTTATCTCGTTTGTCCCTGTGATGGACTGGAGACCTGTCCAGAGTGTGTGTCCCCCCACCTCTCGCACAGTGATGGCTGGACATGGGCACCAGTGACCCCCGCGATCCGAAGAGCAAGTAGCAGGTAAGAGATGGTGGAAGGATAACTTATTTTGATCTAATGGAATGACGAAGTTAAGTTGAGGGAACTAAATGAACACCCAGAGAAGCAGCTGCCCTCTGTGGGAGTCAACCCAGATTTTGAATTAAAAAACATTATTAATGCAACTCAACCATCTCTTATGAACAGTCATGTATAATGTGTGGTTGCTTTGATTTACATATGGACTTGTTGAGCGATATCAAAAACATCTGAGGGCTTTTCAAGCACCATAGTGTTTAATCTGCAGACACTAAAGATCCATAAGCAAACCTTCATCAGGTGCAGGAGATAACACAGCTGAAGCTAAATGTTGAATCCAAAACCTTTTTGTCAACACACTCCCCACAGAGCCATTCCTCACTTGCTGTAGAGGAAGACCTGTGTAAATAAGAATGGTGGTCAGAGATGAATAAAACATATGAAAAGTTACAGCTCAAACACATGTGAACTTGTGTTTTTCTTTGAATCACACCTCCTGACGGTTCTTTGAAAGGAACTTCCTGCAAAGTGTGTTTTTGTTCAATGGCCGGTTTGGGACTAATTTGACTTATTGAATTCGAAGGTGTCACATTTTGTTTGTTCTTTGCGCTGCTGGTAGGAAAACGTGTCACTGTGCGTTTCTGCAGAAAACCGAGATTCAGGTCAACCACGTTTAAAAACGAACGCGCTCAACTTCTCACACAACTACCTTATTTATTCACGAACTACATCCTATTTCACGTATCCATCCAAGAAGTGCAGCCTGTGCCTGTGTGTGCTTTTGAGAACTGACACCCTCCAAGTTTGCTGCTCCCTTTAACCTTTAACACCGCTGTGTATAATAACTCTTGCGGTCTGACAGGTCGACTGAGGCATCACACCTGGCTCCTTGCTGTGGGTTAGGGCTGAGCCTTTTTATCATGCTACCTACCCTGTGATGGATGAACCCAACAGCAAACTGGAGAGAGGGCTAAAAGCATTGTTCAGAGAAAGCGGATAAGGTCTTGTAACAGATAATACCTCACTGAACTCTACTACCTTCTTGTTGCCCTTTGCTACAGTCTCATTTAGCTATCCATTTAAGGCTGTGTCCACAAAGCACACAGACTTCATGAGGTTTATTGCAGGTAAAAGTTTGTTGCTCACACATCATACCTCTTATCTTGGGTGTTCGAGGAAAGCAAGGAGGGTTTCTCAGTAAATCTGCTGCATATTTGACACGTTTCGCATTACGGCTAATGCTAAAAAACAACAATATAATTTAAGAGGAAATACAGAATGATTTTAGACATTCCAGAGACGCGTAATAGCTATAAAGGGATAGTTGGAAACACAATTTATCATGTGTGCCGTGTTGGGTTTCGAAGTTGTGGTGAACCATCTCCCAGAAAAATAGAGAATGTGATGTGAATAATGACAGGATCTGGAGCTGGCTGAGGTTTAGCATGCGTTCAGCATCACTGCACAACAAGTTAAATGGACTCCAGATCCAGGCGTATATGATATATTTAATAGATCATTGCAGGATGACTGTGCAGGCTGTGTTGGGATTACACATGCTTGGACTGAATAAAGGAAAATACTTGTTGCTCTCCTTCAAGGTGGAGAGAAATTCTAGGACATTCGCTGACAAATGTGCAGTAATGGCTACCGGTGAATAATGTACAGTATATTTAGGATAAAGTCACATAGAAAGGGTTTTGGTCAGCATAAAATAAGATGATTCAGTTGACTCTAGAAGTTTTTTCTTTCCATTTGCCACAAACTGTTGGAGTTCTTATTGTATGTTTTACATTTTCTTTAACGGCAATCCTCAACTAATAAAGAAACAAGTCCGGAAGCACATGAGAATAAAGTTGCAGATAAAGCAGCTATAAAGTCATATTACTGTCCACTTGATCAACTCTTAATTTCACTCTTTCCACCTGTATTTGGTCAGTAACCCCAGAGCTGAGAGTCCAGCAGGGAAAAGACTTTCCAAGCCCTCATTTGATTTATTCTGTTTTTGGCTAACCCTGCTCTGAACCTGCCCCGAGAGATTTCCAACCATTTTAGCCCTCCTTTTCCAGCATGCATGCACAACATGCCTCCTCAGCCTAGTTCCATCCCCAACATGCTGCTTCTTTCTCTGCTTTCGCAACAGCCCGCTGAGAGAATGAGAAACAGGCCCCCCGAAAGAGGCTCGGATTCACTCGCAGCAGTGCCTCCGCCTCCCCAACCCCACTCCCTGCAGATCCAGCGTGGGTCACCTACTGATCACTATGTGCGGCCCTATCGAGAGCGCAAAGGAGGGCATTTATGGTTCGCTGGGATCCAAATGAATGTTTATGAGCCTTGTCTGGCAGCCAAAGGCCATGCAGAGCCCCAGCTTCTACAACCATCTCTGACTTGAGCTCAGACGTGAAGTGTCAGTTTGTGACTGAATCTGTGGTCACGTTTTCCACTCATGTGTTCCTTAATATGAGTCAAAGTATTTTATTTAAAAGTACTTAAAATGTTATATGTGTGTTTATTTTAACAAGATGTAAATGTCATTCTCCCCACCATCACAGACGTCTACACCTCCAGATGCAGGAAGAGAGCCACCTGCATCATGAAGGACCACACTCACC
>JARVLU010001354.1:32256060-32272517 GCA_031762415.1 Simpsonichthys santanae
CTATATAATGTCTATAGTTATTTCTCAGTGAGAACCCCCTCAGGCTATGAATGCCCTGATGAAGCTGAATCAGCTTAAACCTGGCCTCCAGTATACGCTGATTTCTCAGACTGGCCCAGTTCATGTCCCAGTCTTCACCATGTCTGTAGAGGTGGACGGTAAAACGTTTGAGGCTTCTGGTCCTTCCAAACGCACGGCGAAGCTGCATGTCGCTGTTAAGGTGAGCAGATCACCCAAAGCTACGTCTTAAATTTGTCTTTCTGACTTTTCCAACACAGTCTTTCTACTGCAACAGCTGGAGCCATCATGATCAGAGTTGAGTTTTCACCACAGCCAATTGTTTCAGGTTCTGCAGGACATGGGCCTTGCCACAGGAATGGAAATCAAAACCCCTGAACCAGCAGTAAAGATGGAAGAGGCAGAAGTAGCGACCACGGTGCAAGAAGCAAAGCCAGTAGCAATGCAGACAGACACTCCTGCTGCTGCCACGGGCACAGACCAAACAGATGCTGCAGAGGTCAGTGCCGTTGAGCAACATTTACATTTTTGGGCTGAACGATTGAACTCCATCATTCTCATTTTTACATCTTGTCTGTATCAGACTGCTCGCCAACAGGGACCAATTCTGACTAAACATGGCAAAAATCCTGTAATGGAGTTGAATGAGAAGAGGCGGGGCCTCAAGTATGACCTTATCTCTGAGACCGGGGGGAGTCACGACAAACGCTTTGTCATGGTGGTGGATATTGATGGGCAGAAGTTCCAGGGTGCTGGATCCAACAAGAAGGTGGCCAAGGCCCATGCAGCCCTGGCTGCTTTGGATCAGCTCTTTCCTGAAGGCTTTGCACCCGAGGCTCCAAAGAAGAAGAAAGGACCACCCATGGTAAGAACTGTGGAGAATGAACGTGCTGTGTGGTTGATTCCATATCTGTCCCTTTAATCAGTAGTGTTAAAGTCATAGTTCAGCCAATTAGCTCTTTCATTGTAATAGGAGGTGGAGATTCTGAAGGTTTGACAACTAGAGGGGGAAAAAAAATCAACATTTCACAGTTTTACCATATCAAAACAAAAATGCACTTATTACTTTTGCAAATACAGTAATACAATAATTATTTTTAAGATTTAGTTGTATAATTATAGTTTCACTTTAGTGCACAGATATAAATAAGGAAGGCGCTGATATCAGCCGCAGCTTCACGCACGTATTCCCTTCTTTGGATGATCTGTGTGTACATATTCACATTCACGAGGGCACTTGTGTAATGTCAATAAAGTTTCTCTGACTCTGAACTTGCTTGTCGGACTCGTTGGCTTGTTATATTAGTTAAGCCTGTTCAGGATCTCAGCGTTATTGTTATTTTAGATTAACTATCTGTTCTTGCACTTTGCAAAATACACAAAATATAAATAAATCTGACTACTCCAAAGCAACTTTATACTATATATGTTTTTTTTCCTCTTCATGAGGAATTTTTTTGACTGATGCGACCTATACTCCAGAGCGGCGTATAATCCATAAAATACGTTAGCTAAAATTTAACATAATGTCCTCCCCCTTTTTTTACACCTCTCAGGCACCAATTAGCTCCTTATCACTGGCGCCCTGCACAGCTGGATGCCCGACTCGCTAACATGCCACTTCCTGCCTGTGGCTGAGATAGTGTGGACCCTCACAAAGTGGTAGTTGGAAAAGGCAGCACAGGGGGTAACCTGGCAGCAGTCCTGTGCCACAGGCTGGCAAGGCAAGAAGTCAGACATCTGCCATTCCCCTGTGCTCAGGCCCTAATCTACCCAACTCTGCAGATGGCAGATTTCAGCCTGCCCTCACACCAACAAAATCATGCTGTGCCCATATTGTTTCAAGGCCGGACGGCAGTCTATTTCTACAGTATCTCACTGGAGACTTGTCTGTGTGCCAAAAAGTGCTCAAAGGGAACCATGCCCCCACTGAGCTCAGGCCATGCGATGAAAAGTGTTTCTCCCCTTCCAGCTTAGCCCCTGAATGACTCACACATGGTCTCAGTGAACGTCCAACCTCGGAATATGATAAAGAGGTGTATCACACAATCAAAGCTGTTTTGATACATGAGGTCACACCTGTAGTGGCAGATGATGCCATTAGTCTTACCCCCCTCCCTTTTTAAGCTCCTCAGCTGTGGATATGGCGTTGTGAGGAATGATTGGATTTCTAACAAAATGCCACAGCTGAACTTAAGGAAAAAGGTCACTTGAAAATGTGCTGGATATTTAATTTTTTTTTTTTTTTTTTTTTTTACACATGTCTCTCTTGTTCTTTTGCAGTGCAGGTTGATAGTATATGTAAAAACACTGCACAAATAAACATTCTGTCTAACTTCTATTGAACTTTTTAATTAGGTTTGACATGAATGTTTTGCATTAACAATACAGACACTGAAGGCAAAAACATTGACCACAAAGCAAGCGACAAAATGTGTTCTATTACAGCAAAACAGCCTGAAAACAAGTGTGGAAACTTATTTTAACACAACTTCAGCAATTGTAAAACTAAGTACATATGACTAAAAGGTAAATGTCAAACCCTATCTTAAAGGTGAGTCTTTCTTTTTAAGATGTACGACGTCTCCCTTTAGCTGTCAGGATACTCAGCCCGCCTTTCCTCCAGTGTTTGTTGTGTCCATGGCAACAAAACTCTAACCCCACCCCCACCAGACGATCAGGTGAGTCCTTCAACACAGTAACTTTTCGATTACTGGTACTCATCCTTGCTCAAAAGAGGTTTCATAATTTCTTCACAGGTTACTTTCGACATTGGATGAAAAAATGAGCCAAAACATTATTAATCAGAACAAATGGAACCAAACAGGATGGAGGATCGAGCAGCAATATGGCAACAAAGTGCTGCTGGGCAATTGGGCTGAAGACAGACTGCAAGTAGGCCTATTTAAGCTTATTGATCATTGTGTTTTATATATACTATAGGAATGTTTCATAACATTTATATGTAAATGCAAAGTTTCCGTGTGTGTGTGTGTGTGTGTTTAGCACCCCATTTAGTAGTAAAATCTTTAGCAAAGTTATTAGGCATTCTTCTGATGGGACAAGGTAGAGCCAGAGACTAATAACTGCACTGACTAGAATTTTCACCTCAGGCTGCTAGTTGAGGATTTAGGAAGAGATTTAGGAGAAGAAATGACTCAAGGCATGCTGCACAATGGGGTGGATCAATAGTTAAATGTGTGCTTTGCTGATCCTTGAGCTGGGCTCATTGCTCAAGCCTCAGTATATCCTCCTTCCCTTTGTCCTCTTTGCACTGTCTGTTTATTTCTTCTGACATATAGTTCACTCAGGAGCCAAAGATAGCCAGCAGCACCAGTCATGTAGACTACCGGCCCCACTGGGACTTTAAACCAGACGTCTTGGAGAGAAGATCTGCCCTGCTGAGAGCTGAGGTCAGCTTTAACTGCTCATTCAAAGGCATTAACACCAATTGAACGCCTGTCACAACCCTGCGAGTCAGGGTTTTCTTCTCTAAGTTGTGGACACTTCTGCATAATATTGATAGCTGAGATAAAGGGCTGTGATAAAACTCCTTATGACAGCAAGTTTCTGGTAAGACTCAGCAGTCATGAAAAATCTGTGAAATCATCAGTCCTAAAAGGCACTTAAAGGCTAGTTAGAGCAATTTGCTTGTGACACACGGTGAGCCCCTTGAAGAGAATTGAAAAAGAACAGGTCTTGCCCTTTATATCTTAATCCAGCGAAGCCATTTGCATACGGGCTATATTAAAATGTCTTTGTATTGTTGTCCAGGGACTTCCATACAAGATGCTGTTTGGTCATCATTACCCGTCGCCCTCAGATTTTTTGGCAACAGAGTATAAGCAAAGCTATGCAAAAAAATACAATCATTTGCCAACTGTGAGACAATGGGGTCCAGACAACTTCACACCTGAGAAATCTAACTGCTCAAATTCTGGTAAGATCATACTACAGATAATACAGATGTTGTATAGCACAGGAAAGTATCACCAAACAGTAATTTTCAATAAAGTGCAAACCTGCCTGAATGTGCTAAAAAATGAACAAAAGCAGTGCTTGTGCTGCTGAACAATTGAAATCAAGGTCTCAAATTCTTTTGTTGTTCCAGTTCATTCATCAGTGTAATTGATGCTCTTAATAGCATCAACTTTAAATTCTTTTACAGCCTATTCAGCCATTTCCGGCCCACTGAAGTCTACAAACCACAGTAATGAAAAGCTGAATTCACAACTTCCAACACTGACTGTGTATCAGTCGACGTATCAAAGCCACGCACTTGGAGCCTACTGCAAGAACCGGTTTGCCAGAGCATCACGGACACTCTCCAGCCATCTGTACCCAACTAATCACATCAACAAGGACCTGGACCTGAGACAGCGCTCGCTTCTACAAGTCCCTGATGTTTGTTTCAGTCAGCAAATGATAAAACAGGCTTGAAACAGACCTGTGGCTCCTGAATTACACTCCATGTTAGAACACCTAACCCAAGTGGCACTGCTTTTCTTGATTCATTTTATTATAAGCTGGAAGAATAAAAACTGAACAGACCATTTTAAAATGATTGTTAATGAACAAATGAAATGGTATTTAGTTGTGCTTATTTAGAGCATTCATTTGTGTATAAGAGCATTTCCCCACAAAGTAAAAAAAAGAGGACGCTATACATTTTAGTGCATATTTTATCCACAGAACTCAGACAAGGCTTGGGGATTATTACAAACATTTTAAGAATAAGAAAATAAAATACATAAAAAATATTAAAACTTTTTTTAATGATTGGGTTCGTGTTGGGTGCTTAGACTAGACTAATGCATCAACAAAAGCATCCTCTCAGGAGACGTGTCATTCCATTAGGTTTTTAATTACAAGGAATCAAAGGGTTTAATTGGAATGGATCAAAGATGCTCGTGTTTGATGGTCAACCATCTGTGTTTGCATCACCTTTTTCCACATCCCTGCTGCCTTCCTGTACTGTTGTGCTTCCCTCTCCGTGAGCTGATTAGTCACTCCACTGTGCCGTTGCCTGTATCACAAGACACTAACCTGCATGTGTAGACCTCCAGGAGCTTTTCTCCAAAGCACTTTGTTTGCCTTCTGGACCACATGATGGTGCTAAAGCAGCATACCACTTTAGTTCAGCAGCTTCAGAATGTATGGTTAGAAAAAAAAAAAAAATAATAATATGATAAAATACTTTTACAAATGTCAGTTTCTAATAATTTAAAGTATTCAAACCATGTTGATAGTGCTTATAGGCCAAACAAATATCTCCCAAATACTATTCACCAGTAACTGTGGGTTGATCAAATTAAATGACAAAGTTGTATATTTCTTTAATGATTACAAAACAGATGACTACATCTTTTTTGATACAATGAACAATCGACTCAGTCATGATTAAAACAATGACATTTTCTATTGACTAATAAAGGATAAGTAAAATGAGAATAACAGCAAATAGCCTAGATAGTTCCAAACTAAGTAACAAATGCTTTATAATCCAACAATTTGTATTGTATGGCATATTCATTTAGATCCTGTCGCTGCTTAAAGAGCAAGTTTAGATAATGACGTTCTAAATAAGCTGCCGTGTAAGTTATGTGTGTGTCCTATACAAACAAGTGCAATGATAGATTATTGCTATCTTGCCCAAGCACTGGCTATAAGATCTGAATTAACTCATTCACTCTGAAATTATTTATGAATTATCTTTTGCAGTGAAGAGGGTGTAGGCATCTGGGAGGACATAAAACTACCACAATGGAAGTAAAGAGTAGCAAATCAAAGCAGCAAAGAATTAGTATGGCAACAAAGCCAAACAAACAGTAAAATGACTACCATTAACAATGTAATACTTTATTTCTACTGTCAAAGATGTGGCATCTGAAACACACAACTCTGTGTAATACCCAATCTACCAAAATAGCATTATGAAACTGGTATGTTATGGCTTTGTGGAGAGGGTATGTTATTAACATCTCAAATAAACAGTGCAGGGATTGCAGGTTTGCATGGACATTTACAAATGGGCTGGGCAAAAAAAAAGTGTCAGCTTTAGGCTGAATGTAAAGTATCCTCTTATAAAAATACTCGTTAACAATCTAATCTTGTCATTGAGTAACACCAGAGTTTTATATTTTACACACTTGTTTGTCGAGGATTTTTATCAGACAGGTAAAGGACAAAAGGAAAGAGTATGCCCTTGGCTGCAGAGAGGGTGTTCAAATTCTCTTTTGCAAAAGCAGGTGAGATCTCATCGGCATCAAACCTCATGGTGAAGTGCCGGCTGATACAATAGATTGTGCCACTCATCGGGACACACTGGAAGGCAGGGCAGCGGAGAACTGGTTTGGAGCAGCACTCGTACCACAGTCGTGCAACAGTATGGTAGCGGTATACACTGACACCCAGCAGAGGGTTAACATCAAACCTGTAGAGAAATCTCCCCACAGCAACCATATCTGTGGTTCGGTCGTTGCTGCCTACCATCACACTTGGCCTCCAAGTGTTCGTTTTGGGGTTGTAGCGCAGTAGCATATATCTAAAAGTACCTCCAGAAACAAAGATTTCTCCACTGCACACTGTGACCTGATGAGCAACAGCAAATGTGTCATTAGGCAGCGGAGCCACAAATGTCCACCTGTCAAGTCGTGGGTCGTAGCGCTCCACTGACGAAAGGCACTCTCCTCCAATAGCATATATGTACCCATCCAGTGCTGCCAGTTTGCAGCGAGGCCTGGCTTCATTCATGGGACTGATTTCTTTCCAAATGGATGTCAAAGGGTTGTAGCAAAACACTCTCTTTGAGGGTGTCATTTTTCTGTCTTCGCCTTGGCAGCCTACTGCCACAAATAAGTAGTTATCCATTGTACACATGGCACAGGCTCTGGAGATGACCTCTTGTGGGAGCAGGCAGAGAGTATGCCAGGAGTCTTTGTAGTCATCATAATAGTACATTGCACTGGACGTGCTGCACTGTTCAGCATCTGATCTCTGCCCTTCTGTGTTCCTCAACCAGTCTTGAGGGTCCATATCTGCAACAATGACAAATTGTCTTCCTCTTGTTCTCAGCTTCCAAATTTGTTCTCGCTCATTAGCCATTAGCCGTCCGTAAAGGTTGGGGTCACGGAGCACCTGCAGATAGTTGTCTGACATGACCCCTAGAGCTGCTTGCTGAACTGACATCTGGTTGTGTTTCTTGGCTAGATAAAGTGCTTCTAAACAGTTACCTAAATCAAGTTTACTTTTCAAAATTTCAATCTCTGCACCAAGAAGAAAGTCTCCAGGAAGGTGTAAGAACTGAACCCCTGCTGTTGTCTCCAGATTAGTCTCCTCCATCTTTTTATGCTTGTTGCTATCCGTAGGAAGTTGAGGATAGATAATCTTGTCACTCATTGAGTGAACCATTGGCGATGACATTTTTGAAATTTGAAATGGAAAAGAAAGCTCAGACTCCGCTGCTGCAGAAAGATAGCTTTCCTTGCGTAGGAGGGCGGGCCTTGCAGGGCGTCTCAGCCTGAGGCTTCCTTCCAAGGAGGCATCCTCATTTTGGCTTTGTTCAAGAACCAGATCACGCATAATGATAGGGCTTACAGAGGATGGAAACTCTGTGGGACTGCTCTTATTGTTTCCAAACTCCTGCTTTGATTCGGTGTTCCTCTCGTATTGACCCAGCAACGTATTTGAATCTGTGATGGAATGAGAAGAAGACTCAACATAGTAATCATAAATCTTTCCATGCACAATCTGGTCTTCTGATCCTTCCAGCACTATTTTAGCATCTTCCACTTTTATTTCTGCCTTTGAGAGAAAGCTAGAGTAGACCCCCTGGTGCTCCAAGTCCTGCCTTAACTCTCTGCCCACACCGACACCACCCTTCAACTTCTTCAAACAGCACGGGGAATGGCGTCCTTTTAGAGTGGCCATCTTATTTTCTCTTGGATCAGGAAGGCTCAAAGCAGATCTAAGTGAAATATTACAGGTAGAATCCATTGCCTCATTCTGATTAAGTAGGATTTCCTCTTTCATGTATATATCTGGATCACTACTGGATATTCTACATGCCTCCTCACACTTTTCAGCTTGGCTTTGAACAGTTTCTGCAATTATTCCATTGTTGCCGTCAGATGTCAAATCCTCTGTGGTTAAGTCTTGCTTGTCCTCATCATTCTCGTCTCGTCCTTGTAAGCTTCGACGCTGTAGCATCTTCTTGCAGTTTCGGCATGTAGCATTTTGCATTTCTTTGCCGTCGTTGCCACCTGGTTGTCGTTCCCTCACATTCCTGGAGCTGTAGAACTTGTAGGCCCATGACAGCAGCAGCACTGCAGCCACAGAAAAACTTAGCTTCAACAACAGGTGCATGTCAAACTGGACTCCCAAAAGTTCTGCGATAGGCATAGCTGGAAAAATGGCATCCAAGCGTGTCTGATGGATCCTTTTAAATGATATTGTCAGTGCACCTCAGCTGACTTAACCTGTCTGGTCTTCATTGTTGGAGAGCTGCTGTGATCTGATGACTACACCTCTCTGTCCAAAGGATCACGTGTAAAATGATAGCCCTACCATTGCTATTTGCATCCTTTGCTCTGCAGAGGCGGAGCACCTTTCATGCATCACCTGTGGCAGGTCAGATGCAGCCTCGCTAACCATGTGCAGACATTGCAAATACCAATAGATCAATATTTGCTTTACTGCCTCACCCTCTTTTTCTCTCACGACTGTACAGATATCATCCTCTCAGTAAAAAAAAAAATAAATAAATAAAAAAACTTATCTGACAACGTCTCAAGTTGCTTTTAACCTTCATTGTTGTGTTTACATATAAAAGTAGTGGCTTATGTTATAATTAGTTTTAATGTGAATGTTGATAAAAATATACAAACATAATTATATGATACACTCCCATCACCTGATCCCACACACATTAGGAGTTGCACGAGTGTGGTTTGAATAAGGGGTGGAGTAATGATAGGTGATATTTATCAAATCCTTAATAACCAGGATGCACCTGTTTACATAGACATGGCACCTATCAAAGGTCTTTTCAGGGCAAAGAAACATTCTGAAACTACAGTCTCTAAAAAAAAAAAAAAAAAAAAAAGGCTGATGTTACTGCCTGAAAGACAAGTGGCACTGGCAAAGCAGTACAAAAAAAAAAAAAAAAAAAAAAAAAAAAAAAAAAAACTGTCAGATGACCATCAGAACAGCAAACACAATGAAAATAAAAAAGTTTTTAACAGGAAAGCTGACAGTGTCATTCACTTCCACCAGATGCAAACGTGTATTTCTCTTGTACTGGAAACCTGTCACTCGCCTCCGTCGCCGCTGTCAAGCTGTCATCTGTGAAGATGATAACATACAAGAGCAGGGCCACAATCACCAACAAAGCTGTATTTATTTTAACAGCACTCTGCCGCGCAGTACAAAGATGCACGCGGTGGAGACGCATTGAAAGGGTGTGCCAGATGTCCGGTCTGATGTGGGCGCCTTTGGGTCATGAGATACCTTTGTCTGGTGACAACAAAAACGAAACCAGAGCAAGCTGACATCTGAATAATTCACAATTAGATCACGGAGGCTGCTTTTTATCCTCATTACTTCTCCAAAACGATGACGGTCAACTAGCTGTTAGACTTTTTAAACTTATTTTTTCTTGTGCAATTTAAGATATTTACGAAGGCACAAGTTACATTTTAATGACTCTTTCTAGGATTTCCTGCAGTAACTACCATATGCAGATTAGTAGGACTAGAAAGGTAGGGTGCACCTAGTTAAGCATAAATTAAGGCTAAATGTGAAACCACCATGGAGCCATCTTTTTATAGGACAGACTTAACAGCAAATTAAAATTACTTTGAAATTATCAATCACTGTTATATATAAGCCTATTTGAGGTGGTAACAGCTGAGAGATTTAGTTTTGGGTTGCAAGAAAATACTTTGTATAAAACCACATACATGCATTTAAAAGTGTTATGTATTTATTTTTTGTTGTGTTTGTTTGCTGAGATACACGGAGACTTGTAACATTGCATGAACTTGTAGACACTTGTAATACAGCACTTATCACTCGTACAAAGCTAGGATGCAGTTCTGGTAAGGCGATCAAGTCATGTAACAACATTTTGCATATTCTAATGCTTTGAGATTTGAATTTATTTTCCATCCTTTTCAGTGGTGTGAAATGAAATTGTAAAGGAAAAAGCATTAAATTGCACACTGAATAAAACAACTGGGCTATAAAGGTTTACAATGGATATTTGTGCCCTTTCATAGCCTGACATAAATTTAAAAAAGGGATCAGTGGTCACGTACATGTCTAATATGTTTGTGCTTTTCTTCTAAACAATTTTAGTTTGATAAAATGAGATTGCATTACAAATGGATGTCTGTCTTTTTTTATTGAGCTTTTTAAAAAAAAAAAAAATCTCAATAGTGCCTCTCATTTGGCTTAAACCTTAATCCCTGGACAGTATATGCTCAGAGTTACAATTGCATGTGACTTCTAAAATAAAATAAAATAAAAAATAAAAAACAGGATTGTGGTAATTTAGGTGATTCTTTGCTGAACTGCAATGAGGCAGCAACAATGTGATTGTCTATTAAAAAGGACAATTGGGGTCAGGTTTAACAATTTGTGAAAACAAGACTATTGTATGGTTATTTAAATTTTTTAAGCATGGATTAAAACAAATAATTGATCAAATACCTTTATAAATTCCCCCTAATTTGTAAAGATTATTCAAGTTTGAACCTAAACAATCTTAGTAACTTTGAATATGTGTAATATATTGTTTATTATGCACACCCAGGACTACAGATCACAAGATTTCTGACTTTTTTCAAACACTGCTCAAAATGTCTAGAAGTAAACTCAAGGCTCATGAGTTTTCGTATCTGTCCATTTTAATACAGGTGAAATTAAACAAACGCAACAACCCTGTTTACACAAGCTGCCTCAGGTGAGTTCTCCACTGGAATGGTCGCTAAAATGATCCTATTACTGGTAATTTCAGAGGAAGAGAGTTATGCATTGTACACAACGTAGGTCACAGGTAAATAGCTGGATGACAGACCAGTGACAGAGTTGCAGCGTTGTCAGTTGCAACACATAAAAGGGAGGAAAAAAAAAAGAACCGTCAAACGTCACATGCACCACAACCTCAAAACAGCAGACACATGTTTGATTTTTTTTTTTACTCTGTCCTTAAAGAACTGCCATGTAGATAAAAAATAATTTAAGCAATAAACAGAAAATTAGTTTCTTTTCTTTAAATCTCTGAAAACAGAGCTGCACGATGTACAAAGGTGGAGAAGCATAAACTCCGATTATTTCAGCAACCATCCCTCACTGTAACCCATATATCTGTTTTAATTATTTTTCTATATTTACACTGTTGTACACAAAATACACTCAAAAATGAGATTTTTTTTTTTTTTTACCCCCAGGTTTCTCAATGCATTTGTATCTTCTTGTACATTCCAAGCCATCAGAAAGAAAATTATCTTATTATATTTATATATATTAAAAAAAGGGTTCCATTGGAGCATCTGTAGATTTTGTCCTCCAATGGTTGATCAGCTTGTTGTTAATCCGGTTCATCCCGGGACACGGAACAGATGAGATCGGTTGATCAAATGGTGCGGTCAAAGCCAGTTCCATAATTCACGTGTCACCAAACACCAATAACATTATGACTCATTAAAAAATAAAAAGTCCAAATGCTTTTTTTAATCTTTTCTGTTTCAAAACAATTGATTTTATTCATCAACAGGCAGATGTGGGAAAACAAAAACAAAAATAAAACAACAAAAAAAGGTAACAGGGCAGGGCTATATAGAAGTGACTGTCATGTTCGTCACGTTGTCCTTTATATATTATCTTGACTGGTTTTTGTTTTAAAAAAAACAGTGAAAACCCATCATTTGGTGTCACTGTTTCCAGTTTGAGCGGCATATGAAGGGTCTATTGATGACTGGAGAAGGCTTTCAGGACTACGGAGAGTTTATGCACTATATGTGTGTGTGTGTGTGTGTGCGCGCATATGCACATGTTTTGTAGGGGCATAAATGTGTGTATATTGGTGAGAGAGAGTGACTTGAAGTTCAGGTTTCACGTCAGTTCCACTGTAACTGTGACAAGAAGTGCAATCCAAGTCAGTCCAAGCACGTCCACGGGGGAAGCTTTGTCTGCAAAAAAAAAAAAAAAAAAAAAAAAAGTTGATTAGACATGATCTTTAAGCTGATTAAAATGCAATGAAAGTAGTATAAAATAATCCAACATTTTAAATTTGTATTTTTTTAAACAAACCAAATACCATTTGGTTTGTTTTAATACTCAAATTCATGTTGTTTTAGTTAATTTAAAAATACTTTTAAGAAATTGAAGAGTGCTGCAATTTTTTTTCCCCACAAATAGCAATCTTTAAAAAATGTCTGCTAAAAATGAAATGGCAAAATCTCAATTCTTTACAAAAAATGTGTCACACCAAATGACAAAGGAGGATTCAGCTCTTTAAAATTGTTGCAATATCTTGTTAAAATACCAGAGACGACACAAATGGGCAATGTTCATTTTGAGGACAAATAAAAACGTTTATTAAAAAAGACCAAATACAGCTGTGTCTCCGGCTTAATTGCTTATATTAATATTTTCTTGCTCAAACTGTGAAAAGCAAACAAAAAAAATAAATAAAATAAAAATAAAAAATAAAAAACTTAGGTGTAATCATTTTGGTTAAACGCCAAAGAAGCAAAGCTTAGACAGACTGGTTTCCTTTTATTTATTTATTTATTTATTTATTTATTTATTTATTTATTTATTTATTTATTTATTTATGTATTTATTTATGTATTTATTTATTTATTTATTTATTTATTTATTTATTTATTTATTTATTTATTTTTTAAATCTGTCAGATTAAATGACCCTCTCATATTGACAGGCATGGGCTCCTGATTATGTTATAAAATGGGGAAGTAAAATGGACACATGGTGATACACTGGTGTAGTGAAATCTGCAGTTTGTCTTCACATGGGCGAAGTGAGTTTGAAAGCCTGTGACTTTTATTTATTTTTTTTATTTTAAACAAATCACTGTTAAATGCTTGCACAAAACCATTGTAGACATGCAATGACAAAACTTTTACAAAACTTTCCCTGTTAGGCTATTTATCTCTTTTACCTAGATTTGCTTAACCCAACAATGCTCATATTCAGTTTCACATGCCTGCCTGGTTCTGCTAGTCTTACAGCAGATCTGAAGAACATGTTGCACATGTTGATCCAGCTACTTGGACTTGGCAGGTTTCTCTGTTTTCTTGGGCAGCAGGACCACCGGAATGTTGGGCAGAACTCCTCCTTGAGTGATGGTCACTCCTCCCAGCAGTTTGTTGAGCTCCTCTTCATTGCAAACAGCCAGCTGCAGGTTATCAGGGATGATCCTGGTCTTCTTGTACTCATGAGCCATGTTTCTTGCCAGCTCCAGGATCTCAGTGGTCAGGTACTCGAGCACCTCTGCCAGGTAGATGGGAATGCATCCACGTCGCCTCCTTTTCAACTCATTTGGGAATAGGGGCTGTAGTTGAGGTATCATTTGAGCTTTGAGATGCTAATCAGGTGCTCCTGGTTGCAAAAAACACCTTGCTGCCATGGTTAGGTATCATAACAAATGTCCACAAGCAAAAAGGTTTCAGTAAAAATCCTTCCAGCTGCACAGCATCCAATACCAGTGGAAATAATTCCAGGATAAATGGCAAAAAGTAACAAGTAAATGAATAAAACATAATCTGCTGGCTACCCTACCCTACCTTAGATAAATAATGTTATTAATTGAATTTTTATGTATATGGATGCTTATGTTCAGTGCCCTGAGATGACTTCTGTTGTGAGTTGGTGCTATATAACTGAATTGAACTGAATTTAATTGCATTTGAGATATGGCATAGGTAGATGTAGATGTCAAATAAAGCAACAAAAGCAAAATATTTCCCCATTTTTCACCAACTTGATATCTTCCACTCCTATACTTTACACAGTCTACATTATTCTGTCTGGTTTATTATCAGAAAGAGATAAAGTACAGTTTTAATGCTTAAAAACAAATTTAGCTTACTTTTTGTTCTCCACAGCTGAATGCTGCTGAGCGAGCAGCCACTGGACGAAACCAACTCATAGCTAAGTTAGGGGGTATGGAGTTTTTATTCATTATTTTTATTTTCTTGGCTGTTTCCTTCCTCGGGGTACAGCGAGCGAATTTGCACAAACATTTGGCAATTGATTTTTTTTACTCTGAATGCCCTTCCTGACGCAAACACTGACCGCCAAGCCACCGCAGCACACATGTGGAGCAGAGGCCTGCCATTTAAGGTGCCTGATGAGCATCTGGGGGGGGGCTTAAGGGCTTTGCTCAATGGCCCACAGTGTGGCAAATGAAGGTGGATGCAAATACGTGTGCTTCACCTTTCCCACCCAGATTTTGTTGCAACTGTCCAGGGATTCGAACCAATCACAGACTCACCTTCTCTAACCCCTGGATGTTATTTAAATATTTTAGTTTGTAGTAACACGCGGTACATGTCATCAATATTAGTTCATTTTCATGAGTTTATAACATTATATGTTAAACAAAAAGTAATTTTGGGCGTCAATATATTTTTAAAGGCAATAGTGCAAGCAATATTTATCAAACTCTTCTCTGGAACAACAACCACAGTCAGGAGATGGGTGTATTCTGTGACAGGGGGATTAAGGAGCATTAGGAGCAGGAACAATTGGCAGCAACTCTCAGCAGACTCTTTAAAATAACAGGCTATTCATCTCCAGTAAATCAATCCAACCAAGGCTTAGTTTGGGTGCTGACTTGTACCGGTATGTGTTCTTGACTGCTCTATATTCAGATGTGAGATCCACTGGAAATCATTGGCAGAAGTTAGAAAAGCACTGTTAGTATGAAATACTGGTGACAAAGAAGCTTCTCCATGCAAGGATTAGACTAACACTCTCAGATAAAGGTGTTAATACATCAGTGGCATACTTTTAGAATAATTGTGTGATGGTGGCTCAGTTGGTTAAATGGTTGTCTTCCAGTTGGAGGAAACGTGCACAGTCATATGAAGAGTCTGCATGCTCTTAGGAAAAACACTTTACCCAATATGCTGATGAGTGTAGAGTCCATTTACACCCTTTACTAACTTTATGCCATTTGATCTCCATGACAGAACCTTTGTGTCCATTTATTCTCACAAATCATCTGTGTCTCATTAACATTCATCAAATTGTTTATACTAAAAGTTTTATTATTATGTAATCCTGTACTTTTATTCTAAAATTTCTTAAGAAGTAATGGCGAAGCATCAGCTTGATGTTGGTACTTCTTCCACGTCTGAAACAGAGATAACGTAAGAGGAAAGTTGTTACTGATGTGGGTGTGTAAGTGATGACATAAACTGTTTATCCTGCCTGTTCCAAGGCTGTATTTGAATCTCATTTAGAAAAGGGCTGACCACTTTGGGGTGGGGCCAACCCTTTCAAAATGACCTGATAGCTGTTAGACCAGCAGGTAAATGTGACTCAGCCCATTTGAATAATGTGCCCATTGGGAGATCTCAAACGAGTTGAGATGCTAATCCCTGAACCACGTTTGAATTGGTACTTTAAAATAATGAAGGTGCTGACATGACAATTACAAATGTTAATTGTCAGTAGAGCAACATAATTTGGTTTTGTACACATTTGAGTGCACTCATCTTATTCAAGTCACAAAACGTTGGAAACAAACTACTGGATCTCCATGATAAGTATTTCTCTCATTAGGTAATGGGTTCATTCAAGCATAAGATGATCATCTGAGGTCCCCTCCTCATCTACAGTCATAGACGCAAGTCACTAAGCCATCTGTTTTCCTTAAGTTCTTGGCTCTGCCTTCAGTGTATTTGTGCCAAACTGAGTTTTTCTTTGACAGCTAGGACTGATTTCTGTGGAAATAGATTGAAGGGAAACTTCATGTACAGGACCTAATATTTTAAAAAGCTATTCACTTTTCTATTTTCTTATTGCTAAATATAAAAGACTAGAGACATTTTAAAAAGCACATTTATAACCCAGGTCTGCGTTCCTTCCTCAATCTGTTCTCACGTATTTGAAACTATAAAGTTTTGCACTGCGCAAATTTCAGATCATTTTACTATAGCTCCTAACTCTTAGGGTGTTGCCTATAAAAGCCAATAAAGATAACATTTATCACCTAAAAAAATCATTAGTAATGAGTTTCTTGATGGTCACACACCTGCCTCAGCCACCAAGAGATACTGCCCACATAAAAAAAATTATAACTTTAAACCTCTGACATTCCCACAGGCCATTTCGATAGAAACACATTTTTTTTTTTTTTTTTTTTTTTTTTTTTTTTTTTTTTTTTTTTTTTTTTTTTTTTTTTT
>JARVLU010001354.1:32301673-32314571 GCA_031762415.1 Simpsonichthys santanae
CTAACTCCATTAATTTCACAGATATTGAACTTCATTTTGGTGTGGTAGTAGTTGAGAGTCATATTCAACAAACACATACTGAGGGAACTATCAGACATGCAACATATTTCCCTAAAACCTCAACTGATTTGCATGTTGAGACAACCTAATTCAAGGAAGACCTTACAACTGTACCCTTTTCAACACAAAATACCTATAACCTACTTACGGATTAAAAAAACTTTCTTTTTCTTCCGGCTGCTCCCTTCTTCACAGGTCACCACAGCAAACTAACTCACACAAAGACCTGTCAGTTGTTTTTACGCCGGATGCCCTTCCTGACACCACCACAGACCACTGAGCTACCACAGCCCTCTGTGTGGAGCAGAGAGCTGCAGTCTAGGGTGTCTGGGGGAGCAGATGGTGGGGGTTGGGGGCCTTGCTCAAGATCCTAGAGAGGGTGAAATGAGGGTGGAGGCAGGTGTGGGTGCTTCACCTTTCCCACTCACATTTTGATGTTGTCAGTACAGGGAGTTGAACCAGCAACCTTCCGCGCCACCTCTCCCCACTACTTAAAAAATAAATAAAAATACAAAGTATTGCTGTGAAATTTTTGAGGTAGTAGTTTAGACTCATCCTCATTGCATACTCTGAGCATTAGCATATCTTGCATGATGCTGTTGTGGTGGCCATCGTGAATTGAAATGTTGTCCTGAAAGGCAAAATACATTCCCTTTAATTGTATTTAGTTTTAATGAGACTAAACATATTGATAAAGTTTCCACTTTGATCAAACAAGTATGTGCTTCAGTGTTATCTGGAACTCTGGTGAGTTCATGCTGTTCTAAAAGTGACGGTCACTTTTGGTGTTTCACTTTCCCCCCCTGCATCTAGTTGTTCTCATTAAAATACGTTTTTAAAACAGTATCAAATAAAAATAGAAATACTGTAGTGTGTCAGGGAATGTGAATAAAATGTTCTAGCTACGGTATTTTCCGCTGTAAAAGTCGCATCAGTCCAAAAATGTCTAGTAAAGTGTTAAAAACGTAAATAAGTTGCTTCGCTGTATACGTTGCAACTATTATGCGTCACCGCTGACCACCCGGGAACGTGGGCTGGTATTGTGCCAAACCACAGGAGTGTGCATGGGAGGACTTTAACAAGAATTCAACAAGATAACCACCTAAAAACAATTATTTGTTTGCTCGACATTAAAGTAAAGTAGTGTCTCAGTTTAACTTTTCCTTTAATGGTCAAATCAGCTTTATTTTGCCTGGATGGCGAAATGAAGCTGATATGATGTTTGCTCCAGGAGTTTTGGAGCGAGACGAAGGTGGCTTGGTATGGCAAGCCAGCCAAGAATCTCATTAATAGCCACTTTTACCTATTACTGAGACACTTGGCTTGCCATAAGGCTTGAGGGCCCTCTTGTGGCTGCAAATGGTAATGTTTAATATTTTTCAAGTAAGAATAAATGAAAACGTCAGATTTCAGCCAAAATGTGGGTTATAAATATAGGTGGAAAATGTATATTAGTCACTTCGGTGTGCTATATGTCGCAGGACCTGCAAAAAGATGTGACTCATACAGTGAAAAGTACAGTAATTTAAAGTTCAGTAAACCTAGTTGTTAAACATACCTATTAAGGAAATTACAAATGAGTGTATTCTTAGATATCAAGTGGGAATAAATACTGTAGATAAATAAATGAGGCCTCCAACCAACACACTGACTTATTAAGTGGCACAGTTAGTTGTCGTGGGACCTGGAAAGTGGCGCTTACTCTCATGTAAAAGCGGATTTTGGAGTGTGTTCGGCATTGCAGTGGTATTGTTCTTCTACAAACTGCATTGCTGCGCGGAATAAAGTGATTATCAATCATGGCTCTTTTATAAATCCCCAAATACTTCATAGTCCAATATGTGCTGACAATGAACACATACAAAAAAAAAAAAAAAAAAAAGTCATTTGATTTTGAAATGAACTAGAACAAACATTGAAACACAATCCTAACCAAGAGCCAACACATATTGCCAAGACAGTGCTGAAATTAGGCTGTGATGGTATAAAAAGTGTTTAGCGCTCCTCTTTGAATAGACAGTGATGAAAGCACCTGCAGTGTACACAGTGCCAAGCTTCTCCCATCTCACAAACATTTCACAAACAAAAACCTTATAAGATGTAGCAGTCACACATTGGATTCATATACACCTTCATGTTACAGCAATTAATTATGGTGGTGTCAAAAGGACAAGGCAGTAATTTTCATAGTGACAGGATGATTCAATGAGAGTGCACAAGCAAAAGGAAAGCAAGAGGAAAGAGGCAGAGAGAGAGAGAGAGAGAGAGAGAGAGAGATATCCTGGCCATGAGTTAATCAGTTTTCTCACTTATTATTAACTGTTATTATCTTTCCTCTTTTCAATCAGGGTTTGCTTGTGCTCTGAGACTGTTCTGATAGTGGTGGGGGACTGGGAAGCTATTATTGACATGTCACCAGCTCGCTCGGTGACATCAGATGCCGACAGATCTCGAAACATAATGACAGATACTTTCCACAAATGCTGTCTTTTATTTTCAGCTCTTTCAAAGCTGCACTGCTGAAAACTTGGCAAAAAAAAAAAAATAAAAAAATAAAGTGTCAAGAAGGAATGGTGAAAGGAAGAAATCGTGTCCTTGAAGACAGACTAATTATATAAGGAAGCGGCTGTTGCGTGATCATGCGCAAGTCAAGGTAAAGTCAAATACAAGATCCCAACGCAACACGTTACATCAAGGCTGAATGGCAGAACAGATTATTTAGAAAAATCAAAACAAGACGATGAACTTGATAACCCACCAGTATTTGAGGAGAAAAAAATACAGGCAGTGAGTGTTTACAAGCTTGGATCTTCCTCTGCAGAAGACTTTGTCACATAAACAGCATCTTTTGATCCCTGCAATTAGTCTTAGCTCTTTACACAGACGCACCGCAGTCTCGAGATGTTCTGGAGATGCTCCGCAGGGGCAGCACATGGGACAATGAACGTCTCCAGTATTCTCTCCAGACTTCAAGAGAAGATTTTCCACCAAGCTTCTCAGTAAAAGTGGTAAGATCAGCAAATGTATAGTTTTCTGGAGTGTTTGTCGCAGCCTGATAAGAATTTAATTCTCTTTTCTGCTGATCTTGCTTTCACATGCGCCTCAATAATATGAATAAGTTCAGGTACAGATTTTTAAGCCATTACACAAAGTTTCATCAGTTGTGCTCATTGTGTTTTAAACCCAGCAACAATTTACTTTGTGCATCATGCTATATACTTCCTGTGCTCTGTGGAAACATGCTCTCCTGCAAATGTATCCAGGAGTTCTTTTCATAGTGCATCTTCAGCAGGAAATCTCAAACTGTGAAGGAGAGTTTTCCTGCAGTAAATGGTGAAAAAAAGCCCAGACTAAATTGTTCACACATTCTACTGAACATTTCTGCCACATTTCTTTGTCCTTCTGGGGCTTCACTGCAGGTTATAATTGCAGAAAAGGCTGGCTGGAGGTGAAATGAGGATGCACTTTTGGCGACTTTGGGTTTGAAAAAAAAATCTATTTGAGGTATTGGAGGATTTGGGAACTACACAGCGACTCATGAAGATGAACTGCAGGCCTGACATGGATCTTAGTAATGTAGAACCTGTTCAGGACAAATAAATAGCATTCTACCTGCAACTCATTAAAATGTGTCTTTAACATGCCATATTTCCAAAATATAATGTGTTTGACCATTATACATAAATTAAGTAATGTTAGATTTAATACAACAATACTGTATTTTAAAACAAGATGCATCAAGTTTGATGGTAAATTGGCCCCGTTAAATTAGATTTACACAAAGACAAAGGTAAGAAAATGATTTAAATGTCCCAAAACAAAGAGAGATGTGGCAGCATATTTCTTACAAAACTCCTGTTTGATCTTCAGTAAAACATCTGAACAAGTCTATGCCTAAATGCATCGAGATTAGCTATCAGTCATAAATTAAACAAGTGTATCTAATAAAGTGGCTAATAGGTGTTTTTATTTACAACATAAAAATTAGTCTACCAAAAAAAGCAATTGCATCCATTCAAAGCTGTTTTAAACATTGTTATTGTCATGTCATTCTGAGGAGCCACAAGCAAAACCTTCCAAGCTGAACATGTGCAACGTATTTTCTGGATCAGCTGACCTAACATGTTTGCATTCATCCATTCTGTCTATTTGGCCACTTGACTTCAGCAACAATTTTTTTTTTTTTTTTGGTTATGAGAGCACTGGGAGCATCAAGGAGCTCTTACCCTCATGGTACTTGCTCACAGGTGTTTCCACTTGTACCAGCTCATAGAACCTCTTCTCTGAAATTTGTGGGCGTGCAGAAAACTGCCTCTACATTTTGACTTTTCATTTAGTTTTCAAATGTACCGCTTTGAATCAAACTACAACTTCACAGTTAAAAAAAGAAAAAAGAGAAAAAGAAGAGAAAACCACTGCTGCTGCACAGTTTTAGTAAACTAGTGCAGGGGTTCACACTTTTTCAGCATGCAAGCTCCTTCTAAAATGACCATGTCAAAGTGATCTACATGCTACAAGGCCTCATTTACACAAGAACATCCTCTGGAAATGTGTTTTTTCAATGTTTAATTGGGTTAAAAAAAAGAGTGCATTTACATGAAAAACAGTCTGGTTGCCAGATAAGAAATTATGAGCTATAGTACTGTCATTTTAAAATTAAAGTATTTTGATCTAAACTGTAATATGTGCTGAATAAAAATTTTCTAAGGTGAGGTGTGCATGCAGCGTCTTCGTGACAGTAACGTCCAAACTGGTGAATACACTGAAGTCTCTTTGGAGCCTGGATTTTATTACTTTTGCTCCTACAGACTGAAAAACAGTGAGTAGCACAAAAACACTCTGCTCTCTGCCATTTATTATAACTGTTGTTAGTGCAGACAAACTTTGGACTGTAGTTGGGAGGGGGATTCCCCCCCACAAAAATTTGCCACTCTGAGACCTGGTGTGTCAATCAATTGACAGATAGATGATATTCTGACATCTATATTATTTAATGCCCTGCGATCTACCCATAACGCCTTTGCGATCAAGCAGTAGATCATGATCGACATATTGGGCACCCCTGCTATAGTAAATTCCCAACTTCAAAATGAACATAAAAATTCTGAACGCGCCAAAAACGAGTTTTAGTCCATTGTTTTTGTTGTTCCTTTCCTAAACTGGCATGGGTAAAACTTAATTCCCAGTCGTTTCAAAGCAAAACAGAACTGTTTCAAAACCAACTTAAAACACAAAGAGCTAATGGGACATACTGTGCTATTTTTCGAAATATACTGAGTTTGGTTATAGCTCCTGATTCCTGCTTAGGCAATAACAACTAAAGGGAGACATTCTCCACATGTATTGTGTTGTGCTCCAGGTCAACACAGCTGAGTTCTGCTCCATGCCTCTTTTGGTTTTGCAGTGCCTCAGTCATTTCTAAAAGCTCGCTTCTACGTGGGACGTGGCTGGCTCCATCAGGGGTTTGTGAATGAATAGAGGCATCATAAAGAGACTAGTTTTTGCAGACGTTTCTCAAAATGTTTTGAGAAAATGTCTTTTAAAATAGCATTTGAATAAACCTGAAGGCTGCTGGATGCTTGTGGCAAATCAGCACCTTTCAATTTTATTAAAGAAAAAAAAAAGTACTACATCACTCAGTATTTGCAGTTGCATCTATGCTTTTTATCCATCATAACCTCTTTTTTTCTGACTGTGTGAGTTGCCATTCATTGTCAGCTCTGTTGAATAAGTAGTACTGGCAAGTTTGTGTAGTTAAAAAAAAAAAAAAAAAAAAAAAAAAAAAAAAAAAAAAAAAAAAAAAAAAACAAACAAACAACCACACTTGCAAAGTCTTTATACTGAATATAACATTTTGTCTGCAATGCAGATATCTTTTATGCAAGTTATTAAAAAAAAGGCATGCTTTTTTTTAACTACCTGTACTAAATCTGTCTTACATTTTCCTACATATGTACTGTGTTGTTGATGTATTCATAAAAAAAATAAAATAAAATAAACTGTCTCTTTAACCTGTTAAAATGTAATTTGCAAAGTATGAACTGTCTGGTGCAGTACAAGCTTTGCTGTGATTTAAAGTTTAATTTCAGCATACATTACTGATTTCTTCCTGCGGTCCTGAGCAACCAAACAGCTCTGGTTCATACACTTTTTACTCAACTCATTTATTTATTGCTGTGCCACTGACAAAACTAATTAATAGTGATGTATCTCGTCCCATGACACAATGACGGTCCACGCTTGCTGACCAGCTGAAACCTGTCACATCCCTTTGTCTCCATTACGTGTTAGAAAATGAAGAAATAAATAAAGATCCTGCTGTACAGAGGTTTAATGGCTTAAGGCTCTGTGTGAAACCACAACAGGGAAGAGCCTCGCTCATCACACCATCAACCAGGAAGTACCGGAAATCATTTTCACCTTGTATTCACCTCTTACTGGGCTCATAATTGCACCAGATAGGTGCGCTCAGGGTCTAGAGTCCATTACTATATGCCCATGGACAATGATTAATGGTCTGTTGAGAACTAACAGCAAGCGGATGCTCTCAAGCGGCGTTCATGGGCTCATCGCAAACATCTGAGCACTTTAGCAAGACCTTGTCATGCTCTTCAAAAGTTGACAAAAAGTGTAAATTTATGTGCACAGTCACATGTCTCTGGATGCATGTGTGAAGCACCATTATCACACCTTATTTAGATCAGCCACTCTAAATAATACTGTTAATTTTTTCCTAAATCTGATCAACTCTTTTTCTAGTTTTACAATAAACTCCTGTTATATTCATTAATCACTCAGTGGTTAGTCTTTGATGGCATTGAACATTACTAAAAATGTTTATTAGATATTAGTTGTGGGGAGTACTGAGATCAAGAGCTTGCCATTGTTTCTGGCTTTTCTTTGGGCGGACCGTTTGGTTTTATGCTTCTGTGCTTTTTTTATTGCAGATGTGAATCCTCTTCTGCTTCCCCCTCAAACCTGGGCTCTGCCTCTGATTGCTGCTCACCTGTTGCTCAATTGTCATCAATGCGTGGCTTCCTTTGCTCTCTGCCAGATCATTGTGTGGGCTTGTTTCATTCATCACCTGTTTCGATCCTGCTTTATTATTTCCTGACCTGTGTGGACTTAGCTGTTCTAGATGATCTGATCCATAGCAATTTAAGTTCTGGTCCATTTGAGAGTAATTGGAGACTTTAATCATTCAACCAGACTGCCTTCTTTGATTTCTGCATCTGGACCCTTTGTCATCACAAACCCATTCATGACAACTATATCATCATGCAAAATACTCAGTTTACTTTAAGGATTTGTTTGCTTTAAATTTGCACAAAAAAATAAATAAAGCTGTGCTTTTTAAATGTATACCTAAACCAAAATTAAATTAATGTATGAAATGCTTTACTGATGCTTGACTTACCGACGGGGCTGGTTTCCCTCCTTTCGCTGTGCACACAAGAGTGAAATTCTGGGCTTGGTATCGACTGAAGGGGGCTGGAGTGTTCTCTGCCACCACTGATATATTGTTTGGTGGCGCTGTGGAGGACAGGGGAAACTGTGAAACAATATCCTTATTAAACAGTGGAAAAATAATAATGCACCATCATGCATCCCTTAACTGTCAGAAAACATTAGCCTCCTCTCTCTTAAAAGCATCTCAAAGGTTATTTTGTAATGACATGTCATCTAAGGGTTGTACTGTATATGTAGGTGGAAACTGTGGTGCCAATACTGACAGTAGAGTGAGATTCATAAAAAAATTAAAATAAAAAAAATAGGAGAGCTGAAACACTAACTTGCTTTGTCTTTATTGTGTTTGTCCTCAAAATAAACCAAGAACCTGCTGAGAGATTCTCTAAGAATGAAAACGGAATCTGGGCAATATGTAACGGTGTAAAGTTTCACACATATAACACAAAACCAGCCATAGAAATATTTCCAAGAATTACCAGTAAGTCACATGTAGTGAAATAGGGAGAAGAAAAATGTGATCATCACTTCACAGCATTAGAGGGTAAGATAGAGAAAAGACGGTAATGAATGAAAATCTACATTCATGCTGTTGAGCATGCTGTGCTCTGGTCCTTGAACAGGAACGTTCATGTGAATGTGAAGTGTGCTGGTTTAAACACAATCTTCACATGATAGCGCTGCGGCAGAGGAATTCAAGCTGCACAAATCAGATGACGACTGCGTGAGCTCAAACATCTCAAACCATTCGACGTAGATGCAGTTTTTTTTTTTTTTTTACTTGTTCCACACGTCTACATTTCATCCTGAGGCTCGTTTCTCTCTTTTGCACTTATTGTAGGCATTTAACAATTGTTCAACATTTCCCTCAAGATTTGTCAGGGATATTTCATGAATAATAAATCAGACCCAAGCTGTAGTCACAATGAGCAGTTGTAACCAACTGCATGAGAGAAGTCATGAGAACTCATCAGAAATTACACTGTATAAATACATTTGTTACAATTTAAGGCAGATATTGCAAAATAAATTAAAAAAAGTCACAGTGGGAGCCATGAATTTTTTAATGTGCCAGTTTTATGCTTAAATCTATTAAATGCTTTTAAACAGACATACCACAGCAATTAATTGATTAAAAGTAGGTGGGGGGTTGTAAGGGGATTTAGCTACTGAGGCCCGGGTGCCTCTGTGTTTCCACATCTCTTAATTGCTTATTGATGGAATTCATATGGTTGTAAATTAACCTTAGAGCACTCCATTAGCCAACTGACAAGCCTGTCTCAACCTGGCATGTGATCAGCTGTCAGAGGTCTGCTCTTGACATGCTCAGACGTTCAATGCAAAAGGTGTGCATTTTAAATTCTGCACGGTGAAGCTGTAAAATACACAAGATGTGTCAAGTGGAAATAAATTACATGATCAAACAATATTGATTATTTCATTGTTTTAAGGGGCTTACTGTTTGGATTTTTCGCTATCAAATATGTGTACCATATTTATTTTTTGGCCTATAAGTTGAAGGTTTTTTTGCATACTTTACATGTCCTGCGACTTATACACTGAAGCTACTTATTTATGTTATTTTCCCATATTTATAAACCAATATTTGGCTGAGATATGACCATTTTCATTCATTTTGACAGTGAAAATATTGAACACTACCATTTTCAGCCACTAGATGGTTCTCGAGTAGTATGGCATGCCGTTGTGTCATGTAATAGGTAAAAGTGACTATTAATGACACAATCGTCTTGCCATAGAAGGCCACCTTTGTCCAGCTCCGGGATCATGCCTGGAGCAACCGTCAAATCAGCTTCATTTAGCTGCGCCGCCACGGCAAAATGCAACTAACTTGACCATTAAAGTGCATTTATTTAGTAAAAGTTCAACTGAGACACTCCTTTGCTATATTGTCGAGCAAACTACATTTGCCTTATAACCTATCTGTTTTGCTACTTTGACATTTTTGTTTTAACTTGTTTTAAAAAACTGTACGCCTCTCTTATTATTGTCTATTGTTGATTGTCCAAGGAAAGTCTACTATCGCTGGCGTCCTCCCGTGCACGCTACCATGGCCGCCAATGGCAGCCAATCGATTTTTGGCACAACACCGGCCCACATTTCCGGGTTGTCAGTGGTGATGCATAACAAACGCAATTCATCAGCGTTGATGCATAATAGATGCGACGTATATGGCGAAGTAACATATTTATGTTTTTTTTCCCACTTGATGAGACATATTTGGAGTGATGCAACTTATATGGCAGTGTGACGTGTACGGCAAAAAATACGGTACTGCCTGAATAAAATCTGCAACCTGCTTCCAAGTACACTACAAGGCAGTTCAAAATTATACATAATTTACATAAAATAAGCATTGGGAATGGTTAAAAAAAGAGTTTGAATGTATACAACGGACATTTAATCTAAACTTTGACTAAAAAGAAACCTTATTAGAATTCTGTTTAATTGCTTGTTTCTCTTTGATCAGTATTGATGCTAAAACAAATAATCACCTATGCTAGTTAAGCAGGAAAGCTGCACATTGATTAGGATGCTCTGTTGTTCTCTGCTGTATGGGTGGGGTGGGGGTGGGGGTACCTAATAGAAAACTAAGCCTGAGACAGCAATAATCCTTGGTGAAATATTTGACATGATTAATACCAAGACCTGCTGTGCACAGCACACTATTTGCAAACACAACAACCCTGTCCAGGATTAAGATGGTTGTCTGTGATGATGAAGTCTAAGCCTTTCATACTTCATTAAATTACAGATCTCTCTTTGCGCTTGTTAAAGATTCAGCTCCTTTTTAAGTGACATGATTCTTGGTTTTACTGAGATCCTCGTACTACAACTCTAATCTGATGAGCTAATTCTGTTTTTTCTTTTGACATGGATACAATCCAACACTGAGAGTTAATGTTGACATAAGGCTTATACAAACTGAGGAAGATAAAACGTCAAATGGGATGCAAAATAAATAAATAAAAAGTTTGAATCCAAAATATACAAGAGTTTAAAAAAAAGGATGTATGCAATGAAGATTTTTAAATTCTCAAATGTGTCAAGATGATTATTAGGAACAATTTATTTTCATCATGATTTGTGTATTTATTTATTTATTTTTGTCCTTTTTTCCCATTTATTAATTTTTGCTTTGTAGTTTCTAAGTTACCTTTTTTTCTTTGTTTTATTTCTGTTTGTTTTGGTTGTTTTTTTGGTCCACGTATTTGAATGCCACGCCTGCTTAGTACTAGTCCTGCAGTTTTCATAACATCAATTTCATTTTAAGTTATTTTATAGAAAAAAAAAACTTTCAGACAATGCACATTTGTGACACAACATCAATTATTTGCCTGGTTTACAACATCTACTGCACAAAACTCTGTCTTGGTTTCATTAACTAATAAAAATAAAGATGTCCATCGCAGTCCAGCAGCTTGCTCCCCCTTAATAAATACATTTGCACATCATAGAAATAAAAGCGTCATTTTCTCCCTTTTATTCCTGATAGCACCATCATTCGCATCAATAATAATTTTTCCTTCCATTTCTTGTTTACCAACACCTTTTTTGTTCTTTACCCTAAAGCACCATTACTCTGGTATCCTTTAGACAAAAAAAAAAAAAAAAAGAATAAAAAGACAAAACCTGTAAATGGACATGTGAATAAGCAAAACAAGACCATGCTCACTTCTCAAAAGAAACTGTTTCCCCCTGTCCTTACCTGGGCTTCTTGTTAAGGGATGTGGAACTCCTGGAACAATTAGACCTAAAAGAAATGCTCGTAATGGCTCTTTGCACTAAGTAGCCTGGTCTGGCTTCTGGTTTGATATCTCATCTTCAAAGGCTAATTACTGAAAGGGCACAATGGCTTTTTCAATTTACAACATATTTTACATGAAACCTAACTATTGTGACTTGGTGTTCCAACGTAATCAATGTGTATTTTTAATAACTGCTGCAAAGCATTTTGCTTTTCAATGTGACATATTATCTAAAAAAAAGAAAATAATAATAATAAAATAAAAAAAAAAAAAAATAAATAAACCCTAAACATGTGCTTAAAAGAAAAATCACATTGCTGTATGGGTTTTTTGCTTATGTTTTGATGTAACACTAAAATATAGATAACCATAACTCATCCACTTAAGGGTACCAGAGAGTTTGGGATGTGGAGAGGTTTCAATTAAAACATTTTATACACAATTTATCTAAGCAGGTTGTTGTTGCCTTACATCATTTTATCATTACTTTTTATATGTGGTATTTGTAAATGTATCACATTCAATAATTAAAAAAAATGTCCTTATTTCCTCATTGCTTAAAATACAAAACTCCAGCACAAATGTCAAGCATGCAGTCTCATTGCTGTTAATGAGGACATTTTTTTTTTTTAAGTTATTTCTTTAAATTAGATTAGACATTTCTGCAGTGCAGACAGCTGTATTTCTAAACTATGTTCTCAAGGGACACGCCGCCCTGCATGTTTTTAGATGTTTACCTGCTTCATCACACTCAATTTAGACTGATGGGTCTTTAACAGGTTTCTGCTGAACTTGATGGCAAGCTGTTGAGGTAATTCACTTCCTTAAATTAGGTGTGTCAGAGCAGGGACATTTCCAAAACGTGCAGGAGAGTGTGCCTCGTGGATCAGGATCGGGAAATACTGACATGTGGCATATCACTATTTACCACATCCCAGATACATAATGACACATTTATATCAGACGGAAAGAGGGCCTTGAACTGACATTGTCATCAGTATGCAAAACAGCCTCATGTCAGCCTCGGGTTATTATAAGAGTTAAGATGAGAAAGCACAAGTTAAAAGAAACAGAAGCAGCCTCCAAAGAACATTACAAAAATATTTTCACTCATTAAAACTCAGATGGTTTGTACTCAGCACAGATCAATGCCAAAATCCAGACAGAGAATGTTGATGGGAATAAAGGAAACAGACAGCAGGGGTAAAGTAATCTGGCATAGTTTTACCAGAGTGTCTTTCTACGTAGAAAGATGGGCATGTGCAACTATAAAGACCAAAGCAACCTAAAACCCCTCTCAGGAAAAACAAATAAAAATAAAAAATAAAAATCTGATTTTTTTGCAAGTATTTTGCAAATATGCAAGGCAGTTTTTTTATTTTTTTTATTGTTTTTATATAAAACCTAGTTTGGTAAAACAGAAAAAAATGCAGTACAAAATTTGTTTCAAAATCTGTACTTTTTATTTTTCTAAATTATGATTTTTTTTTTTATACTGTATACATGCCCAAATAATAGACTGTACTTATACAGGTGGTCCCCGGTTTACGGCCGAGATCCGTTCCAACGGCTTGGCCGTATACCGATTCTGCCGTATACCG
>JARVLU010001354.1:32409889-32420436 GCA_031762415.1 Simpsonichthys santanae
TCGGTTCCGACCTACGGCAGAATCGAGCTACGAACGGTCCTTAGGTCCGGAACCCGTTCGTAACTCGGTGACTACCTTTGAGTATTAACTTTTGGTGCTAAGACAATAGTGTCTCATCCACGATATCCTTGTGAGTTCATAGACTATTTTCATAAACTAACCAGTTGGGACAGTTAAAAAAGCTACAACTCCTTTGCGCTACATTTGGAATGACATCAAGCCTGCCCTGGTGTGAACAAAGTTTACATTAAGTGAACAAATGAATGTAATGAAGGGATAACAGATCATAGCAGCTCAGCTCACTAACAGCCACTGCCCGTATAGCATATGCAGCTCCCATGTTTGCAGATCAGTCAGCTGGAAACAATTATGCACCCGGTCAGGATTCATTGAAAAACCAATGGCTTTTTCAACACATATCCAAGGTCTATTATGATAACCTGTTTTTGGATGGCACCGAACATGCAGTGAACACTCCGTTGTAATTCTCAATTACTGCTTGCGGAGACTCATTGGCCCTTAGCGCATGGAAACCTATCTGTATATTTGCGATTCGAGCTGCATTTCCAAGGTGTGAGAGCAAATGTAATGAGAAACAGCAGGAAAGTTACGATAAAACAGCACTCTTTAAACACTGTCAATTTGTGTCTAAAACTGATTAATTGAGTCGTTTGACATGCCTGCTCACTTGCCAAAAAAATTGCTTTTGTGCCATGTCTCCAAGGAAATCACTCTTAACTAATGTTAATAGGCTGGAACACTTTGGGAGTTAGCGATGTGGGACCACACGTAAACATCAGCCAATCAATTAGACTGTATCATTCTGCAGACTCCGTATCCTGCATTGACACGCTTCATAATCTCCAGACACCGACGCATGCTGCTCTGACAGACAGGCCTCAACGAAGATGTGGTTAATTCCCAAGGGTCAGCACACTGGCCATATGCCTCACAACCCCACTCAGCGACAATTCAGATTGGATTGCAGTCTCGGTGAAGACAGGGTGCCAACACAAGCACAATTTCTGCTCTTGTGCGCACTTCATACCTATGTCAGCCATGACAGCCTCTCCGCGTATTCACTCTAATGAGGAGCCTCAACATCAGGATGTCACACATGCTGCAGAAAGTGGGAACAGTGGAATGTGCAGCCTTTCTGTCATTCGTTTGACATTTTTCATGTTTGGAAAGTTGCTTCAAGACGCCTGTATCTTCAAAATGAATAAATAAATAAAATAAAGATGCCTTTGAGACCTGTTCATTTAAAATGTGATCAAACTTGTTTATTGTATTGTTGTATATAGAAGCAGCACCTTCAGTTGGTGAGACCACCGAGGTGCTCCACACAACGCCACAGGAAGTATAACAATGCTATCAAACTGTTCAACTCCTCCCCCTTTCTATAGAGAACAATATAAATTAATCCTGAACTACAATAAACACTTTAATGTTTCTGTCAACACCTGACCTGTTTTCGACCTTAATTATTTTTTTGCTATTTTTTATATCTTGTCTGATTCCTTGAACGTCACGTGCACCACAGAATGGTAGCACTGATGGGAGCTCTGCTTCAACTCAACTTTTTTTTTTTTTTGTAGTATTGTTTATGTGTTTTTTAGTATGTTAGTATTTTTAATATGTTTTTCTTAGTATGTTATTATGTTTTTCTTAGTATGTTATTAGTATATTTTTAGCATTTTTGCTGCATGATTTTATATTTCTTGTTGTTGTTTTCTTTTCTTTTTTGGCAAGTTGAGATAGTTTTTCTTGTCCTAAGCATTTAGTTTAGTTTAATTTATTTGTTAATTTTTTTTAAAAAACAATACAATACAAAACAATCCCATGAAAAATAACGTACAGAGTATAAAAAAAAATGAAAGGTAGCAGAAAGAAGAAAAAAATCTTATTATGTCTGCCCCTTTTTTTCAAACAATCAGTTCAAACCATAATACTGTAATCTTATAGTAACAGAACAAAATGAATAACTTTCTAATTTTTCTAATACAATACACTACACATGCAATATAATACAGTACACATTACGCTACTTCATATATATTTTTTAACAATTTCATTATTAATTATTATTATCATATTATTTAACAATTTCATTATCATTTCATTATATTGATGACCTTGTGTTGATTTTGCACATGACAAATAAATTTAACCTGAACATTGTGCATGTTCCTTTGTACTGAAACTCTGGCACAGCAATTTCCTGCAGGACATATAAAGTTATATCTTATCTTATCTTATCTTAGAAGGCTAATCTAGTGCTAACAAAGTCAAACATTGTCGACCAAGTTGCAGTTTTAAGTTGTGTTTTTATTTTTTATTTATTTTTTTTTTTTTTTGGTTTTTGCATTAGAACAAAATTTAGGTTACGGTCCATACACAGGGCAGTCAAGCTGTGATTCCTGATTTACAAAGCACCAAAAGGTACAATTTGCCACACATGTAAAAAGTTATGCTAGATGCTGAATATACAGTAGTATGTATTATACTGTATTGCTTTTCTTTTTCTTTTTCTTTTTTTTGCACACAACACTGCTGCCTTTGTGTTGAGTGCTTTGCAAACCATACTGGTCTTATAATTAAATCAGAGACATGAAAGCTTTTCTCCTCCTGACATGGGTGTACTTTTGATTTTAATTGTGTAAAATTAAACAGACACGTGAACAGTTGTGTGTGGAGGTCCACATTTATGCACAGCACAAACACGTATGTAACTCTTCTCTCCCACTGAACAGAAAACACAATGCTTGCCAAAAAAATGTTGCCAAATTGTTTTAGTTATTTAAGTTTGTCCTCCCTCAAAACTGCAACCAGGTTAAAAAAAAAACCCCAGAGATTCAGTCACCTAAAAATATAAATAAATCCCGTTCAAATAATATTGAATATTAAGTAAGATAATATATTTTTTAGTTAGAACTACATTTTGGAGAGAACAGTTTCTTTAGAAGGGCAGCACCCACATTTTGTGAAGCAGCTGTGCTTGAAAATTACAGGTCTAAAAAATGTTGCCTGAGCCATAAAAATGCAATTCTTTAATAATGCTCTTAACTCCTCTTTAAGAATTGACACCTGCTATACTGTAATCAACAAAATGAGCACGCTGTGTGATGATGGATAAAAATGTGTTTGCCAGCTTTGTTTTATAGCATTACATTTCACATTTCACTTCACCACTTGCTCTTGTCAAGGGCGGATGCGTTCCCCCTCCTCTCCCTCCTCCGCTCTGCTTTTCTCTGTCCTGTCTGTGAAACTGCTCCAGAGCCTCTCTCTCTACATGGCTTCCAAACTGTAAGTTTTTGCTATGGATCTGGTCAGTTGGTCTCTCAACACAATTCATAAAATTTTCTCAATGAGAAGACAAGCGCCAAGAATGCATTTACAATTGGGTTTGTGATAACTGGTTTCCTGCTTTTTGGATTCAACTGGTTACTGGTCTATCAACAAACAAGGAAGTCCTTGACAGCAAATTTGGACCTGGTCAGACTTCCTGTGTCTGTCCACTTAATTTGGACATTTGGGATTCGAGAGGACCAGCAAAGACTCAAGGCAGACAGGAATCAGTAAAGTTCTGTCTGTTCCCAAAATGTTTTTTGCTTCTCTGAATTTGGCCTTGACTGGCCAGCTTATCTCAATTTGCCTGGAGGTCCTGTAAATTGATGCTCTGCCCCCTCCCTTCCCCTCCCACTGAGGAAGTCTGTGGGACCCGGCTGAATAAACATTGTGTCATAATTTCAGGACTCTCGTATTCTCTCTGGTACTGTTCCAGGTCGACCTCGGCACGAGTGTGTTTATGGATCTCACCAGCGTGAACTGACTGATCGTATCATTCTTATTAGAACCCTTACGTTGCCTCTGGAGTGTCCTTGGCATGATCACCGCTCTTGTCATCTCACCTCCCCCGCAGAATGTCTGCGTCACTATGTGCCTATGTGAAGGGTGTTTTTTTTCATTATTGGGGTCTTTCTCCTTGGTCAAGGAAAAGAGTTCGACTGGACTTTTTTTTCTTCCAAATCCTATACATGTGTCACTTTCATCACTTTTTGTCCATCTAAACAGGTCTCACTCATAAAAGAGTCTTTGAGGCTCAATGTGATTTATCTGTATAAATAAAGTTTGAATGGATTAATTAAATCACTTTGTAGTATGGCTCAAAAATCACATCAACTATTAATTAACCAAAATATTGAATAGTCATTCAACTGGCAGAAAACAAATAAATTATAATTTAGAAACATTTTTATTCAATACAAAGGTACAAAAATATATTGGTGTAGTAAGCACTAAGGAAACACCATGACTTATTTATTGTTTGGTGCACTATAGTGCACATGCAGAGTGCAAGAAGTATGTTAACTTTTTCCCAGTAATGTTTCTCTAAGAAGAAGGTTTCAAACTACTGTATTAAATACCTGATGAAAGTAGTGGAGCAAATTAAAAAGTGAAAATAAATTAATCCCGACTGCATGTGTTGTTAAATAATTTGTTAGTAAAATATTTCAGTGAAGGCATTGAGCGAGATCACTGCATCAGTAATGAGAAATATCCTTCAGCAACATATTTAACCCTACTTAACTTACTTAATCATAAACACACACACACTAAATATGAAAAAAAAAAATTTTTTAGCAGAGTTCAGATGAGATCCTAAAGTGACTTAAGCTGCCTTGGAGTATATTTATTTCTTAATTAGCAACATCAAATCCAATTTAAATACTATATAATGAAATGACCTTTAGGATGAGTGTTCAGTTTAAATAATTTGGATGCTTTTGTCATGATCTCCACTTTTGGTCACCTGCCATGCCCACTTCTCTGCTGCAATCACACTCATGCCCCTCACCTGTTGTCTGTCCACGCCAAGTCTCTGCCAGATTATCAAACACTTTTGGGTAGCAGATGTCCAGCTATTCTTCCATGTCCACGCCTGATCTTCTTGTCTCGACCTCATGCCTGTTCACTGGATTTGCCGCCCTGTCTGCCCCACGTCTAGTTTGTTCAGCTTTTCTGATTCTGGTAACTACAACCTTTTTATAGCCATCGGTTTTTGGATTAAGGATTCCCCTCTGGACTTGTTCTCGGACCTCGGCCTCCCCATGTATGACCCTTGCTTCTCTACTCGGACCTCCCTCTCCAGCTGCTTGCCCACCTGTACAGCATTTGGTGAAATTTCAAACATTGTAATTGTGAATAAAAGCATATTTTCTATATTTATGTGACTCCCCTGTGCTCTCTAGCGCCCCCCATGGGGGTCGGGCCCCCCAGGTTAGGAAACACTGGTCTAAACTATCAATGGGGGTCAATTTAATTGCAACAATTCAGAATTTAATTTAAAACATAAAAATGTTATGTTCACATAACCATCATGTTGTTGTATGGGCTGTTTTTTAATTACTTTAGTAAAAAAGATATTTATATAAAGCATTGCTAAACAAAAATATTAAAAGTGCAGCGAGTTTGACGAGGTGTTTTACTGCTGGAAGGAAGAAAAAAAAAACGGAATCATGATCAAAATGTTAATAAAGAACAGATATTTTACTTGGTGTGTGTCTTTTTGTGGTTCACCTAAGAGCTGTAACACTTTCATGCAGAAAACTGAACAAACATTCAGCTATTTTTAAAACATTCGTCACCCAAGAACTAAAATTGCTTTCAAGTTATTCAAATCAATAAATGAGTCTGGCACATGTTCAAAAATTCTCTGAACAACAGATTACATTTATAAATAAGACGGAAAATGTGGGAATTATCTCATCTACAGAGCATTTTGAGTACTTTTCAGTAAAAAATGTGAAGTATGAAAAGTGCAGGATTTCTTAAAGTCATTTACATACATTTTATACCATCAGCGCCGGCCAGAAGAAATGCAAAATGGCGTTAACTGTTGGATAAAAGTGATACCACTGTATGGCGTCTGTGCAGTAAAGTGCAGCTGATGTATGGTGGAGAGGCTGAAGCAGTGCCGGTTTTGAGATTGTCATTAAGTTCAATTATACGCTTTTCTTTTAAAGGAATGAATGCTGCACTTCTTGTGTTCCTACTCGTACTTTTCAGTCTGCACCCCGAGTCCTTACCTCTCCATTCTCAACACCCCATTTGAAACGTATTTTATTGAGCTCGAGCAGCTCATTAATAAATGTGTATTATGATAAGCTTCATTTGCTAGTACAAGTACTTGAGAGATAGATGGCTTCTGGTTCCATTAGTTCCATTATACTCCCAATATAGCTGGTGCTCATGAACCTACTCGTGAATGGATGACACCTGCTCTATTTTACCACAAATGCTAATCGATTCATGTTGTACACAACTAAGTACATTTCCTGAACCTATATGATCTGTATTTTTAAGACGTGTTTTGATTACCGGAGGGTAGTATGAATTTCCTTCTGTTTACCAGTTTTGCAAACACACCAGTACAAGTAATATTTAATCTGGTGAAGCATTAAATCTTGCTTGGAGATAAACTGTTAGCTCACTTTGGCACATGAATCTGACCTACATGAATGTTTACAAACCTTTTCCTGAAAGCTAAACTTATAAATTTGCAGCACAAATTCAAGTACACACCTTGCAGCTTGCATAACAAATTCTGTTTATGCCTTTAGCAGTGGGTTGATAAGTCTCCTATTAATATAGATTGTTCCTGGGTAGTGCATTGTAGAGTCTCAACTTTAAACTACTTTAACTATGAAATAAATGCAAATTTTATTTGCAAATAGAAAAGTTTTACATGAACTTTCAGCATAAAAGTAATAAAGTTCCCACGGTTTAAAACTTCTACTGTCAAGGTTGCCAGTTTGTCTCTGACAATTTGATTCAACTGGCAACAACCGGCAAGACAGTTCATATCAAAAATGTGCTCTCCTTATTATTTTAATGATCACTGTCAATCTTGATGGATTAGTGTATGCATTATTGACCTGCAAATATGAGCGAGACAGCTTCAGCATGCTTCACTGAAGGAGCAGTTTGGTTTTATGGGCAAACCCATTAGGCACGTTAATCAGGATAAAAATGTCTAACTCATCTATTTTCAGTGGCTGACCGCAATAATGAGTCATTAAACAATGTGTTTCAGAGAAATCCATCTCCATCTTGGCCCAAAGATATTCTCAGATTATTCGTTACATCTCTTGTTCGCCTACATATTAGAGGATGAGATCAAATTTTAAGGACATCTACCGAGTAAGATAGACAAAGATTAAACCAATGAAAATCAGGCTTTGAGAGGTTAATCTGGAGTTAAGGATTCAGTGTCGGCCTCTGTGTTAATTGAATTTTCTTCTGCTGTTAAATGTTGTTAACTCATCCTGTCCGACAGGTGAACTGTTTTTATGAATTCATATTTTGAGTTGTTTGTCATGATAGTTGATGTGTGGCATGTACACAGTGCTATGGAAAAAAAAAAAAAAAAACAAGCAAACTTAATTGAGTTTGCATTTGCCATTTCTTTGCAGATTTTGGGAATATTAAGTGTATAGTTTCAGTTTTCTAGGCTCTTTTGGATTTTTAGATCTCCTTTGATACCAGTCTTTTATTTGTGGAATATAGATGTATATTGTCTGTTTGTGCAATCACATTGTTCCAAAATTGTCTTGGTATATTTCAAGACAACATTTTTCAGACTATAAAACGCACCAGATTATAAGCTGCAATAAGCAAAACAAAACAGATACGTCAAATTTTATTAAACATATTCACAATAACTCTCAGCATTGTTCAGTTGTACCACATAAAATCAGTTCAAGGTCATTGAGCACAACCAGAATTGATAAATAAGATGCACCAAATTATAAGGCTCACTGTTGATTTGTGAGAAAATTAAAGGATTTTAAGTGTGCCTTATAGTTCAAAAACACTAAACTATTTTATGCTACAAAGTATATATGTCAAATTAGCAAAATCATCACAAACTGATTTAAATGGAGAATGTGTCATGTTCAGTGCTAGCAACCTGTCAATCAAACCACACTACTCAATCAAGATTGATGACAAAAATAGAATTTTGGATTTGTTGCGTGTTGCAAAAAACATTTAATGTAAATTTATGTTTATTCACATAAATGTCTAAAAACTGTTTAAGCTCATATCATCCAAACATAAATGAATTCAATCAGTATTTAGCTGAGAAGTGACTTGTGGACCTTAAAGACCTGCATGTCTACAAGATGTTGTATAATCTTTATATGATGTTTGTGTTTATGCATGGAAGACAACAGGAAATGGACCAATCTACTTTTCAGTACAGAACTAGAATAATGATGCATGCGTTATTACTGTGAATAACGTTTTATTCATTTTTATACATTACTTAATTATTAACCCTCTGTGTGGAGCAGGGGCTGCCGTCTAGGGCATCCGGAGGAGCAGATGGTGGGGGTTAAGGGCCTTGCTCAAGGGCCCAGAATGATGCAAATGAGTGTGGAGGCAGGTGTGGGTGCTTCACCTTTCCCACCCACATTTTGATGTCAGTCCAGGAAGTTGAACTGGCGACCTTCAAATTACAGGTCCACCTTCTCTAACCTCTGCGCCACCACTCCCCCATAGATGCCTTCACCTCCTAACATCTACAAAACATCATTTAACAAGATTATATCCACAATGAGGCCAAAGTAAAAAACGAAAGTGACTGCTCTGAAACTGAGTGGAATGTTTCTTTAATTTAGTAAAAAGCATGTAGTTAAGGAGAGAGATGAGCTTCTCAGCTTTCTTGTCTTTACATCCTGCTGCACAAAAGGAACAAAAGAGTCCCCCATAAGAATGATGCTATATGACTAATTGGCTTCATTAGAGTTTGCTGCTGCAAGCGAAGACAAGAAAGGAACCTCCAGCGCTGACAGAAATGAACCAGTCAAAACAGTGAAAATGCAAAAGGGGAAACGTCAAACGCACGTACGGAAATCCAGGCTGTTTCTCTGCATATCTGAGAAAAGTTAGTCAAAATGTACTAAATGCTTAAACAATAAGAAAACTGTGGTTGCTGCAAAAGGAACAATGTGAGAAATCAAACACTACCTCTTATGATTTGTTTCTTGAAAAAAAGACCAACAATTAAAAGAATCAGTTCATCAAAGTGTTCGATAAGGTTGTGATGTTAAAGGAGTCAGAGAAAGCGGAGTTGTAGTTTGTTCTGTAAATGTGCTTCTGAACTTGTGTTTGATATTTGGAGGGCATCTAAGTGCTGTGCTGCACTATAAGTGCCTTTATTATGTCCTCATTATGGAATACTGTGCACTTCTCACCATTAATGACTAACATCTTGGCAACATAAGGGAATGGGAGGGTCCGATAATTGATTTTTATCTTGTAGGTGGTGCGTACATCAGTTCTAATGGTGATACCAGCGCTAAGCTATCTGTAGACAGTTTTTTCTCAGACATTGATGGAGCATGTTTTGAGGCAATGCTTTGTATTTGTGCATGCTAATTCCATCTTTGCTGTATAATGTTAGGTGTAAAACCATGTCTGAATGGTGTAACCTCTGGCTCAGACTAGCTGACACACAGCTGTGTTCGCTTTATTCACTGAAGTAACATAAATTGTATTTAATAAATGTTTCTCTGTTTAGTGTGTGAGAGGTGGGATTATTTATTTGCCCTTGCTTATAAATTAGTCTGCAACACTCATCTTTCAGTTCAATTCAATTCAGTTGATTTATTTAGCACAAAGTCTCAACAGAAGTCGTCTCAGGGCACTGAACAGAAACATTAACGTATATAAAAATAGTTAATACGATTAATTATCTGAGGAGCAGACTGCTTTCATCACAGACTTGAGCAAGCATGAAGGCGACAGTGGAAAGGAAAAACTCCGTCATGAGGACGAAACCTTTGGCAGAACCAGCAGCCATCTGCTTTGACCGGCTGGGTTTGAGAGGAGCAGATACACAATGGCAGGTCAAGAATCAAATGTTAAGATTGAAATTGTATCAACGAAAACTATTCAATAATAACCCAACAATGTTCAGTCAGGTCATCTGGACGTTTTTTTTTTTTTGTGCTGAGACGTTTCTTCCATCCAGAAGGCTTCATCTGTCTGAGGAGACACCAAACAAAACTGCTTCTCCCCCCAACAGTTGGATTGTATACCTGGATTATTGAGCATGGGCTTTGGCATTTGATATCAACTATTCATTTTAAGAAATGAGGTCAATTTGTCCTCCAGCAGTCTAAGCCTATAGGAGACACCCAGATAAACCATTGCAATAATCCAGTCTAGATATGACAAAAGCATGAACCAGTTTTTCTGAATCATTTTTAGATAAGATGTCAAACTTCCAACAAATGTTTACTTCATGCATTCATTTAATGTACACTTATTTCACTCTTTATCATTCTAATCCACCCATAAAACCAAGAAAGAACCATAAACCAGGGTAAACGATTCATTCTGTTTTTATAATAACAAAACTGGACAAAGGGATATACTGTACACAATAAATTTTGGCAGCACTCAACTTTTATGAGAATGTTTTATTCATGTTTTATTGAGTCTGTTTTAACCTTTACTTTCATCTGTTGGTTTGGACT
>JARVLU010001354.1:32484787-32496210 GCA_031762415.1 Simpsonichthys santanae
CCTTTCCAGCCTGATCCCTCTGTCTTGCCAATCGGTACAGGTCCTTCTCACCCTCTTTAGTGTCCAGTCTCCCATACGGACAATAATTTAATGGATTTAGTATTTTGACCTTTAAACTGTTTACTTGCACTAGAAATGTTGCATTTATATACTGTATACAAAAAAAGTTTGGTACAGTTGTTATCCTTATGGATAATCAGTAACAGTAAAAATATTATGTTTGCTGGAGCTCCAGCTGAGTAAGAGCTGACGCACATGCAAAACTGTGGGAAGGTGTGAAATATACCATTATGCGTCATAGAAAAAGTTGTTTTATTTTAGATGGTTATCTGCAAAATTCTGCGAATAGTCGTGATGTAAAAATAAATAGTAAAATTGTACAAAGCAGGCCCACTCTGCTGTGACTGTGCAAGGTCAAGCTTCTGTAATAAATAAGAAAAAAAAAGCTTAATTTACACTTAGTTGCTCCTGAAGTAGCTGCAAAAAATGTTTTTAATTTTTATTTTTTAATGGTTTGATGTAAATAACACTTTTTAGAAGCACTAAAAATTGTTGGGTCATAAACAACCCAATGTTGTGCTGAGTTAAATTTGGGAAAAGTCAACCCTGGGTCACCCATTGGTAGTTTTAGCTCAACTCTAGTTGTACCTTGGATTGGGACTATAAAACTGACACTAACTGACTTTAGCGTCAGCTAAATGCCAAAAACTAATGTCATTTTTTAAGACAAAACGCACTTTCTAGATTAACTTTAAGATACCAATAAAGCCAACAAAGATAATCATCTTGTTTTGTGTTGCTTTTTACCATCTTACATTTCCTCATTATATTGTAAACTGAAGAAACAGCCAAGATACAGAGTATCTTTGTTTACAGTTTTGGTTGGTGGTGTGCCTCGTGATTTTTTCAATGAAAACAATGTGCCTTGGCTCAAAAAAGGTTGAAAAACACTGATCTACTCAACAAAAGGTTCTGTTCTTATGATAAAAAAAATAAATACATACATATTTCAGAGGATTTTTTTTCTCTCTGTCCATGATCTGTGATGGTACATCAAGCAGATGCAACTCATGAAGTTAATTAATGGAAAATATTTGTCAGATAGCGGCAGGAACCCGACGTCCACTGTTGTTGCCACTGCAGCAGCAGTGGTACAAGTCATGCAGAGTAGTAAATATTTATGTCTCCAATACCCCAATTAGCCAGCTTGATGGACATTTTGTGATTTAAACACTGTGCAAAAGGCAGAGTAGGAGGCAAACAATATAAATCAAAGCCAAGACGTAAATCCATTTATTGCATTTATCTAAAGCATTGATGTTTTTTCCACACAATTAAATTTGTCATTGTTAAAAAAAAAAAAATGCATGCTGTCTTTAAAAATCCTATCAATGCAACGCATACAATAGGTTATTGTTTCAGTCATGAGGAATGTAGTACCAAAAACAACTGCTGGCACATTTTTTTAATAGAATCTCCAAAAAAGTGTTGTTGGTAAATGTTTTAACACAGCTGGAAATAATACTTGTCGATATGTCTTGGTTCCAAATCAGCATCCAGGGCACTGGACATGATGTTTGAGCTTAGGAGTTAGGATGCCGGGAGTTCCTTTCGTGTGCAGTGTCACCGCCTAAAACAGGAGATAATGTCAGCACTGCAGAGATTAATCTGCCTCAGCTAAGGGCAGAGATTAAGGCCATCCATGAAAGTGGGGCAACACACCATCAGCGATTTGCTAAATGGAACAGGGTCTCTCCAGCTGAATTTGAATTGTGCCGCTCAGTGTTATTTTTTCTTTTCATAAAGTGCACTCCTGTATTTGTATAAAACTCCATGATATTCTGAAGTTGACTAATGAAATAAAAGATGATACTCGATGTGTCACTCACCCTTTTAAGGGCCATAAAATCACTTTATGAATATCTTATGTTTCAGCGGAAGCTCAGTGTAAGAACTGCTTGAGAGTTATTTCTTACTTTAAGTTAACATTTTGGTCATATAAGGCATGGATTATTAAGGGTTCTAAATTTAAAATAAAAATCTAATCCACTCTCTAATCCATCCTAACAGGATTTGCCACATGTTTAACAACCATCGCCATTGTTTCAGATGATGTGATTCACCAGTTCTCCTCCACTGTCTAAATTACAGCTAATTGCAGCAAGATTATTAAACAAGACGCATATGTACTAAGAATGAGAAACAACTGTGTAACTTGCAAATAATCTGTGCAAAACAAACACTTAGACTGCTTATGTTGACTGAAGACACGGGCCTTCATTACACCTTCGCACTGACGGAAGCCCCAGCCTCCGCTCCCATGCTGTTGCAGAACACGTGAACATCAACTGGTTAATTACAGAGCTAGCTGAGGTTAAATCGGCAGCACTTGTCATTAGCTGCATCCCAAACAATGGGAATGACACGTTTATTAGGTCTTGCTGACAAATTGGAAACGGAAATTGCTTCAAGCATTTACTAAACGCCTCTTTAATCTCCTTCTTTATGCAAATTAGACTCTGAACTATACTGAGTGCATAGCAACACATACTATTCATTTTGTATAATATACATTGTGTGAACATTTTTGGATATAGTCAATGTAAAATTATTAAAGTTGTCTAAGATTGACAAATATTGTTTATTTTGAATGATTAAAAGATTTAGAAGCTTGTAACTTTCATGAATAAAAGTCTCAGGGGAAATCCCAAACTTTAATCTTACAAACTTAACACTTCACAAAGTATATATGAATAAATAAATGATTCTATTTTCTTTTAAGTTCTTTCCTTATTCCTATTCTTGTACATCACTGACTCTGCTTCCTGTCGCTCCCCACCTGAAAAGCGAGACGAGGTGAGCTGGAGACAAGGAGAAAAGTGTCAAAGCAACAGTCTGTCAACAGAAAGAAAACCTTGTTTTGAAGTTGTTCTTTCAAACCTGCATCAATTAAAAAGTGAAGTTTCACAGACGTTTCATCTTTGCAACTACCCCATACATTTTCCAGTCTTCATTAGATGGACATCAACAGTTGTCACTGCTCTCCCTTCTCTCCTTTCTCTTCCAAATACATTTTAAGAACTGACACATCTTTCAAACTGACACGCAGAGATTGATTTCCCGAACATAAGAAAAATAAGAAATTGAGAAATAAGAAATGCCTTTACGCTCTGACTGAGTGCTCTGTCAGAACCTACAGCGCAAACGTTGAGAAAAATAAATTGTAAAAGATTTACAAATAGTACTTTGACAATGACACTTCAAAAATATGAAATGTGTAGTTGAAATGCTGATTGCTGACTGGTCTGTTTTTGTATTGCTTTAATAATTGCATAGCTTAAAGTGATCAAAAGTTCATCAAAAAGCCCAAAACAAAATAAACCGTTATGTTATATCATACCTATTAGCAGCCCATCAACATCAAAGTGAATGTAGAAATGTTCAAATAGTGTCACATTTTATTAGGATGCCTCCCTTTGGAGGTTTTCCATGCATACCCCACTGGTAAGAGACCCTGGGGAAAACCCCAAACTCAATGGAAGGATTGTGCATCTTCTCTGGCTGCAACCTCCAGATTAAAAGACTCACCACCAACCACCGAGCTACTGCAGTATTTGGTAATATTAAACTACCTTTATAAATTATTTTAATGGTTATCATATGGGGACAACATGGTGGCGCAGTTGGTAGAGCTGATGCCTCTCAGCGAACAGGTCAACCAAGCTCAAATCTCGGTCCGGGGACGCTTCTGGGTGGAGTTTGCATGTTCTCTCTGTGCATGCGTAGGTTTCCCCCTGGCAATCCAATCCAATGGTTTCCACCCACAAACCAAAACCATGCATGTTAGACTAATTGGTAACTCTGAATTGTCTCTTGGTGAGACAGAGAGTGAATGGTTGTCTTGTTTGTCTAAATGTGTCCCTGTGATGGACTTGTGCCCTGTCCAGAGTTTCCCCTGCCTCTTGCACAGTGATTGTTGGACATGTCCACTGGTGACCCGTCACCCAAAAACGGAAAGTGGGTAAAGATAATGGATGGATGGGTAGATGGTTGTCATTTGGGCTGTAAATACTATTTAAAATATGTATTAGATACTGTACATACACTATTGCAAGTTTGTCTTCAAGCAGAATTAAATATTATAGTTTTTGTTTATTCTGGAAGGTCCAATATTTTACATCACTCATGTTAACATTACTGCCAGTTTTGTATGTATGTTACCTGAATGGTTGTCCACTGCCACCATGGTTTAAGTGATTTAATTTTACAGATATTGAGCAAAAATGTAAAGTAGTAGTGACCGAGGGTCATTTCTATTAATGGTGCATGACATTTCATGATGTTGTATGACATTTATTTTCATGCTTTGACCAAAACAGTTGCAATTTAACTTCTCAATATTAGAAAATCTTTACATAAAACAATGATGTAAGGAGTGATAACTATTGTAATGAATTCTAGACCAAAAGATAGCTGATGTATAAGGTCCTATTCTAGATAAACAAGACTGAAGGGTCTGGTACAGATCACCGTTTCCCTTCTTACCTAATATGATGCGACTATGTATCATAGGTTCATGAAGTGTTTTCAACCTACCATACTTAATGGTCACATTTTTCTTGGTATTAAATAATCCTGTATAGGGAGAGACTTTTGTTTTTAAGTGTTTCTGGCCTTTTTCAGTTCTCCAATTTGTGCAGAAATTGCCTATCTGCACCGCTTGATGTCTGAGTCTATCTCCCACAACAAATCTACTGTATTAGGGGGAGACATGCTTCTTAAATTAAATAAAACTTTTGTGCAATAAATTGGGTGAAAAAGTTTGCAAAAATGGCAAAATATTTTTTAAAAAGCAACAACTTAACTTGTTATTGTAAAACAATAATGTGATGTTTTTAGTTATGTAAACATGAAAATATAAATTTTTTCACAAACATTGAAGTGCAACTAACAGTTTGTAAAAATAAAACGTGTTCAAAGATGAAAAGCTATTCAAGATTATCTTGGAAAATATCTAAACACTACAGACTAATTCTCGAAAACTCCAAAGTGCTCCCTGAATGGGTTCACAACCTTAAAGCAACATAAAATGGTCAGAAGCTGGACATATGGGTTAACTGCAGGAGGTCAGCCAAGTGTTTGTGTTTATGAGACGTTTGCAGCAGTTAATAATTTCCAGGTTTTGTCTGTTTGTCAGCAGGATGGCCAAACACAGACGATGAGCACATTGAGTATGGGTGTGTTGCACATAGAACATAATTACCAATATGAACATTAACGCAACATGACTTTGTGTCCATAAAAGAAGCAGCAGGGTTTTTTGTTTTTTTTTCCTTCTTCAAATACAGTATATACACTTGTGCATCTAAATCATACTACATCCGTAGTTTTTTTTTCTTCTTTGTAGTTTTCAAAATTGTGTTGTTAATAAATTTATCAAAATCTTTATACATATATGTACAGTATTTTTCCCATAAAAATGTGTTTTCTCACACATGACCAAGCTACAAATTCAACTTCATTTAACTTCAACATTAATGTGATTTGGGCCAAAGGGGGAAAAAAAAAAAGTTTTTGAGAAGCTTAATGAGTGTGATAAGTTACAGCTGGAGCGGCTCTGCTTGAGCAACAACACACGTGTCCACTCCAACAATTAAGCAGATGCATGACTACCTTATGTGTTTCTGAGCCACACTGAACAGTGAACTCTACCTTTGCTGTATCAACTAGTTATATCGCTGCCTTTTAAACACTGATAGCAGTAAAAACTGAGGGTTTCTTCATATCACCATTAAGATGCACAGACTCAAGGTGAAATCAATGACAAGCCACACAGGCATGGATGGAGATAACAGAACTGGTGAGAAACATGTCTAGTAGACAAACCCTAATTTAGATTTTGAAAAGAAAGGAGGACACAGACTTAGTCACGTGAAATAGTTTTAAAGTTTTTGAAAGTGGAAAAATATTTTATGTACAGTCACATTGCAATGGATTTGTGCTCTTTTCAGGTGGTTCACACGAGACTTGTAAGCGGCAATATTGTTTGTGTTGGGTGATCTAATCAAATCTGACCACATACAGGTGGGAATGGGACGACATGCACCAATAATCTGTCCTCAGGCCACATTTGAGCTTGGAAGAAAAATGTCTAAAAATCAGATCTCTGTTGGTCTATTATAAAGCACAGCAAATGCTGTACTATTGTTATTATTGGTGAATACATTTGGTCAAATAACGACTCACGTTCCAACACATTGTATTATGCTAGTGTTTCATTCTTTGTACGCATCTAATGAGAACTTTTCCGTAGATTTTAAATTTCCAATTGCCAGTGGCAGACGAAGGGAAACCACTAATTCTCCTATGAGCCTTCATTTCCAGTTCTGTGTACAAATGAATCACAAACACAGCTGGAGGGCACATCCCCATTTTATTCTAGCTACAAGATCAGTGCTGTCGCTGGGCTGAGAGATAACTGGCTTACCTTACCGTCCTTTATGTGAATGTCAAAGTGTTCATGGAGGGGGCATGACACACCAGCATGAACCACTTTATTCTGCTGCTGCACTCCCTCAGTGGTGCCACAGAAGAGGTGGTGTACCGCACCTTTCTAATTGCTGTATAGTTGCTGATATAAATGTGGGAGGAACGAGAAGTGTCCTACTTTAAAATAAACACATCAAATATAGCAACTAATCCCTACAACTGATCTATCGTATTAACTGTAATTGTTAAATGTTTATTCATGTTTATACTATCCCTAACTTTAACACAGCAACTTAAGTTCAGGACAATGCACAAGGAAAGAAATTTAAAAAATGTCTTGTTAAAATGGTAAATGTACCCGTTGAGAAGAAATTGCACAAATAAATGTGTTTAAATGCTACCGTTCTTTATGGCAGTCCACTATGGACTAAATTTACTGTTAGATGTTTACTTCAACATTTTTTTCCCCAAGATTTTAGGTATGTCTGATTTAGCCACGTGCCATCAACGGCCACCCAAATGTAGGTCAGTCATTTCTTCCAAATTCTGCCAAATGCCTTTGCATTTAGTGTGAAAATGCATTTTGAAATTGCATATTGTTTTCTCTGGAAAACATTTTAAAGAAAAGCCGCAGAATGGTAGCACTGACGTGAGCTCTGCTTCGACTCGATCTTTTTTTGTTCCTGTTGTTTTTGTTTTAACTCTTTGTGTGCCAACAATGCACATCCACGATATGGGCATGACTGCGACATTGTGGAGTTTTCTTTGTCGCTGCCTTACCATCCTGCCATTGTGGTTCAGTCCTTCCAGCCTCAGGCTCAGGCCTGTCACGGTAGCCATCTCCAGGATCCTCCATCTGCCTGCATGGACCAAACTCTAAAGACCCGTTTGGTTCCACGGGGAAACCTTGGATGTTTTCAGTCTGCCAGACTCTGTTCTGGAGACAGTCTGGAATGGCAGCTGCTGCAGTTGTTATCACCATCAAGCTGCTGACGAGATCTGCTAACAAGACATGCTAATGCTGTTAACAGGATCCTCCATCTGCCTGCGAGATTTTTTTTCATCAACACATTTTTGATTTACATGCAAAGATCAAAGATATGTTTGGAATTTTTTTTGTCTCCAAACCCTGTGTGTCATTTTTCACCACTTATTGTCTGTCAACAGATCTCACTTGTAAATGAGTCTTTGAGGCTCAATGTGATTTATCTGTTTAAATAAAGGTTGAATGAACAGACCGTACTCTATGGACTTGTTCAGTTCTGTGGAGAAATCCTGGATGTTCTCTGTCTGCCGGACCCGGATCTGGAGGGCAGTCTGGGATGCAGCTGCTGCAGTCCTTATTATCATGAAGCTGCTGATGGGACCTGCTGACAAGACCTGCTAACGCTGATAAAAAGACCACACCACTTACTGAACCACACTGCTAGCAGTATCATGCTGCTAATGGGACCATGTTGCTGAGATAGCCTCACAGGCATCTGAACCACTCTGGACCATGCTGCTGTAGAATTTTTTTATTTTTATTTTTTTCACTTTTTGTGCCTTCTTTATGCATTTTTGTTGCGTGCTTTGATTTATTTATTTTTTGGCAAGTCAAGGTGTTTCTTCTCATCCTGAGCATTTGATTGTATTTTTGACCTTGCATTGATTTTACATATGACAAATAAAACAAACCCGAACCTAAACTCATAAAAACTGCACCGTTTGATACATTTCACAAAAATATTTTTTATCTTTGCTTTCATACTTTGCAATGAGTAGCTTTCAGGTTTAAGGTTTATGGATGAGGTTGTCAAGTCAAGCACATCATCATCTTTACAATAATTCATGATTTGTGACCTGTCCAAGGAGTACCTCTCGCACAAGAATGGACATGGGCACCAGTAACTTGCACGACCTGAAAAGGAAGAAGCAGATAAAGGATGGATGGTAAAAGCCAAGTCAGTCCGATGTTAGTAAAGTAAAATAATTGCTAAACCTCACCAGTGTGCAGTTATTTTTAAGGGAAAAGCTGTTCATAAACATTAAGTCAGTACCATAGGTAGCAAGTCTCATATTTTGATCGAAAGTTCAGATAAATGGACCTTTTTGTATAAAGAAGATGCAATCTCACTGCAACACCCAAAATGTAATATTAGAATGACTCCCTGTTGTGATAATAAGACTTATGCTGACAAAAGACACAATGGGAATGTTTGCAATGTGCCTCTAAGTGTAGCTGTGTTCATCCTGATTCTGCTTCATTTTTCAGGGATTGAATAACAAAGTGACAAATATCACATCCCACTTTCGTTGAATGTGCTGGTTGAAGGCAGTTTCAGCCATATTTTTCTTTGGATTGTGTGAAAAGACTCAGTCTAGTTTGTGCTACTTTGAACATTACAGATAACAATCCTTCAAGGAAAAAAAATAGGGGTAAAATGATCTGTCCATGTATACAGCCCATAGGAATATTTGTATTTATGCTGCCAACTTTTTTGTGAGGATTATTAGCAATGTAAATGGGAGCATGCACACCTCAGTGCACATCACACCAGTAGTGGTTCAGATTAGGCTGGCTTTTTCCATTTCTTTTGTCAGTTTTGGTTTGCATCAACTGAAATGGTGCTGAAAAAAACAAATGGAAGTAAACACAAATATAACAAGATAGTATTCTGTTGGCAGTTATTCGAAAGAAGCAGAGTTTATTCATAGTAACTGGAACTGTAAAATCCCTTGACTTTACCTGACCTCCTCTGTCTGGCAATGAATATTTTAGAACCTGGTTCCTGTGGGAATGAATTTATGTTCTTTTTGACATTGTAATGAAATACTGCATCGAATAAGTTCGCTGCCTTGCAAGTAGTAAATGCGACAGCACAACAGTATTTATCTGAAAAATAAAAAAAAATTGTGCAAGTTTCACACTTATTCAAACATATAACTATACAGCATAAAGAACAATAACTTCACCAAGGTCCACTTCTAATGTTTTACTCTATGATTTAGACAATTAAACAAGTAAATATAACCCAGATGATCATACCATACCAATTTATTTATAAAGCACTTTAAACAGCAACAAAGCCAATCAAAGTGCTGAGTCTAAAATGACAGTCTAAAATGTCTTGCATCAAAAATACCAATTAAACAAACAATCAAACAAAAAACAACAACAGTAAGTCATGGATTTTTGCATAATTTGCATGCCCTGCAATTTATATGCCAAAGCAACATATTTATGGATTATTTCCCATATTTGTAAACAGTTTTTTGGCTGAGATATGACCGTTTACATTTATTCTGACTGAAAAAAAAAAAAAATTAACACAGCCATTTTCAGCTGCTAGGTGGCACTTTTATGGCATGCCATTGCATCATGTAATATGTAAAAGTGGCTATTAATGACACAATTGGCTTGCCATAGCTTGCCACCGTTGTCCAAATTGCTTGGCGCAACTGTCAAATCAGCTTCATTTCACTGCACTGCCCCGGCAAAATGCAGCTAATTTAAACCCTTAAATACATTAATTAAGTAAAAGTTCAACTGAGACACACCTAATGTTGCACAAACAAAAAATTTTTTAGGTGCTTGTCTTGTTAAATTTTGAAGAAATGCACAGTGTTCCTACTTCCTGATTTCCTCCCTCTGCACGCTCCCGAAGCACCGAAGCGGCGAATACTTGTAAAATGCAGCCGATTTGACCGTCAAAGTGCATTTATCAAGGAAACGTTTGTTTTTAATTGGTAATCTTGTTAAAGTTCTCCCGTGCACGCTCCCACTGCCGCCATTTGGCAGCCAATTGCTTTTTGGCGCAACACCGGCCCACATTTCCGGGTTGTCAACAGTGACTCTTAACAAACACGACACTTCAACGTTGAAGTATTATACAGGCGACATATTTATGGATTTTTTTCACTTTATTAGACATATTTGGACTGAAGAGACTTGTAGGGCGGTGCAACATGTACAGCGGAAAATACAGTAGCTTGTATGGAGGGTGGAACGTGACATTTTCTTTATTTCATGATGTATTTATTTAATTTTGTCACGTTCCACCCTCCATAGACTGGTGCTGGTGGGGGACAACACCAGTAAAATAAATATACTGTATTGGGAGAGTATTCTGGGGGATTACTAATGTACTCACACACATTTGTGCCTGGGTGTTTATTTGATTTAGTACCAGAACCATTCGTTTGGACCTCTGAATTGAAATGGCCCCACGATGGAAACTGGGAAGAGCCGTGCATTGCTCGTGAAATTTCTAGTCCTCACCACGCTGGGGTTCTTTGCAACTGGAGCCTTTCAGGAGGAGCTGCTGGCAGGTTGGGTATGTCAGTCTTTTCTGAGATGCACCATGACAGCTGTATGAGATGGCCTCATCCATATGACACCCAGATGCATCAACTTCCCATACGTCATGGCTGAAAATCTCTGTCGATGCTCAGTGACTCATTTCTGGAGATCAAATATTTAATAAATCAGCCTCTAAGTTTACCAAGCTCCCAAGTGCCTCTGTGTTAACTGTAATTATGTTATTAAACTCATGCATAACATTGGAAATGCTTCAGTCTCAGAAGTACACTGCTGGCATATCTGCCATTTAATTACAGTACCAGCGTGTATTTCATGTACAATAAATCATGTCTGACATTGAGATGGGCAGCTGTCCTTTGCTTTACTTCCACACATTTGTATTTGACTATTTTACCTTTTTAATAGGTGTGTAGCTGCTCTGACAACTGCAGCTTCACACACAATCTCTTCTCTTTGTTCATGTGTGTCAAATACATTTTTACACCCCACTGCTTTTTTAAGAGCTTCCCTGACTCACGTTCCAGGAAATTCCTCGATTTCCTGCATCTAGACTTTTTTGTTGTTGTTGTTGTTGTTGTTGTTGTTGTTGTTGTTGTTGTTGTTGTTGTTGTTGTTGTTGTTGTTGTTGTTG
>JARVLU010001354.1:32501297-32512015 GCA_031762415.1 Simpsonichthys santanae
TAACAAAATTAATAACTCTACATAATTATTCTAATCTATAATACACAAATTACATAACAAAATTAATAACTCTACGTCATTTCATGTTAGAAACTAACAGGAGACCTGAACATCTTTTTCAACTTGCCTGTGCTTACTTACCTTTTTAGGTGCTTAAGTTAATAATGTTTTATAATTGAATGCAAAAACTGAAAAGCCTCTGAACTATCATCTAAACAGAACAAGTTAGTGGAAAAGTTTATAAAACAATATTGCACACTAAGGCAGTTTATACATGACCACAAACATTTTCTGTGTGTGTGTTTAATTAAATAGAAGAACCCACAGAGCTCTGGTGATCATTTTGCTAAACAATGCAAAATGCAACGTTAAAAAAAAAAAACGCAACATTTATTTACTATAATGGATCAGAACTTGGCTTCTTTTAATCGATGGAAATACAAAATGTCTCCAACTTCAGCTGAGTCTGGTGTACGATCCCCAGCAGCCAGCTGCCATCTCAACTAACTCCATGCTCTTTATTGAAGCAAGAGTTGTTTTCAACTCTACAGAGGTTCAACTCTATATTGCCCATCTAGACTTTTATGAGTAATGACCTGTTACGTCGGTGATTCCCCACCACCACCACCCCCTGCAGCTTCAATCACTCAGGTGATGATACAGTGGGAATGTGGTGGGATAGCCCTGAGCAGTAATTACTCAGGTGTGGTGTCCTGAATGAGATGATGGGCTCTACACTCACCCCAAACTAGAAAACAATAAAACAGAGACCAGAATGGACTCCAGAGCAGGCAATCAGAACCTGGTGCAGCCTGGGACAAAACAAATGAAGCAGAAAATAAGTGCAAGTGGATTATGGTCGACACAAAACACTGACCCTGCTGCCTGCGTTTCACTCATTTTAAACATTTTCATGCAAGAAATCTGGAAGAAACATCCGAGGCTAACAGTCAATATGAAAAACAATGTGATCAAACTGTCAGAAAACACTTATATTAACGAACATATAATATATATACTTTTGCATTTAAATTGTGAAATCTACCACGTGACATATTAAGTTTAAATATCTGAATTTTATTATTTGTGAAAATATAAAAAGATCATTTTTTGTAAGCTACATAAAATTTTTAAAAAGCCTATTGCTATGAAAATGTAAAATCTAATGTATGTAGTGGTAAATTTTATGAAGTGTTAAAATTGTTTACTTAATTATTTTGCAGTAAAATAAAAATAGCATTTAATAATCTAGTTTTCTAGTTTTTTTTTTTTTAAGCAAATCTGGTAGAGCTAACATTAAAATATACAGCGGTGTTTGCTGATGTGTTTAGAGTATAATATTTGAGTTTTTTTATTTGATTATTTTATGATTAAAATAATTAAGCACAAAGTTTCACTTTTGTTTGAGGATATACTTTTTATTTTTATTTTTTTATTAATCTTATTTATCATCAGTTGTTTTAAGTTTCTTCTATAATTTTCCCAGTGCAGTTCTTTAATTTGTCGTTCTGTTTTTACAGAAAAACAAATTAACTCAATTATTGAAGAGTGTTTTCTTCTGATTTTATGTCCATTTTGTCTGTCATTGCCACATCCACTCAAAATGTCTGGTTTATTAAAATTTCACACAGGATTTGTATTTTTCTGACTAAAAAAGGATCAAAAAGCTCTTTTTGATTTATCTTTGTCTTCTGAGCAATCATAAATTCCTGCATTGCCTGTTATTTATGATAATTCATCACAAACAATTTGCAGGAGCATGTTTTTTATATTTTTACTTCATAATTAGGTGATGTGAACCTTTGATGACTTCAACCCTTCCCTTAGATAAAGTCAGTCAAACATAAATATTTATAAATTTAAATGGAAGATCTTTGCCCAAACACACTTGTTGGTATTGTTTAACATTATGAATATATTAGTTTGTCTTGATATTATTGTTTATACTTCAGTTGTTAAAAAAAGAGAAAAAACAAACTAAAAGATATACAGTACATGACATCACTGTTACAGAACCTGCACTAAAGTGTCAAACAGAAAAATGTGAGCTATCTAAAACAGAGTCAAACCTCTGCTCAGTCAGTTAGCTGGTGGCCAGCAGCCCAATGGAAACTTGATGAAAGCACAAAATACAAACTTTTGCAAGCCCAATTTAACAATCCATTCATTTAAAATGCCGTCCGTTCACACCACAGTTCGTCTGCGACCTTTTTAATCTTCTCTGTGTTACATGTTTGCATTTGCTCATGTCTTGATGAATCTGTCCGTTTGGCTGCGTTACATCCGCAGAGATAAGTTTGAGGAACTGTTGACATGTCAGTGATAGGATGTCTCTGATCTGACAGCTTGCACGCAGTGCCCGTCATTTACGTCATCAGTTTACCGGCTGCACTGCTTTCTGCTGAACTGCGTGGTGGGCAGCACCATCAAACCCAGCCTGGTTTAGTACAACTGTACAACTTTTAGACGATTGTTGTTAATATTGCTTTTTTTTTTTAGCATAATCACAAATAATTCATTGCACGGTTTGCTTTCAACTAAATTAGTTTATAACAAGTTATTGGAGTATTGGTGTATAAAATGCCAAAAAAAAAATAAAATAAATAAATAAATAAAAAAAAAAAGGCCTAAGCTTTTAAGCACAATATGATACAATTCAAAACAAAAATCAACTCTTTCTTGCTGTAATATTAGTCAATATCAGTCGGTGAAGTAGATTTTCAGAGATTATTTGCTTACAATGATGTGTGCTATCATCTTGGACTACAAGTATTGTACAAACAGCAGCATGTATATGCCTTCCCTCAAATAATGTTTGGCCCAGGGGTGGAAGTAACTAATTACAGATACAATACTGAATACTGAAAAGTAGATTTTTGTGGTACTTGTACTTTTATGAGTATTTCTTTCAAGTGTGTAATTTTACTCATACTTAAGTACAATTTAGACCATGCCATCTACTTTGCTACCTTTAAGTTTAAGAAGGCGCTAATGTAATGAGCGCGGCCGTAGTTTGAATTAATATTCAAACCGTTCATCTGCGTCTTTGTAGCCAGTGAGGCTCTCAGATTGCGAACATGCCAATTACCTTTGACGTTAAGCAAAGGACAACTCTGTAGAGTAGAGTCATTTATGGACCAAAGATTTGGAGGAAAAGCCAAAATGGAGACAGAGGACAACACTGTCAACAGAGAAAATGATGAGGTAAAGGCTGAGGACGAGTGGCCGTACCTGGAGGAATGTTTCATGTGCAGGCGGTGAAAAGGAGACAACGTCCAGATGCAAACTGTGTTTGATCTCTACGGTGATAACAGCTCACATGACTTCAGCATCTAATCTCAAAACACATATTACAGTATAGAAGTTTTTACAACTACCTGTATGATATTGCTTTTTTTTTTTTTTTTTTTTTTTTTGTATGTGTGAGTTATTAGTTTGGCTAAGTACGCAAAGATCTTAGATATTGTCACTGCCATTGGTTTAACTGGTACTAAAATAAGACGGAGCTTTTGAATGTCTGAGAAATGTACTTTGAATGTAGCTGTTATATACAGTCAATCCAATTAAATGACTTCTATTGACAACGAGATAAAACATCAAATGGTTAATGAGTATTACTCTGAGTAATTTTTGAAAAGAGTACTTTGCACATCTACTTAAGTATTTTTATAACACCAGTACTTGTAAATAAGTACAATTTAAGCAGTGTAACAGTACTTGTACTTAAGTACAAATGTTCAGTACTCTTTCCACCTCTAGGCCTTTACTCATAGATGTGCCTCGTTTTGACGTATTAATTCAGCAGTTTATGGCAATTGTGTGGCAGTTTTGCGTAGTTTATGTTTTTATAGATACTTATACTTTGGGCTGTTACTCAAATTGTTAAATGCTGAGTTTGAGTTTAGTAAAATAAAAAGATACTGATACAAAAGCTGAATAACTGTTCTACCATAGTGAAAATAACAAAAGACTTGATTAATGTTGAATGTGCAAAAACACAGAAGATGAATGCCTGAACAACGATATTGCCTACATATTAATCTTTTTGAAAAATCCATTTAAAACAAGATTATTTTGTCCTACTTTGAAAAGTCTGTAAACTGCCCTCATAAACTAGTCAAAAATAACCCAAGCTGTTGCTGTTGTGGTTGATAACACTGGAAATAGGGCCAGTGCTTGGAAGCCCCTCTGATTAATGGGTACAATCTACTTAAATCATTACTGCAGAATGCAAACATCTTGTAAGGGCGTCAAACTCCCATGGTATATATAGCATTATCATCAATTATGTGCAAACTGCACATTGGAGTGATTTCCTTCTGGATGACTCGTGTCAGTAATTATATGCCAGGAGGCAGGATGACTTTGGCTGTTTGATATTGGAGACCCACAGCCTCAATCACTGTCTAGTGTGCAAACTAGAACATGGGTCTGATAGGTGAGAGTTTATTTATTGTTTGTTTATTAGATATCCTTGGCTGTGCTGGTAGAGCTAGACTTTTGATCTTTTTGATAAATAATGGCCTAGCTTTGCTTGAAGGGATGCATATTTCTTGTTGCCTCGTATGGCGTAGCTTCAAACTAGTATTTATGTGCAATCTCATGCACTATCATAAGATGGCTCACTCAGATTATGAGTAGTGGATAACTCAACAACTACCACATTCAATTTTGGTTCCACACCTGTAAAAATAGACTTTGATCAATTGATTGTTTCTTTATTTCATTTTGTATCGACTACTTTTGATTGAGTGGTGGCCAACTAGAACTGACGTGACACCAAAAGTTGCAGATGCATGTTCAATTATCACTTTATGAATGTTAAGTAATCTAAGTCTTGCTTCCACAACTCTCTTCCAGATCTTCATCGTGTGGCTCATCAACTTAATTTCCCTGTCGTTGCTACAGTTCTATACATTGCCCTTGTTCTTATAAATGGTTGCCAGCACAGACCTGTCTAAATAAAGGTTGAATGAATTTCACCATCCTCATCTTCAAATATGCCACTGAATATTTGAGTCAAAAACCTCACTGCCATCTCTCCGAGACATTTCCAAACCTCCACTGGTATGTCATCAGGTCCTACTGCCTTCCACAGTTTCTGTGACCTCTACGCTTCTTTCCCTTTCTTTCTCTTCATTCATTAGCTCCTCAAATTTCTCATTCTGTCCTCCCATCGCACTCTCTTAACTTGGTAGAACATTACCATTCCTATCTTTAACAGGCCTAACCTGCTGCATCATGACAGCCAGCTCACTACCTTTGCCTGTCATTGTCCCCACATTTAGAGTTGCCACCCACAGTCATACATTCTTGACTCCTCTTGTCCCTTGGTCTCCTGATACGTTTCCCTCCTCGTGGTCTCCAACTAACGGTAGCAGAAGTTTTGCCGGCACTTTGTTTGTCAACAGCACTGGTGGCAGTCTTCTACCCAGGCCTCAATCAAAATAGTATGGTGTGGCTTAGATGAACTTGCATGTTAGTTTTGGCAAAGTGTTTTACATCGGATGCCCTTTCTGACACAACCCTCAACATTTACCCATGGACTGGCACAAAACATACACTGGCTTGTGGCTTACGATGTTCTGTTGGACTGGTTGATAAAAATCAAGTACAGGCAGTATGTTTCGAATCCTTGTTTGCTGTATCTTTGTCAAACTTTCTACTATGTAATTCATAAGAATATTTTAAACTATAATTTCAGGGCGGGGTGGGGGTGGGGGACAGATGGCAGGAAAGTTGATGTTCAAGCCCAAAACCAACCTGTAAATGTCACGTTTTGGAAAAGTTACTGATTTATTTGTTATTGGCTAAAAAATAATCAATTAGTTTGAGTTGATGTACCAACCAAGGTTCCCTGTTTCTGGAAATAATGTGGCTCCTGGTGTCAGCTAATATGATGGTGTGTAATTGTAAAGAAATTTCTCAATTTTTAATACAGAATGGGGGTACTGGCAACTGCCCTTGTCGCTCATCTTCCACATGATGCATAGACTAATCTAGCATACCCTTCCCTACCTGCAAATGTGTTTAGTGAAGGACAGATAAGACCTGTCAAATATGAAATCTGTTTTTCTCCCCACCTCCCCCAACTGGTAATGTACTGACTGATGTTATAGCCATGGCTGATGTGAGGAATAAATGGGGGGAGGAATTTAATGGAACATTCAAACCTTATTGCATACCTTGAACTGACTGATTATGAATTGTGCCAAGTATACCTGCAAACACATTTTACTCAAGGCTATTCTGATTCGCACTGTATATTTTGAAGAATCTGGTGCAATTTTGAGTTGGACAATCTTTTCAAAGTACACTTTAATTTAAGCATAATCAAATGTCACAGCTGACAAACACATTGCATTTTTTTTTAAATGTTACAATCTGAACAATAACAGACAATCAAAAAAAATAAAATAAAATAAACCTCCCTACTATCCCTAAATCAGTCACCTCACTAAAATGTATACTGTACATACATTTCTGAACAGTGTCAGAAATGTATCTACCTATGGGGCCATAGGTGCAATCTGAAGAGGATCACTTTAATAAAATTACAAGTATGTAGATTCTAAAAGTGATCCTGATGTAAAATTAAAATAAGAAATAGTCACATGTTTAAGGTTAATATAGTTTTACAACAAACTTAAACCTTTGAGCTGAAAGACAGATGAAATGTCTCGTCCTATAAACACATTCGTCTTTTAAAAAAAGTCAAGAATCAGACATGGTGAACAAAGAATTTCGCTTGAAGGCAAACCTGTTGTTTTACTATTCAATAGAATTCAACTTGGCCCTTATTTATGGCCTTAAAGTGACTGATACAATTAGACCACATATACAGGCAGAAAAACAGGTTCCAACAAAGAGAAGTTGGGTTCACGACGAGGAGTTTCTCTAGTGGACCTCGGAGTAAACTCTGCTCCTCCACGAAAGGAGCCAGTTGGTACCTGGTAAGGATGCCTTCAGGCCAACTTCCAAGGCATGTGTTTTGATATGTCGCACCGTTAGGAGGCTTCAGGGCAGACTCAGTTTGTGCTGGAGAGTTTTTTTTTTTATCTTAAGGCTGACCTGGGAAGACTTCATAGACCCCCAGATAAACTGGATTAGGCAAGAGGTGGTGGCTTGGAGATATGTGCACAGCATGTACCTTCATGTCCCTGTCCTGGATAAGGGATACAAGTTGGACAAATTGGTATAGAAAAAAAATTACATTTAAGACACGTCTGTAAACTCAGACACTGAGCATTAGACTCAGTTTTTTAGACCCTAAAGCCACAAATACAGAATATGTTGATCAAAACTGGTAATACTTACAAAAACTCACACACAACCATGGAAATGGACAAAAAAAAAAAAAAAAAAAAAAAAAAACAGGTAGCTTCAAACAAAAAAAAAAAAAAACATTTTCCTATCTTTGCAAAGTATAAAAGCAGATATTAAAAAAGTATCCTGGACTGTATCAAATGGCAGTTTAGAAAGTTTATACAGTAATGTTTCCCACGTATGGATAAGAACGCTAATTCTAAATTGCAGGTATGCACTCAATGCAAAGAACATTTATCATAGGAATTGTGAGAGTGAATACATGTGCACCACTGAAATGCAAAGCCAAAGCATATTTATAACTTTTTGTGGCCTGTTTAACCTTTATTTATACAGGTGTTCTCATTGAGTCACAATAATTCATTTTCAAGAGAGACCTGTTTGGGAGCAGATGGTGGGAGCCTTGCTCAAGGGCCCAGATTGGGGCAAATGAGGGTGGAGGCATGTGTGGGTGTTTCACCTTTTCCACCCACATTTTGATGTCAGTCCAGGGAGTTGAACCTGCGACTTTCCGATCACAGGCCTATCTTTAAACTCTAAACCACCATTCCACAACTTGCCAGGATCTGTCACTCTGCGATGAGTCAGACAAGGAATTATAAGAGAAAGTACCTCTGTTCTTATACACAGAGTAACTTCAACCTGCTTGAATATCCTGCACCACAAACATTAAGGTTTATTTGCATTCCCTGTTCAGTTCCAGTACAGAAACACTTTGATCTCACATCCTTCAGTGACAGGAACTTTGGCACATCACTTATTTCTTAAAAATCAAAATCATCCAATCAGCCTACTAACATTTGGCATCACGATCAAATTCATAATCAGAGTTTTGAACGCCTGAGCATGGATGGAACAATTAAAAACAGATGGCAATAAAGGGATGCACTCTTCTAGAAAAAATGTTTACCATTTTTATCTGAAGGCAGGACACGGTTTTGAAGGTTATGTAAAGCACTTTGTGCCAATTGCTTTACCTAGCGAAGTTAAATCTAAAAATGAAGGTTAAATGAAACATTTTCTCCCTCAATTTGAAAATAAATAAATAACTTGATTGATTTTAAACTTGGAGCACCTGAAACAGTTGCTGCTATGACAAAGAAGAACATGCGGAAGACATTTTAAATGTTCTCACTTTAGTTTATTTGAAAACGTACTACTGTAATTAAATAAGGTTTTACGTGAGGATCCAAATGACTTTGATCCAAAAATAAATAAATAAGAAAATCGACTTAAGAAAAACTAGAAGAATTATCAATTTAGCACTTCATATTTCTCTTAAAATACTTTAAGGGAATAAAAACACAGAAGACAAAAAACTAAAATGCCACCTGTGAAAAATTAATCATGCAATTTTTAACGTAATACAACATTTTCGCAACATGTAATTTCATCCTCTTCATTGAAATATGGTCTTTAATCGTATTTAACACAGCCAGGATGTCAGGTTTTACGCTGCTTGCTCTTGTGAACATTAAAGAGTATAAAGGCATACAGTGGCAGAAGGCTCTTTATGAACTCTAACAGACATTTTTGAGCCATAACAAGTTTCCCAAATGTCCTGGAGGCAATTCATGGAACACATGTTCACTGGATCCTCTGATCTGAGACCGAGCATGTGGTCTGTCAAGGAACAATGCACAGCGACTCCATCAGAGCCAAGATAGAGTGTGATCACACAACCTGATATGTGATATACTTCCTACAGAATGTGAGAAATGGGGACAAAGGGTGCTGGCGGCACAGTACATGTGGACGGTTTTATTTTTTATTTTTTTATTAAAATAAACATTATTAGTGTGTTTTTCCCCTTCAAATTGATGCCTGTGTGTCTTAATACAATAAAAACAACTTATTTAGAGCTAAATGCATTTGCCTCGACAGTTTCAACCTTTTGGTTTGCAGCTCTTTTTTGTGGGCGGGGCCACAGAGCTCAAATCCTCCCTTCACCTTTGTTGTGTTTTGTTTCCTGTAGAGGATTTTATAGACAGAATACAGCCTCAATAATTGTTATATTCAATTCAGTTTATTTATATAACGCCAAATCACAATAAAGTTGTCTCAGGGCACTTTCCAGGAACATTCACATAGAAAAGCCAGTTAGTGAAGTTCTCTATCTAAGGAAGCAGCAGTCAAGTTTACATCTTGGCTTTGTTGCAGTCTCCCATCATGAGCAAGCACAGTGGCAACAGTGGAAAGGAAAAACTCGCTTTTACAAGGAAGAAACCTATAGATGTCTTAGAGAACTTAGTGTGGCAATGACATGTACTGTCTGCAAACTAAGACTGAGCTTACACAAGAAAAAAAATTATAGTAATCTAAAGTTTTTATGTTCCTTTTTTTTTCAGTTTGATTGCAAATAGTTGAAACTGATCCATCGTTTCAGATAAGATCCATGCTATGAAATCACTTTAGATAAAATTGTGTTAGATTTAGTAACAATACCTTGCCAATACCTTGTGTCGGCTCGGCCGGGTGGGGCTCGGGTCCTCTGGTCCTGTTGGGCTCTGGCCTGTGGGGTATGCATCCTCGGGGCCCGGGCCTCAGTGCCTGGGCCTCGGTGCTCAGGCCTCGGTGACCGGGCCTGGATTTGTCTCGGTGCGGCGGGGTCCAGCGAGGGCCTATGAATTTGTCGCTGTTGACCGCAGGGGGTTACTGCGTGTGGTCGCTGGTGGGGCTCTTCCAGATCTCTCCTATGGTCCAATCTGGGGGGTGGGTAAGTGGTTTGTTCTGTGCGGGTGGCCCCGGGGGCTCTGGACTCGGGGTCTTTCTTGGGGTCTTGGGCTCTGGTCCACTCTTTGTCTGCCTCAAGTCTTGGGGATCAGGTCTCTGCTGCTTCACGGTCACTTTCAAATGTTCTATTGGAGAAGCCTTATTCTCTTATGCATGTTCACAACCACACACAAATAGATGCAGGGATGTAAATGTAGGTACAGGTATTGTCAAAGGCGGTTTCTCCTATGAGCGAACTGGGCGGCCGCACAGGGCGGCATCCAGCAGGGGGCAGCATAAAATTGCGCAGTTTAGGAAAAAGAATGGAAGAATAAGAGACGCCGCTTCCTAGTTTTTTTTAAATCTTTTACAACTTTTTTAACAACATATAAAACATAACACCACTACTGCGCTGCTCCTGGGCCGCCCCGCTCTACATTTATTCACATGTCATCAGTTTATCACAGCAGCAGCTGCGGGTCTGCACCTCCTCAACCCGCCCCACCTCCACTTTTAGTTTAGTTTTCGTGCCCAAAGTTGACGCGTGAGTGAGGTCCTTCTCTGTGAGTTCGGTCAGTAGAAAGATGGAAGAGGAAAAGTAAGGATGGTGCAGAGAAGAGAATAAATAAAAAGAGAGAGGTTCTGGAAACAGACGCAGCTAAATGTGCAAACATTGACAC
>JARVLU010001354.1:32512115-32525264 GCA_031762415.1 Simpsonichthys santanae
ATATTATACACATTTAAACATCTGTTATTGGTTAATGCTGTTAAAATTTTAAAGGAAATAAAGAGCAGCAGATAAACTCAATAAATAAATAAAATAAATGCTAAAACTGAGTAAAAAAACATGTTTTCAAAAGAGATATTAAATGAGACTTTGAACATGTCAGACATGGAGGGGCAGTTTAGGAGCTAAAGTCACATTTTCTTGTTCTATAATAAATAAGCTGCTGATAAAAATAAAAAAAAATCATTACTTTTAAAACTACTTGAAAGGAAACTTCGACTTCTTGGCCATTTCAGGTTTCTGTGAAGACAGTGTGGTTTATAATTAGTTCCGAGAATAAAGACAAGGAAGTAACTTGGGTGATTCGACCCTGAGGTTGAGAAATAAAATTAATTACAAATCAAAACCACATTTTTTAAAGACTTTGGAGTATAAAAAATAAAAAATAAAAAGCCAAGGTACTGAACTGCTTTAGTTCTTTTTCAATTTTAAATTTACATTTACTTCAGAAATCCAAATTCAAGTACAGAAATTTGCTTTAAAGCCTTTAAAACTCACATTTTGAAGATTGAAAGTAAGTTAAAGGAAGGAGGATACAATCTTTCTTGCTTTATTTATATTTTTTTTTATTATTTCTTCAAGGCAGCACAATGGCTTAGTGGTTACCTAACAGATAAATTGTTCATTGTTTTTCAGCTTTAAAGTTCCAGGACCTGTAATGATGGCAAACATAAATGGTTTTAAGAGAAAATCTAAAAATAATTTTGTTTCCTCCCCTTTTTCCTGCTTTAAGCAACTAAAACTAATTTGAACATGACTAAATCAGCAGATTGTGAGGGTTCAGATAAAGCCTTGGTTTGTGCCAGTTTAAATTATTTCCATTCTGGATGAGTCCAGTTTATCATAAGCTGTGCAGTGGTGGACATTTTATCTTTGTCACCTCACAGTGAGAGTCAGAATGTGTTATTAGTGATTTTAAACTTCTGAACAAACCTTAGAGTGCATGGTGACCTGTCTCTGTCACAGATTGAATAAGTGATGGATGAGGTTCCAGCAAATGAACCACTTACAGGAGCTTCTTTGAGACCTTTTGTTAAACCAGTGTCAACTCACCAAATAGTGTTTGGAAACAGGGCACAGTATTTCTCAGGATTATTTCTCAGTCATAATTTAAGCACTATAGCTACACATAAGCTGCAGTTTACTGTGAACAATTGTTTACTAATCGTGTACACAAATGTGTCAATATTAAAAAAATAAGAATCAGAATCAACTTTATTGTCATTGTGCAGTTAAGCGCAGAGAAAATGCATTCCAGTGCAGCCGTCCAACAAGGGTAGATGTAAGTGCACGGAGGCTGTAGCTTCGTTGTGAAGCGCTGCCCTTGTCGTTTGGATAAGAGAAGAAAAACATGAGGAAATAAGGTGTATATTAAAAAATAAATAAATAAATAATAAAAAGATCTCACACTGTGTCCACACAGGACATAGTGTAAGGTAATATAAAAAAAAAAAAAAAGGAACTACTTCAGCACAAAGCAACATAGACAGACATAAGACATTTTGTAAGGGGGAAGAGTCCGACAAAGGCGGTGAGATTGTCCGTGAACTTTACCAGAAAGTTAAATAGTCCTGATAAAGATGGTACAGTGTCTATCAGCCGGCTCAGCTCTGATAAGGATCCACAGATGTTCTCTGAGCTTCATGATTTACATATCCTCCAGGAGCAATTTAAGATAAGCTGTCCTATCCAAGGCCAAGCAGGGACAATTGTTTTGGGACAGGCTGACTCTACTGATTTCACATCTGCCTTCATAGTTTCAGCTGGTACACAGCGGCACATCCAAACAACCAGATTTGTGGTCATTCCGCCAGTTCATGCTTGTTAGCCTTCTCCAAGGTTGATTCCTTCATGCCAGTGAGTTCTCGGAGCCACAAGTGGCCTCCGATTCTCAGAAATTGCGTCCAGCTTACGGTTTAGCTTGCAATACATCTGAGTCTGATCACGCGAAGCACGGTGCACGGCTTCACCTAAGGCAGGCAGCCTCACTGTCGTTGGCTAAACTGCTGCAGACATCTTCCTAATTTGTCAATATCCCAGGTACCCGCCAATTCCAAAAAGCAAAAACCCTGTTATTGTAAATCCAACTATGTATGTGTCTTCAACATCCTCAATGGACAGAACAGACAGGCACATCGTTTTCCATTCACCCCAGGAATCCATGGCATATCCAGCTGTGTGCATCCCTTCAGGGCATGAGGGTTCTCCTGCACCTTGTCTTCTCAGCGAGAAATTTTTATTCATTTCATTGAGAGACCAGCTGATCAGATCAATAATAATTTATGATTCGGAAGATGTGTAAAGAGAGGATCTGAGACAGATTCACAGGGCAAGAGTCAAAGCAGGAGGGAGGCAGGAGAGGGATAGAAAGAGTCCATCTTTGTCGTGAACATGTCAGACAAAGGACGCTCTTTAGTTTTTCTCCGAGTCCAGCAGCTGAAGTAGCCAAATGTTTACACCTGGAACATGTTATTTATTTTTGGGGCCAAGATGGGCTAACAGCAGGGCAGCCGACTTGGACGTGACAGTCCCAGGTTCAATCCCCAGCCATTCTCGCATGTCGTGGTGTCTCTGAGCAAGACACCTAATCCCAAATTGCTCCCCAGGACCTTACATAGCTGCCCACCGCCCCACCTGGGTGTATCCCAGTTGTGATGGGTAAATGCAAAAAACTAATTTCATCATTATACAAGAACATGCATTGATGACAACACATAGTACTTGTTTACTTATTACTACTCTTTCTACTTGACAATTATTTAAACAATGGATACCGCTACAAGAGATCCTTCCTGCCCACAGCCATCAGCATCTATAACAACTCTTTAATGAATCAAGGATGATGAGTAACAACATTTAACTTCCCTCTGGGGTTAATAAAACTTTTTATTATTATTATTGATTTTCTTTAACTGAGAAAACTTAAGAATTCAGATTTGAGACATTTTGCTCACATACAAGGCATCAAACATACAAACCACTGAGCATTTCAATCATAAACAGCATGATGAAGAAAACTGACGTCCAGTCTTTACAGTAACATCCGTGTTAAAGATCCTTAAAGAAACATGTCTGTTCTTGATCATATCTGATCAAAATGTGTGCAAATTATAAAATCATTCTGCTCGGGATCGTCAGAGTGGATCAAACACAAAGAGCTGACACAGACGGCATTAGTGAAGAAGTTCACCAAATCATTTTCTAATTAAGACATCACCACTGACTGCTCAGCTTTTCTGCTGGCTCCAACTACTCCATCGTGTTGGACTCTCTGTGTGTGTGTGCGCTTCACAGTTGGAGTTTTTGTTTCTCCCCCCCCCCCCATGATTTCTGAAGATCATTTTATTTTAATATTCAGAGCTAGAACTCACTTTACCACATCGTTGTGAGAGACAGAGCAAGGATTCTTTTGACCTGTTACTGCAATGGGGGGAAAAATGACAACTTTTATGAGTTTGATCTATTTGGATATTTTTAATGTCAGACTTTAATTTGAATTTGCCTTTCTAGTCATTTAGTGACACGCTCTGGTTCTGTGGTGTCAAACCCAAGTGCAGACAGAGGGAGGAGACTCCAGGTAAAATAAGTAACAATGAATTAAAAAAAAATGAATAAATAAAACTGCTGACAGGGCATCAAAACTTACTTTGACAAGGAGGGAGCAGACATGAAGTGGCAAGCCAGACAAAAGACACTATGGAAGTGTTGGTTAGTTAATGCCTGGATGACACAGATTAAATACTGACACTAATGAGAAAAGTAGGAAACACCTGCAGTGATTAGATTTGGGTCAGGTGCGCATAGGAGCAGAAACATGAGGAATAGAAAAACACTGGAAGGTGCTGAAAGACAGGACAGACAGAGAATTGTCTCTTTTTTTTTTTTTTTTTTTTAAGAGATTGACTTTTCTTTGATATTTTTTAGTCAATTTATTTTGTCATTTGTTTTGTTTTTTTTGTTTCATATTGCTCAATTTTATCACATAAATATAATCACAGTTCTTCCTTTTTCTATTTTTTACACCTGTTTTTATTTGTAATCAGCACACTTCAATTTACACACAACGATACACTTTTAACATTGAGCTAAACAAACAAAGTTATTGGAATTCCATTTTCACTATTTTTATAACCCAATGAATTAAACTTTGTAAATTATTTCACTTGATTTGATGCATGTATGACATTAATTGTTTTGACCAAATCCATTAGTTTGGGGGTCTCTGACAGAAAACCAGCACTTGTTACTTCCACACATGGATTAAAGAGCCAAGTTGTTTTTGAACTGCACATCACTAGAATCCAATCCACAAACCTGCCTCCTGTCTTTTGGCGTTTGGATCCATTCTTCCACCCATCTATAGCATTAACTTTGATACGCAAACTAAAGAGCTGGGCCATGACACGCTGCCATCTTTACATTTACAAAGTGTTTAAGATTTCAACCTGCTAAGCTGCACCTTAACTAGTGAGACCCACACAGGGCAGTGGATGCACTTAAAAGTACTAAGCTGCATCTTTAATTCGTCTATGCTCTGACTTTGCAGCTTTGCTGGATTGCTTGCTTGGAGTTCACATCCCACAGGGTCTGAGCTGTCCATTAACATTTTCAAAAGTGCTGCCACAACTAAGGAGATTCATTTTTTATTACAAAGAGCAGCATTCATTTCATCTCTGTAAAGCAATTATAGCCCATATTTGGTATAAAGTCACTTTGTCGTGGCATGTTTTTAATTCAGCGAGGATGGAGGCAAAACGCTCTGATAAAACGCTATCTGTTGGGGGCAGACTGACGGCTTCAGTTAACACGGAAATGATGGTGTCATCGTTCACGCTATGCAGAAGTTGAGCAAGAAAGTCTGTATTAGTTACCAAAATTAAAAATAAAATAACCTGTACCTTTTAACTTATTTGTAAAAAATAAAAAAAAAATCATGCAAGCCTTGCTTTTGTTGTCAGTTTACAACTGATCAGAATTTAAATTTAAAGCATGCATGGTATAAACCTATACTTCTGTAAGGGCGTTTGTTCCATGACTGTGCTATTTAAAACCTGTGCACAGTAAAAATTTAAAACATAATATAAGAAGTGAACCAAAAAAAATGTAAAATACAAAATTTTTGATGTGATAAAAGAAAACTGCATAAAAAATTGATAGACTGTCTGATTACCTCTCACTGGCAATCCCTTAGACGTGTAATAAAAGTAAACAGGCTCCCACATGGAGCTTAGTTGGACACATGCTGGAGCCTGACAGCCATGTAAGAGTAGGGGAGTGTAAAATGATAGCTACCCACCTCAACAATATTATTACAGCCCTACTGGGGAGGTGCTGATTGACTGTCCTAGTGGTGTGCAACGTGCTGAACTAAAAAGCAGGGCGCCAAGATCATATCTGCACAGACTCTGTAATAAACTGCTGGCTGCCGACACCGGCTCTGAACTTCACTCACTCAGACGTGTTTGGCATGTGCTGTTAAGTCAATCATGGGTTATGGTGAGCATATTGATTTTCCTGTGGAGTCTCACATGTTTCAGATCAATGCTCCATCCCACCTTTTCACCCGCTCCCAGACTCTGTCTCGTGATACTACAGGTGATACAAAAAATATAGGGTTCTGTCTGTTTTATGTTGCTCGATGTGACTTGGAAAACAAACATATGGAGAAAAAGAGTGCATGCAACATACTGTACATTAAAATAACAGAAATCAATTGTGTAACAAGGTTGCTAGAGGGATTGTCGATACAATTCTGAACCCAAGTGCAAAAAGATAATGTCAGCAAACGAATGTGAAAGAACAAAAATCAGTTTTTTTTTTTTTTTAAAAAGGACGTTTAAAAAAAGATCACAAGCGAATGTTTTCATCCTCGTTGAAAGTGAAACGGTTTGTTTCTTTACTGGGAAAGGCGTCTAAATTTATAGGTGGAGGGTTGGGGGGATGACCTTCTGTAACAACTTTACAAGAGAGCTGCCTGAGATCCTCCACGCAGAAATAAAATCCATAACTGCAGAGCGGCAACAGCTCATTCGGGGATCAACAAAATGTTGTCAAAGCTTATTGTCAACCTCAAATCCATAAAGACCGATTTTCTACATTATGGAAAAATCATTTCTTCCAAAAAATCTAACTGTAAAAAGAATTATATTAAAGGAAACTTTAAGTTCTGTTCTTGATAGCATAAATGTGGGCGTGTGAAGTTACTACAAAGGCAAAACCTCAGATAAAACAAGACCTGCTTCTAAAATAAAAAGGGTCATTCAGTGAGCTAATCAGAAAAGTATCTGGCTTCATAATAGTGTAGTGATATGTTAAGAGTAACAAGGTCTGTAGGCTACACCTTGTTACAGGTGTGCAATAAAAATAATAAATGCGAGTCGACCTCGATCAAAGTAATAGTGGATTCTTGGCGATGTTTGACTTAAACACACAAAACCCAGTTGGTTAAAAATCAAAATGCTGTAATGTTTATTGTAAGTTTGAATAATAACAATATGAAATTATGGCAAGTGTGAAATATGAATGCATAAACAATAGTGTTATTTCAGAAGGGTGAATAATATAAAATACTGTAATTTAAACTTTAATGTATGTTCTCTAAATTAAGGACTAGTGTTTACAAGTTAAAGTAAGTTTCTGAGGTTTGTTGAGTAAGCTAAAATGCGTCTAAAGGAACAAGTTGGCACTGAGTCTAAAGTCGACTTTCATTAGGAGGAAGATGGCTTGTCCTACCAGAAGACGTTCTCATTACCACAGGGGATATGACGGAAAGGAGCCGGTGTTTTTCATCCCAGAAAGTTGTGAACTCTCTCCAGAACTGCATTTATCCAGCCAGACAGCGCTTATCATTCCGGGGTGCTTGAGAGAGTTCTGTGGACTTTCTCCACATTTCAGCTGGCTTGGCTCCTTCCAAGATGGAAGATGGAGGAGCCTGGCTCACAGCAGCTTGAAAAGGAACCAAGAAGACAATGACCAAGACTGATTCTCCTCCCCTGAGTTTCTATTCCTATGCTAATTGTATCCGATCACAACTCTGACAAACAACATGGCCGTTAACTAAGTTGAATTAATTTTGATTATAACTCCTTCTCTCAAAGTTTAGAGGGAAAACATTGGCTACTTTGTTTACCCAATAACACCATTTCTTCACAAATGTACATTTGGGTTTTTCCACATGACACTGTAAACACAAAAGGGGTTCTGTTTGAAGCTCTGTCCAACTGGCTAACTTCCTTCATTGCCATAGTGATCGCATACCTATTGTCCTGGTGGTATGACAAAGTTCTGTTCAACTGGCAAATGCAGATTACAAAGGTGTCGCCTTGTCTGAGACAGGAACCGAGAGTTGATAATCTTTGCAGGAAGTACCAAACTTTTCTCTTTGATATAGACTTTTTGGAGACATAAAGTCGATCTTGCTCAGGAATAAGAGGAAGATGTGGAAGAGTTTAGTTAGTGTCTCTGAGGACAGGATGTGGACTATCTGAGGGACGTAGGACACTACAAAAGAAATCCAACCTCCTTCACTAAATTGCTCCCTATATTTAAATTATATTTATTCTGAATGCATTGTTTTATTGAAATACAGAATTCCAGGAATTATTATCAAAGTCAACAATATTGATGACAACGTTCAAGTAAAGCAATCTTCCAGAATAAAACTTTTGTGAGACTGTTTTGTCAAACAATATCAACAAAACAGCGCAAATCAGACATGGCAGAACATTTTTTTTTTGTTTTTTGTTTTAATGCTGTAACTTGATTTAAAAGCAAACATTTTGATTGCACTTGCCAGTTTCTTGGAATCAGCTGTACAATAGAGAGGTAGAAGGAGCTGCATATTAAAGGTTTGTGGAGTGGTGGTTTTCTTCTGACACTGTAAAAAAATGGTCTTGATAGTTTGAATGTGAAAACTTTGATTACACTTACAAAACTAAATTAAAATTGCAAACTTGTTAGAATTTGTCTGGGAATGTATAATAAAAATGTAATAAATACAAAGTCATCAACAGTGGCAAAAAAAAAACAACTATTTGGAGTGAAAAGAAGAACAAGGTGCTTTATAGCCAATACTTTGTCTTCATAGAACCCATATTCAAAACAAATGGACGAATCAGCATTCAGAGAAAACCAACAATGAATAGTTAAACCCACAAAAAAAAAAAAAAAAAAAAAAGTGAATGAAGTAAGAAATAAATGTCTTGGAAAAACCAAAAATAATAAGTAGATGCTTGGAATAAGGATAAAAAGTACAAAAAGTATCAGGTACTACTAAGAGGTGATGTTGGCAAAAATGAGCAGTAATAAAAATTGCTTGATATTTGGTCGTTTTTATTTATTGCTTGTATAAAGATACATTAGGGCGGCACAGTGGTGCAGTTGGTAGTTGCCTCTCAGTGAGAAGGTGGCTGGATCAAATCCTGGCCATTGGGCTATTTCAGGTGGAGTTTGCATGTTCTCTGAGTGCATGCATGGGTTTTCTCCGAGTACTCCGGTTTCCTCCCACAGACCATAAACATGCATGTTAAGCTGATTGATAATTTTGAATTGTTCCTAGGTGAGATTGAGAGAGTGACTGTGTCTTGGTGATGGACTTGCTTCTGTCCAGAGTGTCCCCCGTCTCTCACACAGTGACTGCTGGGTATGTGCACCAGTGACCCCATACCCCATCATCACCTGTGACTCGAAAAGGAAAACATAGATACAAGATAATGGATGGAGTTAAATCTTGTTTTTGTTTTTTTGTTTTTTTTTTTCTATTTCTGAAGTTAACTTTAAGTGAAAATTTGCCAAGAATTGAAGGCTAAATATTACCATATTTTTTGGACTATGAGACGCACCAGATTATACGACACATACGCACCAGATTATAAGGCGCATTAAGCAAAACAAAACAGTCAGATAAGTCAAACTTTATTCAATTCATTTACAATAACTCTCAGTATTGTTTAGTTGTGCCACGTAAAATCGGTTCGAGGTCAGTAAGCACAAACAGCAGATTATAAGGCTCACAGGCGATTTTTGAGAAAATTTAACATTTAAGTGCACTTTATAGTCTGAAAATTATGGTACTTCTACATAAGTTACCCAGTTAAGATTGTTTGGACACTCATGACTGGAATGAATGAATGAAAAATCTTAATAGAAGAATCAAAATCCATACCAATGTTTCTCTTACATTGATGATTAACATCACCATTTGGTATAATCCAGGTTAACCTTTGATTTATTTCATACTTTGTAGGGAGTACCTTTACATCTGGATGTGCTGCCTCACTGTTCCATTAGCAGTTTTTCAGAGTAGCAGAAATCTTCCAATAAATAACACAACCCTATTAGCAACAGAGAATTTATTTATTTTTTTCCTTTGAGACCTCAAGCTGTAAGCTTACTCATGCATCAATTATTCACAAGGTTTAAGACATTTCATGAGTTAGAGGGCCAGTTTTTTCCTCAACATCTTGACATACAGATATCTTTGTAGTGCCAACACCTGAAGCTCACCCAACCATCTGCTCATGACCACATTTTTCCCCGGCGGCTACAGCAATGCCGCATTGTGACACAATGCGCAGCAAAAATTAAATGGGATTTAATCGCCAGTCATTAGTGAGAAACACCAGAAAAAAGTCATCAATGTGTTGTTTGCACTGCAACGGCACAGATGTGTACAATACAAAAACTCTAAATACCATTTCAACATGTGCTGAAAAATATGAGATGTAATACTTTACTGTTTTACATGTCATATTTTTCTTTTTAATTTTCTCTAACAGTGTTATGACAGTTCCTTTCCACATCGCCTCAAGTTACTTCTGCCTGTCTTGCTCACAAAATGTTATATCCCACATTAGCTTTTTACAAGAATTCAACAGAAGAAATCTGTAAACTTTACTTTCTCTTATGTGATTTTTTTTACGTGATCTTGTGAAAGTCGTTTCAGTCCTCCCCCGTGACACGCAAAGCCAACCGTATCTGTGTCACAGAGGCACCACGGTCAGGATTTTATGTTCGAAAAGAAGGTTGATAGATTTACCAGAATAATTAAACCAGTTTTCCTGAACATCTGCTCCCTATTTTCATCAAGTTGTTAAAAAAAGAGCAGCTTGTGAGGAGTGTGGATGCAGCCCCTCTGGCTCCAAACACTTGGAACAGTTTTCTGATTCTTCTTTTCCTCGGGTTAGGAGTTTTCTCGTGATTTTTGAGTGTCCATTTAATCTGAGGACAAAAGGAGAATGCTGTTCTGCCTCACTGGTTTAGATAGGACACGGAGGAGCAGCGCTACCTGAAACGCTTTTAATATTAAAACCCTCACATTCTCACCGTACCATTTATCTTTCATCACTTGCTACAAACGATTTCAGGACCGGTACCACTGACAAACATTTCCCTTTTCAGAATAGTTTAAAAGGAAGCTGATTCTCTCCTTTTTATCTTTTTCCCCCCAAACATTTTTTTTTTTACAAAGCTTTTGTGGCTTCCTGAATATAAGATTCTCCAGCTTCTATTCATTTTTTTTTCTTACTGCTGTATTGGCTTTTGCTCGTTCCCCACCTCTCAGAGAAACCAACTGTGTTTGTAACCTTTAAACAAAAAAATGAGTATTGACGTTTCAAGACTTTTAAACTGTGACAGTGTGCTCGGTATCCTGCGTCTTGACTGTCAAACAAATTGCAGTTATTACAGGGTGCCAGCCTTGTTTGTGTGAGGAACGTTGCACATTTCAAGCTCTATTGGACGTGGGCCTATGATCAGAAAACATAATGGGCAGACTTTTACAGGCCCATTTCTCCTGAAAGCACTGCGGCGTTGGGCAGCCTTGTCCTTTTTATGTGATTGTTTGTAAGACTGCAGTTCTTATCCCGCTCTTACTTACACTCCCCCACCCCCCGAGTCTGACACACGTTTATTAAAGACTTGTAGCGTCATACAAGAAAACACTCCAGAGAAAGATGCAGTTCTGTGGTAAATGTGTGAAAAGCCTGTTCGCATGTTGAACGCCACTTGATGCTTAGAGGGTTAGTCCAGTCCAGGGCTCTGCAACCTTTGTGATAGAAAGAGCCATTTTTGACACTTTGCTTATTAATTACGATGTCGGGAGCCTCAAAACCTGCTACAACAGTGTACGGTCAACTGGTGGCACGTGGACCACTACAAGCTGTCCAGTGGGGTTGATATTATAAAATGAAACATGTCTAACTATTATTAACATTTATTGATATTTTTACTTTTTAATACAAAGGAAAAGACCAGATTCATGTAAAGACAGAAAATATATATGTAATTTTTAACAATTTTATAAAAAATTAAAACACTGAACTATGCAGTTCAATGTGAGTTATCTTATTGTTAAATAATTAAGTATCCTACTTAAATCATAAAGTTAAAGACAGGATAAAATTAGGCCAGTTTGTTGGATATCCAATTACATTTTTAAATAAAAATAAATACTTTTGTTTACTTTGATTTTATTGTTTGTGTTTTATTGGTGTTATCTCAGCAACTTCCCTTAAAAGATATTCTAAAACATTCTGGTGGTTTTGAGAGAAAGATCACGCTGAGAGACTGGAAATTGAACAAAGTGGCTAACAAACTACTAGCATGATGCATCACGTGTTATGCCTTGTATTTTGCACTATTCTCAACATATTTGTAAATGACAGGAAATCTGCTAAAACTAGCCATTTTCATTGTTGGCAAGAATTTAAATAAAATTTAGTTTTATTTTAGTTTTGGTCAAAGCCTGAAGGAGCTGCTGCAGAGGGACCCATGAGCCACATGTGGCCCCAGAGCCGCAGGTTGCAGACCCCTGCTCCAGTCCTTTGAAGTGACATCATCAGTAGTTCGTACCTTATCAGCTGTGACGTCAGTCATGAACAAAGTTTAATGCTCTTAATGCTAACACACCTGGAAGAGTCAGTAATAAAAGGTTCTTATTGTAACAGCAAGATGTGGTCCATGTGCTACAAGTTTGTTTTATCATTAATATTATTACTATTATTATTATTTATTTTTGTGTGTGTGTTTGCTTTTATTTTGTGGGTTTATTGTTTATAATCCTGTACAGCACTTTGAGCTGCTTTTAATATGAAGGGTGCTTTATAAATAAAACTGATTGATTGATTGATTGATTGATTGATTGATTGATTGATTGATTGATTGATTGATTGATTGATTGATTGATTGATTGATAGAAAGAGTACTATTCAGAACCAAAGGGGAAACAAAACCAAAAAAAAAAAAAAAAAAGGGAAACACAATTGTCGTCCGAGTATAAAATGTAAAATCATTTTCAAGCCTCAAGAAGTTATTTAATATATAATGAGAATAAAAGTGGTCTCAATATTTAACCTGTTCAGTTACTTTTAATTAAAAAAAAAGTAATTATTATTAATGGGGAAATTGACAATCGTGGCTGTTTGACTATTGACTGAACACAGAGCTGTTGGTTTATTGGCTGATGACTGTTTGAGAGACCGGCTTGCTTCTTGCCTGCTTTCTTGCTTTTCTGGCTGACTGACTGGTTGGCTGCGTGCCTGGTTGGCAAGCCAACAGCCTCAGCTGACTCCCATGCCAAGCCCCCACGCCCCACCAGATCTTAATTGGGTTAAGTTTGTCCGCCACAGATAACACTTTTTTTTCTTCTTCAGAGAATAAGGACACAAAAAAATGTCCTGGCACTAATGATGCTCTTTAGCAGAGCTCTTTTCTGTTTAGGTGGAAAAAAAAAGAATTGTGGGTAGGTTCCCTGCAGAGGGACTTCATTGGGGAACCACAATATTGTTAGAAGCAAAGCACTGAATGAAAAAGAGAACGAAAGAAAGTCGATTAGGTTTTCGTGAAACTGTCACGCTGCCACTGTTTCCTTTTAGCAGCGTCTCACGACAGAAGCAGGCGGCGATGGAGACACACGCAGGAATACAAATGTACTGTACGCGTGGACGTGGCTCTTAAACAGACTTTTTTTTTTCCTAAACTAACACAAAATGTGTATTTTTTGTGGCTTGTGCCAATAAACATACAAGGTAATAAATGTTCTTTCAGTTGTTAAACTGAAAAAAAAAAAAAAAAAAAAAAAAAAAAAGCTGT
>JARVLU010001354.1:32561956-32574250 GCA_031762415.1 Simpsonichthys santanae
GATATGATCTCTCCCACTAACTCCAGTTAAGACTCTGGCAGCAGCATTTTGGATCAACTGAAGATGTTTTAAAGAAGCATTTGGACACCCAGATAATAAACCATTGCAACAGTCCAGTCTAGACGTGATAAATGAATGAACCAGATTTTCTGCATCCTTTTTAGGTAAGATTTTTCTAATTTTAGGGATATTGTGCAGGTGGAAGGCAGTGGTTTTAGTAATATTTTTTAATGTGGGGGATAAAAGACATGTCCTGATCAAAAATAACTCCAAGATTTTTAACATTAGAACTGGAGGCCAGATTAATGTCATCTAAGGAATAAAATCAGAGGCTATTTTAGTTCTTTGAATCAGAAACATTGATTTTTTTGTTTCTGCTCAGGTTGTCTTTCCTCCTTTATCCAAACATTTAAAATAATTTCTTTACAAGTTTTATTAAAGTCTAAAGTTAGACTTTCATCCAACCAGTTGAAAGTTGGGAAAAAAAGTCAATAATGACTTACAGAAGCCTAAAGGCTCAGGATGCTCAGGATCACACTTTCACTTGGCAGGGGGGGTTTTGCCACTGAGACATGCACCATGGGAGGCAGTCAAGGATTGGACTACCCTGTCATTTGGTTGACAAGTGACCCAAGTCCATCATTTCCCCTGCAGGCTCTACAACAACAATTTCACACCATGGGAATCCTCTCTCATACCTGGTTTGCAGAATTCTTGTGAACTGACAAATACTAAAAGTGACTTCTGAAAAAAAAAAATGTGACAAATGAGAAAGCAGTGAAGAACATTTTCCAGGAAAGACTGGAGACATAAATAAGCTTGTATGTGTGAAGTAGTGTTACACTGGTGTTATAAGAGCAACGTTGTGCTACATCCTTTTAGTGAATGAATCATGTCTTGTCTTTGTCATCAAGAAAATACATTGCAGTCAGGATTTTAAAGAATTGCTGCTTTCAAATTCATTTTTAAAGCTGCTAAACTGCTTCTTGCATGTTTCTGCCAAAGTGCATGAAACAAAAACTAGTATGAAAAGAAAAGAAAATAGTTTTATTTTCATGACAAGGTTAGGTTTCATCCGTCAGCCGAGTTGAAACGGTCACACTTCAGAGGGACAAAGACCCTCAGCCAAAGTTGCTTTGTGCAAGATTAAAAGTTGTGCGCTTTAAACTAGCAGACATAATTGGGTGCTTAAAAAGTTAATAACTTTTATTTAAAAGTGCTTGTCAGCCTTTTGGAACATCATGTGTAATCTGTGACCAGGCCTCTAGACACTTGCGAGCTAATGACGACTACAGGGATTTAATTAAACAATTTTCCTCCCCTTCCAGTGTATTTAACTTCTCATTTCACAAGCATTCCAACTTAATATTTTTTAAGACAGCGTGATTTAAATAATGTCTTTGCATAAGCCACTTTGAATTTAATTAAGAAGCATGTTTGTCTTACAAAATCCCCATTCAGGGCTGAACATGTATTTTGCTAGGTATAAATTTTGCTTTTAAGGGAGTAACTGAGGACATCACATGAAATCATCACATGAAATCACAATCATCACATATGTCTACAGCTCTAGATGCAGGCACAGAGCCACCTGCATCGTGAAGGACCCCGCTCACCCAGCATACACACTTTTTGCCCCACTCCCTTCAGGAAGGAGGTTAAGGAGCATTACGTATAGAACCACTAGACTGAGGAACAGTTTCTGAGGCTGTTAGACTCATAATATCTAACCAGAATAATCACTGTGAAATATCACATCATGCTGCTGATCTATTTCATGCTGCTGATCTATTTTATGCTGCTGTGTTCAATTATACTCATCTGCTCACACAGACTCATGTTCGTGCTGCTGTTTGGCATATTGTTTCTATTATTTCTATGCTACTATTGCTTAGTGTGTTTTTATTAACATGTTTTAGTTCATATCTTAGATCTTATTACTGTTTTTCTTTTACATTTTAATACTTTTGTTGGATGTAACTGGGACCCTGTGTACACAGTTTCATTCCACCACATGTACCACATATGGTGCAAATGACAAATAAAGAATCTTGAATCTTGAAACTAATAGATCTGTAATATTTTGTGTTGCATTTTCTTCCTCAAAAGAAAATTGCACATTTTAAATATTGGTAGTAGGGAAATCCAACATTTCCTAAAGGATTATGTTGCCATGAGAATGTGGTTACCCACTACGATGACAAACTGGCCTGAGGTTATCATTCAGTGGGGAATAATGGTGTAATGGAAATCTAAATCTGATTTTGAAAAAAATGAAAAATTGATTTTTCTGCTGGGCATATAGCGTTTTGGGAGCTGTAAACATGTAACATCAATTCTTGGGCATTGGAAATTATTTATGGGGTTGCTTGAACAAACAGTGCGTTTGTAAGTTTTTTACAGGCCAAACAAGTACCGGTAACTAAAGACATAACTCTAAATAATAAAATAAAACAAATATCTATGTATTGTTACTTTTCATGTATGTGTGTGTTTGTAAGAGTGTGTGCATTCTGCTGCATTAATCCACAGATGAGTACAAAGGGCACAAAAGACGTTAGGGCTTCAGCAACTTGCTTATTAAAAATAAATGTATAAAAAATAAGTGTTGTATGTTATTCTACTTTATCCTCAGTGCTGAGAAGTGTTTCCCCCAGGCCAGTTAGCATACACTTGATAGCTCTCCTTGTTACCTTTGCAACAAAGCTAGGAAGAAGCTAAAAAAAAAAAAAACAAAAAAAAACAATGCTTCTCCTGTTCTGTATTCATCAGCTTGATAAACAGCAATAATCACAGTAATGATGTCTGTTCAAGGGCACTTGGGAGCCAGGGAGGTGGATCAGGGGTATCGGTAGGGGGTTGCAAGGAGGAGATGGGTGTTGCTAATCTGGCTCTGTGGAGTTTAGAGGGACGGGGAGGGGTACCATGGCTGCTCATGTTGAGATAACATTGCCTTTCTGACACCGCTTACCAAATCCTGAACCTGTTCTGAACAAGACTAAGGCTGGTATACTCCCTTCCTAGACCAGGGATTTGGCTTGTATGTGATAAGATACTCCTGAGTGTTGCAAAACAGTGCAGGTATTAGTCTTCCCTCCTTTCTTTCCCCCCCCAATGATTACCATGGAAAGGCGCAATGGGATGGAGAGGATAAAGCTAGAAGCCCGCCACTATTCTGGGAGAAAAGATAAGTGCCGGTCGGACAAGAGGGTTAAAAAAAATGGAAAGGATGGCCAGTGGCACCTTTTCTGGACCTGATAAAAAAAAAGCTCACCATGCAGTCCCTGACAATCTACTTTCAACCCAGAAAACACTAAACCACTGTAATGTGTTTATCTGCTAATTAATGGAAAACTCAACTAGTCGTCTCTCAGTTACACCTTCCATCTGTTTGATGTGCAGCAAGTTTATCTATACTTTAACAAAAAGCAATGTTTTGTTTAGTTGTTTTTATGTAAGAGTGACAGATAGCTTCAAGGTGGAGGTGGGAGTGCATCAAGGCTCAGTTCTGAGCCCCTTCTTGTTTGCTAACAGATGAGATCGGGCAGGAATCCCCATGGACTATGATGTTTGCAGATGGCATTGTGATCTGTGGTGAGAACAGGGAACTGGTGGAAGAGAACTTAGACAGCTGGAGGTAAACTTAAAAGAAGAGGAATGAAAGTCAGCCGTAGTAAGACAGACTGTGTGTGGATGAGAGGAAGGAGGTGGAACAGTGAGACTACAAGGAGCAGAGGTCACAAAGGTGCAGGACTTCAAGTACTTGGGGTCCACTGTCCATGAAAATAGGGAGTGTGGTTAAGAGGTGAAGAAGAGAGTCCAGGCAGGATGGAATGGATGGAGAAATGTTTGAGGAGTGATTTGTCAGAAAGTGTCAGTAAAAGTCAAAGGAAAAGTTTAAAGAATGTGTTGAGACCAGCTATGTTGTATGGTCTGGAGACAGAGACATGGACAAAAAAAAAAAAACAGGAGAAAGAACTGGAAGTGGCAGAAATGAAGATGTTGATGTTCTCCTTATGAGTGACAAGGATGGATACAATTAGGAATGAGATCATCAGAGGTACAGCACATGTTGAACAACTGGGAGATAAGAGGCCAGACTGAGATACCTGAGGAGATATGAATACAGTTAGAGAGGACATGGAGGTAGTTGGAGTGAGGACAGAGTGAAATGGAGGAGGATGACTCACTTTGGAGACCCCTGACGAGGGAAAAGCTGAGTGAAGATTAGTAAAACATCTCAACAGCTGAATGGATTAAATGAATCTCATATTCATTGAATGATCTACAACTGATTGAGATTTGGAATCAAACAAATCAAGATGGCTTCCACAGCTACCAGAATCTGCTTTTTCTTACACAGGAATGACTGTAACTTACTCATAATTGAAGATAATGACGTAAAGTTTATCTTGTAGTAGCTGAGGGTCATTTGCAACATACACTCTTACCATTGATGCATCTCATGAGACGTGGGTGTGGCAGATGGTTGTAGTGGCCATCTTGGATCAAAACTCTGTCATAAAAGCAACAGGCTTTGCATTCCTTTCATTTCTTTTGACTTTTATTCAAACAGGTTAGTCTCATTGATTCACAAGAACTCCTCTTCAAGAGAGACATGTTTTAGACAGACATATAAAGTACAGACAACAATATTCAACAAAAATTAAAAATAAAATAAAGGTACCATTATAAAACATCCTTCAAGGAATGCTAAGCCTTTAATTTTACATGAAACTGAGATATTTGTTGATTTTGTAGAAATATTTTACAGAAAGTATCTGCACCAGGAAAACCAACTGACTGGAAAAAATGAACAGATGTCCTAATCTGCTCTGCTGTGGTCCCTGGCAGAGTTTAATTACAATGGGCACAGTTGTGAAAGTCAACCTGCATGTTTGAGGTAAACAGTTTGTGATTGTCAGCACATTACTTTCCCCCCAGTAGACACTTTGTGTTTAATTAAGGGTTGTGAAAGTTGTGTTTAGGAAGAAAAAAGAAAACTGTTAAAGAAAGCAGAATCTGTTTTATTTTTTACAGATGATGCCTCGTTGTTCCAGCTTCAAATGCCATATATTTAAAAGGAACAGACAAAAACTTAAAATAATTTGCAACAGTTCATATTTTTTTATGTGTGTTTATTACCATTTTTCTTGTAATCCAAATACACACAAAAAGTTTAATCTACAAAATATTACTTTTAGTCTGTAAATTGTCTCAGATAAAAACACTAAGTGTTAGGTTAAAATGTCAGAGAAGGAATGGAACTGTTTAAATATTTTTTTGTGTGTGTGCATGTTTCTACAGTGCAATAATCCGACTGATTATTCCATACAGCTTTGTGAGCTTTTGCATATTTTATCACACATAGCCAGGGGTTTTCTCAAATATGCAACTTGCTCAATTTTCATGAGGTTATCAGACCTAAAATTAACTTTGTAATGCCCAATCTGCAAAGATTGATAAATATAGTGTTCATTTTATTAAAGGGCTGTCTGGCAAGAGGTGAATTTAAAGGAATGTCATGGATCAATAATTAACACCAAAGTTCATGCTCATTAGTCCAGGTATAAATCCAACAATGTTCAGTCAGGAAATTTGGATGGTTTCTTTTGTCGCTGAGACATTTTGTCCTTCGTCCGAAGGACTTCATCAGACTGATGAGCAACCAAACCAAACTGAGTTCCACAAACAGCTCAATCCCAGAGTGGAGAAAAAAAAAGTTTGCTTTAGTGTTTTGAACCACTTTGGCATGGTCTGCCTTTGAAGAGCTGACGGGGCAGAGGGCAGGCCCTGGAGGCCATTTTACCACCAGCAAACTGTTGTTTTTTTTCTCTCTCCCACTCTGGGATTGAGCTGTTTGTGGGATTCAGTTTGCTTTGGTGGCTCATCAGACTAGAGCTGTCATTTCTAAACCAGACCTGAAGCCCAGCCCAGTCCATAAAAATGTGCTGGATGGGCGAGCCGGGCCGGTGTCAGCAGATCAGCTGTGGTCCAATTACATGGCAACATGGCTTGCCATAAAATCCAATTTTATATAGCAAAATAGATTGCCATAAAATCACCAGCCGCACATGGCCATTTCACCGTAAACTGACCGGGCTTGAGGTAAAATAAAGTTCAGATGAGATTATACTGCCAGGCAGTGATCCATCACCCAAATGGGCGTTCATTCAGCCTCATCGGATGCGTGCGGCCGACGACCCAAACAGGTGAGATCCCAAAGCAGACTGCAGACAGAAATGACGGCCATGAAAGGACCAACATACCCTCAGCTCTGATCTTCTGCCCCTTCAATTCAGCTGTGCGTCACCGTGGTAAAGTTACTTTTTACGCTGGACATTGGACATTCGAGCTCCGTGGCTTCAGCGGTGTGTTCCTCTCATTCGATCCGATGCAGGACGGTGGGGTTCAGAAATGATGGCTACGAATGCAACTCTACATCAGACTGAAGAACTCCTTCGGATGAAGGATGGAACGTCTCAGCAACAAAAGAAACCGTCCACATGACCTGACTGAACATTGTTGGATCAATAATTAGCTTTAACATAAATAACAGAGAAATAAAATACATCTTTCTTTCTTTTTTTTTTCTTAGATAATTTTATGCATGTCGTTTTACGTAAAACCTCACCAGTCTGAGCAATTTTATGCGTGTGAAATAAACCCAGTGTCAAAAGAAGAAACACAGAAATAGCTCAGGTCTTCATCTTCGAGTCTGTCTGAGTTCATATAAAGAAGAAAACAGAATTACTGAACAGAGGGTATGTTTGATCAAATAAGTTCTGGTTCCCAGAACAAACAGATCAAATCAGATTGCGTCTGTAAAGTGGTTGATACATATTATCACCCTTAGCTACTGATGTTATCTGTATCTGTGTCCATGAGTGTAAATAAGGTGCAAAATCTGTCGTCTGTCGAGAATCACAGGGCTCTCCACTGATCCCACAGACTTAAAGGTTAAGAAAATCTGCTTGTCTCATAGACTTTACTCTGCAAACACCAGCTGCTCCTGAGCTTACATGAGAATATATGCTGGACATAACTTAAGGTCACCGTGCACATGTGCTGCACGCTTTGAGTAAAGAGTGTGCAAAGGGATTCCCCAAAAGTCGCTCGTGCATAATTCAATTACAACTAAAACCAAACTGCTTTAAATATATGTGAACAGCTTTATTTTCCATTTTTTGTTGTTCTTTGTAAAGATTGAAATCTTTTTTTTTCCCCTTGAAAAAAAAATGTTCTGTACATCTACAATAATATAATGAAGAATAAGGGTTGCTATCAGAGTTGGTATGTTAATAATTCTAACAGATTAAAGAGGTTGATAACATTCTCTATTATGGAACAATAAACAGGTCAACAAAAAATGGCCAAAGCATTTCATTAAGCTAAGAATGGAAGCAAACAAAGTCTACAAGCAGACTCTACAGGACTTAAGAGGCTGCAGGAGGGAGGGAGGGTGTGTGGGGTTGTTCTGAAGAAACCTACAGAATGGTCAACATTCTTGCACAGGGAAAGTGTCACTTTGTTCTACTGTCACATGTTTTACATGTCTAGACATAAGACGGTGGACTGGGACATTTATATTCAATCTTATTTTGTTATTCTGTTTGAAGTTCATTTCAAAAGCAAACACGATATTATTGCATCACAATTGCATCCAAGGCTATAAACACTGACATAACCATACAAGTGTATTCCAAACACAAAACTAAATTATTCTAATAAATAACTATATCAATTAATGCAATTAATGGCAGCACGGTGGCACAGTTGGTAGAGCTGCTGCCTCAGCGAGCAGGTCCCTGGTTCAAATCCCAGCCAGGGGCCTTTCTGGGTGGAGTTTGCATGTTCTCTCCGTGCATGCGTGGGTTTTCTCTGGGTACTCCGGTTTCCTTCCACAGACCAAACACATGCATGTTAGACTGATTGGTAAATCTAAATTGTCCCTAGGTGTGAGTGAGAGAGTGAATGGTTGTTTGTCTCTTTTGTGTCCCTGTGATAGACTGGAGACCTGTCCAGGGTGCACCCCACCCGCACAGTGATTGATGGACATGGGCATCGGCAACCCCCGTGACCCAAAAATGGAAGAAGCCAGTAAAGATAATGGATGGATGGATGAAATCCTGAATGGCTGTATCTTTCAGATCATGCAACGTCAGCTGTACCATCTCTGGAGCACCTCTGGTCTTCATCTCCTTCCCCATGTCCCTCCCTGCCAGTCTCTCACCAAAAGGAGTACTGTACTTGCTGCCTTAAAAGTTGCACCGCCATATAAGACGTTAGTCCGATTATGCATAATAAAGTGAAAAATAACAACAACAAAATACAAATATGTCCCTTTGCCTTATAAGTTGCACCTATTATGCATCACCGCTGATGTGTCGCGTTTGTTATGAATCACTGCTGACCACCCAGAAATGTGGGCAGGTGTACCAAAAATCGATAAGCTGCCAAATGGCGGCTGCGGGAGCATGCACGGGAGGACTTTAAGAAGGATTTAATAAGATTAACACTTAAAAACAATTATTTTTTTGCTCAGCATTATAGTAAAGGCGTGTCTCAGTTGATTTTTTTCCTTAATAAATGCACTTTGATGGTTAAAATAAGCTTAATTTCAAAAATCGATTTGCGGCTGCTGGAGCTCGCAGAGGGAGGACTCGCTGTGCATTTCTTTGAGATTTAACAAGATAACCACCTAAAAACAATTATTTGTTTGCTCGACATTATAATAAAAGGTGAGTCTCCGTTGAACATTTCCTTAATAAATGCACTTTAATGGTCAAACAAACTGCATTTTGCCAGGGTGGTGCAGCAAAATGAAGCTCCACGAGTTCCGGAGCAAGAGGAAGGTGGCTGTGTATGGCAAGCCAAGTGTCTCATTAATAGCCACTTTTACCTATTAATGAGACACTTGCTTTGCCATATTGGTCGAGAGCCCTCTAGTGGCTGAAAATTGTAGTGTTCAATATTTTTCATGCCAGAATGAATGAAATCGTCAGATTTAAGCCAAAAATTTGTTTATAAATATGGGGGGAAAAACCTAAATTTGTCGCTTCGGACTAGGCAGGACTTGCTAACGTATGTAAAAGGATGCGACTTGTAGTCCGAAAAATACCGTAGTTGGCAACAACCTATGTAGCAGAGCCGGAGCGGTCAGCGCTGCAGCTCTGCATCACCTTCCCTCACCAGCCAATACATAGTCTCTTACTCTGGATTCCTTTCTTCACCATGAGACTAGAACATTTCACAGAATTCTTAGAGTGGATGACACGCTCCATGGGCTCAGTTGTCCCAAAACAGTACACAGGAAGTGAAACCGCTTCTAAACAGCTAGCATCTGTTGCGTAATGCTACAAGCTGCACATTTGGAGATCATCAAGAGACAACCTTCTAGGCAAACTATTATTAAGGCCTCCACTAATGTAGGAAGGTGTCACTTGCATCCATTAGCTCACAAGAAAGAGCAGCTAAATTGCTGAGGACACCAGCTCACTAAATGAATACCACTGTTAACTAAATAGGGTCTGTCTGCAGGATATGAATTTAACGCAACATTTTCTTCCCATAATGCTATATTTATAATGATATTTTAATTGTTTTCTAATAATCTTAAAAGATTGTTTAATTTTCTAATCCTTCTACCTCAACTTGATTACTGACAGAGATGGGAAGGAAAGTAAGACTAATGCAGGTTAATTACAAACCTGCTGTCAAATGGTTGCATGTTATTGAAATGGAATAGAATAAACGTTCTCGTCACTGTAGGATTAAAGTGAGAGCCTCCTTGGTGACATAAATCCTTCCTTCAGCCGTTCCCCACTGCAGGGATCGCAACAGAGAGTAAACTTGCACAAAACATTTGGCAAATAATTCATGCTGAATGCCCTTCTAGATAAAACCTGGGATTGAACAGGTTTACAAAGCAGCAGCACTTGCAACTAAAACGCCTTTCCTTGGCATATAAATGAATACATACTGTATAAACTTATGAATATTATAGTAACTACATATATTACATTTGTGATGCCCATTACAAAAAAAGCTCAGAAGTGACATAAATGCTAAAGCTGGAAGTAGCAAAATAAAGTATAACATAAAAAAAAGAACGCAAATCAGAAGTTTGAGACAAAACTTTTAAGTAGTGCAAAGACTAAAATTAAAATGCTTTACAGTTTGAGTTAAAATATATATATATATATTTTTTTTTTTAAATACCATTAATAATTAATGTTTTTTAGTCCGTCTGGATTCATCTGTTTTCAGTCCAGTCACATGCAGTACTTTTCTTGAAAGACTGGATGTTTTTCAATGGGTTGAGCTCATCCATTCTGTTGAACTACAATCAGTTTAGTGTTTTGTTGGACAGGTTCTTTTGTTCAGGTAGTAAAAATAAAACGAAAAAAAAAAAAAAGTGTAAAAATTCTATGTTTCATACCTGTTAAGTCAAACGTTTCTCTTCATATTTGTTTTTGAACAACTCTTTCAAATTACATAACTTTGTAAAAAAAAATAAAAAGTGGCCACAGAGACTGTCTAAAAAAATGTATTCTTTCTGCTGCTCCATTCTTCAGGGGTCGCCACAGCAAACTAACTCCCACAATGACTTGGCGATTGATTTTTACACTGGATTAATTCATTCATTCATTCAACCTTAACACTGCAGAAATAAATACATGCAACAGCTATTTTTTTATTTTATATTGTCTGTTTCCATCTGTCATGAGCCAAAACAGCTATATCCCTCTGAGCAGAAAAAAAAAAAAAAAAAAAAACACTGATTCATAACAAGTAACCATTCATTTTTGATAAGAATGTCACATGATTGTATTCGTGCAAGTGCTGGTAGTACATGACGTGATTTAAATCTGGAGTTCTTCTTTGAATGAGCAAGACCAAGAATGTGAGCGATTCAGAGAAATGGGAAATGAATGACATCCTGGTTCCGCTCGAGTCTTAAGTGCTGTTAAAAATCGGCCTCCTGAGCCATTTGCAGCACATTTTATCACCTAAGAACAAAGTGTTTGAATGAATTTGAACTCATTTAATGTTTGTTTTGTTGTTCCGGTTCTATTGCGTCCTTTGAATTGAAGAGAATTATTCAGCAATTCCTCAACAAGAGGGATCATCAGTTATTGCCGTCACTTTCAGGGGATAAATATAGATGAGGATCACAGCTACAGAGTGTCATAACAGCATGCTCAGTGTCAACATGAAGCGACAAATTGTCAGAATAAGGGCTAATTGTTTAATGGCTGCTTATGTTAGTAACAAAATTAAGTTCATAAAACCAAAACGAGTAAATAGACAGTATAAAACTTGATGTAGCATAATTGTTTGATTCTTTTTTATAATAAAATGTATAGCAGGTATATGGGATTTATTTAAAGTGCATTAAAGCAATTTAAATTTCAGGCTTTGAACATTTAAATCAATTCAACTCAAGAAAATTTCATTAAGTCCAAAGGGAAATTAAATGTTGTAACTTGTTCTCCTCATTTCATTAAGAGATGTTATAGATACTGATGGCTGTAGGCAGGAAGGATCTCTTGTAAAGGTCCGTTCCACAGCAGATTCGAAGAAATTGTCTGCAGACGCCGTCTGATCCGTCCACCCAGACTCAACGGTCCTCTCGGTTCCTCCAGGCAGCAGAATGGCCTGAGAGCGATGGTCACTCCTACCCAGCAGTCTGCCGAGCTCCTTGTCGCTGTGGACAGCCGGCTGCAGGTGCCTGGGTATGATCCGAGTCCTTCTGCCATCACAAGCTGTGTTTCCTGCTAGGTCCAGGATATCAGTGGTCTGGCACTCGAGTACAGCCAGTAAGGAGATGGGAATGCATCCATGGAGCCTCTTTTTCCAACTCATTTGAGATTTGGGGCTGTAGTTGAGATATTATTTGAGCTGTTGAGATGTTAATCAGCAGCTCCCTGTTGTTAAAAAAAAAACAACAACCCACCTTGTTGTCATGGTTACGCTTCATAACAAATCTCCAAAACTAGAAAAAAAAAAAAGTTTCAGTAAAAATCCTTCCAGCTGCACAACATCCAATACCAGGGGGAAAAAAAAAATAATCCAAAAAAAGTGACGTACATCCAGCAACAGAGGAATTAAAAGTTTCCAAAAGCAAAATCTCAGAATGAATTTAACAGAGCTACTCCAACATGCAGCCACCCTGAGCGGCGCAATAGGTTTTTTGCACGTGACGTCATGGGCACCATATTGGGGGGTAGTTAACGTCGTGAGCATTACTGATAGCAGCGCAGATCTTCCGAGTTAGCTTTTTTTTTTTTT
>JARVLU010001354.1:32574350-32584946 GCA_031762415.1 Simpsonichthys santanae
TGCATGTTCTCTCCGTGCATGCGTGGGTTTTCTCTGGGTACTCCGGTTTCCTCCCACAGACCAAAAACATGCATGTTTGGCTGATTGGTAATTCTGAATTGTCCCTAGGTTAGAGTGAGAGAGTGAATGTCTCTGTGATGGACTGGAGACCTGTCCAGGGTGTCCCCCGCCTCTCACACGGTGAAGGCTGGACATGGACACCAGCACCATGACCCAAAAAGGAGGAAGCATGTAAAGATGATGAATGGATGGATGAAAATTAAGAGAGAACACAAGTAAGCAATGGTTTTGGTGCAACATGGTCAGTTGGGTAGGAGTCACACTGTGTATGAAAACAGAGGTAGTTTTTATTTATTTTTTATGTTCTCATCCGAGGCACGTCAAGTGGAGGGAGATATTTTATCCTCAACCAGGTGCAAAGGCAGAACCAGGGAGTGGCTATGGGTGATCTTGACCACCACAGATTAATCTTCAACCACTTCAAGGGCCACCTCAATCATTTAATAGCACTATACAGTACTTGCAAGCATTATAAAACCTAGAAAGCATAGTTTCCTAAAATGATGGGTTGGATGTTGTACATACGGCAGTGGCCATCTTGGATTTTCTTGTGGAAACCTGATTTTTGAAAGTAACCTTCCTCACACATAAATTCAGTCACACACCAAAACAGAAGGCTGTGTCTCACTTATGTTTCAAGTTATCAGGCTCACAACGTGCACAGAGGGATGGAGGATATTTCCAGTTCCCCATCTTTGCTCTGAGAGAGAAAAAAATGTTTCATCATCACTCTTTAGTAATACTGATGGTTTGATAGTTGATGAGGCCAATAACTTCATCTTAAGCAGGTTTGGATGTTTTGTCACACTAAAGGAAAAAAAGTCACTCCAGGAAAATCATGGAAAAGTTCATATTTAGTGATTATGTTATGGTGTATGAATGAGTGAATGAATGAATGAATACCTTCAGTCAGGTCATCTGGATGTTTCTTTTGTTGCTGAGGTGTTTCGTCCTTCATCCAAAGGACTTCTTCAGTTTGCGGAGCCACCAACCCAAATTGAATCCCACAAACAGAACAGTCCCAGAGTGGGAAAAAAAACAGGATTCATACCTGAATTAATGAGCATGAACTTATTTATCCATGAGAAATCAATTTAATTAATACATTTTAATTTTCTGATGCATTCCAATTTATTTACAGCCCTCTTCTTGTCAAATGAATCTAAAAATGTATGTTGTCACCAAAGTGTCATACATTAAAAACATGATTTCAGTCATGGCTACAGGGGTAACAGGCAGACCAAGGAGACCCAAGAACTGTTTACACGTAAAAAGGAATGCAAGTCGTCATCAGTTAGGAAGTAGCACATAGACAACCCTGACTGTAGCTACAGGCAGCAGAGGGATTGTTGCTGTACAACTGAATGCATTGGATTGTGTGTATTTTGTGTAGACTTATTGCTGCTTATTACATCATACAGATTGCTCATGTCAGCAGAGCCCTAAAGGCAGGTCATGCTGTGTGTCTTGGAATTAAATTTACCAGTTATGGAATGACATATCTGCCTCACCATAACTGTGGTCATAACTGTAATGGTGAATAAGGGAAATAATCATCCATTTTTTTTTCCCCGTGTTGTCTGCAACTTGCCTGAAGTTTTCTGTATGACCTCCTAACGGAGCCATTATTGGATTAGGCTGCCATGCCACGGGACTGATGCGTGATCAAACACTTTTATCCTCCTCAGCTATCTATATTACACACAGTCTTTGGGGAGTTGTGACTCATAAAGAGATGTTATGAATCACTTACAGATGAATGCTAAGCCTGCAGTTGGAAATGGACGGCACAATGTGAGTTAGAGGCATCTAATTTGAGTCATTACGCGACTATTGTGCTATTACCAGGTCGCTTTCATCAGGTTGTGAACCATTAACATGATATCCAAAGCTATTTTCTACATATAATCTCTAAATGAGGACTTAGATGAAGCCCGTGGTCTATTTAGAGGGCTCTCCGGGGGGCTAATGAACTCACCACTTAAGGATGCATAATTTAACCACATGCTTCATTCCATGACTCCACATACAATAAATAAAATATTCAGAGGTTGTTTAATTTGCTACATTTATAGATCTTCTAGAGGTCAAAGTCATCAAAGTAATGTAATTAAATAACTTTTCGAATTCGAAAGTCTGTTGTAGTAATTGATAATGAATGATTATTAGCGCCTGCTGCTGTAGGCTGAAACACATAATTACATTAATGGATTTGCAACCAACATTAAAAAAAAGAACATCCTGAGTTGATTGTGCATGAGTTATTCATCCTTCCACCAATCAGATGTCTCATTCTGCCTTTTGTGCTGATCAGCGTTGTAGTGGTGATGGTTTGATGGGTTGGTGCAGGGCTGGAGGCTAATCAATGAGCAAGAGGCAGCCTTTCAATCCACCATGAGGTGAAATGGTAATCTGCCACACAGTCACTCATAGAATGGGTCAGTTTAGAATGGGTCAGTTAACCTAACAGACTTTTGTTTATTTGGCTTGTGAGAGGAAATCAGTGTATCTAAAGAAAGTCTATGCCTGTAGATGGAAAATTTGTAAATTACACACACAAACATTGCAACTATAGGCCATCTAAATGTGAGGGAACAGGGCTAACCATCACATCACCATGCATCTCTTTATATGGATTAACCCCTGGAATATCTACGACAATGTCATACAATGGCTTTAAACTGTGAGAAGAGTCATTCACCTGCACCAGAGTTTAAACCGAGATGACATGATGAGAGGGGTTATATGAATCTGTGTCTAACATTTTAAATGATATCAAAGTTCATGCTCAATAATCCAGGTAGAAAATCCAGCAATGTTCAGTAAGGTCATCTGGATGGTTTCTTTTTTGTTGTTGTTGAGACGTTTCATCCTTTGTCCAAAGGACTTCTTCAGTGTGAGGAGCCACAACAAACTGGCTCCTCCGACTGATGAGGACAAAACATCTCAACAACACAATTTCGTTCCACCTCATGTACCACATGTGATGTGAATGACATAAAGTATCCTTGTGAGTTCAGCTTCCTCTGATAGTGTTATAAACTGAATTTGGAAAATGTGTCATGTTTCAAAACAGGAAGCTGATCAAAACATGACATTTGCATTTGCCCACAGCTGAGTTGCTTTATATTGTAAAATAAATCACACATTTAATACTAAATTCTTGTTTAATAAAAAGTTTTGAATCAAACTAATTAGAACTGCATCACAGTCTGGGTCAATGTACAGTATTTTGGTCATTAGTTTTTATTTTTAATTAGGAGACCAAATGAGGAATACACTGCAGTGGAGAAGTCAATAAACCCATCTGCTGCTTCCACTCATCATCCAGCTAAATCCAAACACGGCCTATTTGTTTGATCATCTGTTGTAATTCTGTGTCCTCTCATATAAGGTAAATTTATACTGTTTCCATAGTTGCAAAAGTCCGAAGAAGAGACTTGAATGAAAACAACTGAGTGTTTGCATACTTGGCAAAGCTTCCTGAAACCAGCCCATATGTGAATCGCAGACTCTTTGTAATGGCTTGCCTTTGTCAAGAAAGTGAATGTACCTGTCAAATCATTTAAATTACTACAACCGTTGTTGAGACAGAAATGCCTGTATCAGCGCTTTGACGTTGTGGAACCTCTAAAGCTCGGAAAATATGCTCGACTGCTGGCTGGTGTCTTTGCAAAGTGGAGTTAGACTCTGTGAAATGCCTCTGCCCAAACCTGCGAAACTGAATCAAAATTAACACGTTTGAGTTAAGTGTGGTTGGGTTTCACACACACCCACACAATCTACTGAACACTCACACACAAGTCTGTCATGGATTGTTCTTTAAAGCACAAACACTCATATATAATCAGTGCAAACTACATTAACATAATGAGTGCTGCCTGAAATGATTGTCTGGATTGATGCTGTCACTATTAATGAGACAATGTTTATGGTTCATGCTATGGATTTGATGTAGAAAAAAAAACTTGTGATGGAATAAACTGAAACAAAAACTTCTTGACAGAGTATTTAGGCTGGAGAATATATTAAGTTTCTATAGTTTTTCTAAAGTTAATAACCTTTATTACAACCATAACTTTTATCGATTGAGATTTCCACTGAATTGTTGTGTAATTCTTAACTAAAATCTTGTAGTTTGGTTGGATTAAGGATAAAAAAAAAATTCTGAGTTAATCTCAATAAACATAAATTACCAACCGGCATTAACCTTGATAACTAATAATTTAAAAAATAAAGAAATGTTCTGTGGGATTGAATACAGCATAAATACAAGACTATGATATGTAAAACAAAATATTTTTAGCCACTCATGGGTACAAATCATTAGAGGAATGTATATTTTCACTGGGTCTGATTAATGAATGCATGGCTACAGTTTTCTGTTTTCACTGGAGTTTTGTGCCTCTATGACTTTTATTAGGTTTATTGTTGTGTCAAAGGAGTTGGTTTTAAATTAGCATCATTCTGAAGTAAAGTACTGTTCCAAAAATACAAGCCAATAAAAAAAAACAAGTTGGCCTGTTGTGTAAAATCTAAATGAATAATGTATTTTTAATGACTTAATGCTCGATTAAAATAAATACAGTATGTAGTGTGTTAAAGTAATCACAAAAATGACAACTCCAATTCTGCAGCTGCAGTAGCTTGGTTGTCAGTGCTGTGTGTAATCCTGAGGCTGCTGGTTCAATTTCAGGTTGGGTATGGAACTAACAACACCCATTAACGTCTACAACAGATTGACTTCTGGAGTCAACCCTGTTCAATCTAGCTGCCACAACAAAACAATCTTAGCACAAACAAACTGACACAAAAAGCTCCAATGAGCTAAAGTTTGGTACTTTAGTAACTGTGACTGATCCCCAACTTATGATAACTGATCATGGAAGAATGCTGTTTAAAACTTCGCTATGAGCTTTTCTAATCAACTCTGTCTGTTAACAAAATATTTGATTCACACCATATAGTTCAACATCCAACAGATTTTACACAGCGCTTAATTTGATTTGGCTCCTGCCCGAACAGGATCCGGGAGGGTGTGTTTCGGTAACCGTTTGCTTGGGTCTGGAAACGCTCAGACTTACTATGGTAATATTAAAGTTATGAACAAACATGACTGCCTTGAATGAATTAAACCTATACTGGACATGTAATCTGAAAGCAAAATGATCATTTTAAACACAGCAACCACTTACGAGCTTCTTAATATCACATCAGAGCTGCCCTTTAAAAAAAACTCTGCCCCTAAAAGTTCAGTCATGGGCAATTTAATTAAAAACACAAAAATATAATTGAACAGCACAACAAAATTGTAAATCAGTTTTACAGTTTAAGTGAGTCAATAATAAAAAAAAATGATCATTTATTAAAAACATAAGAGAAATGTTTGATGAGTATTATAATCATAAATTATTATAATAAAATAAATAAAAAATACAAGATAAATGTTTGATGGGTAGTCATGTGACAGTCCAGTTCAGAGTTGCATTTGGGCCTAAAAAGTTTGACCCGGCCGAGTCCGAACCCGTATCATTTTTTTCTGAGCCCAACCTTAAAAATGTATTTCAAAGAAAATAAAAATTTGTTTATTAACAAGAGTCAGCGGATTATTATAGTTATTATAATATTATAGTTATTATAGTTATTAACGGTCAGCGGACGCAAACGGCTGATTGCAACCACTAACGCAGCAGACGAGTCCAGTTAAGCTTCAGGTGGGTCACTGGCCATGAGTCATTTGGACTTTTTTTTTTTTTAACCTTTTTCAACCAGCCGGTCAGCACATGGTCAAATGGCCGCGCGCGGCTGGTGATCCAAATTGGATCATAAGCCGCACGTGTCCAGTGATGCAAAAAACCTGACATCATCCCAGCCTGTGCATCCAGCACATTAATTTGGCCTTGCCTGGCTCGAATTTCGAGTTGGGTTGGGTCGGGTCGGGCTGGGCTGGGCGCAGGCCCAAGTTAGAAATGACAGCTCTAATTTACTTTCATTTAAAAAAGCAACAATGGAGAATTGAAGCACATGAAGGCAGTGGCAGTGAAGTCAGTACCGGAGCAGGTGTGAGGATGCTTGAGAGAAGCAGAGCATGCTCTATGCAAACAAGGGGAGAGATGTTGGTCAGGCAACTTCTTGTTGCTCTCCAAAATAGTTATTGAATCAAGTTTTTACTTATGTAGGTAAACGTTGATGTTTAATAACCCATTAAAATACTCCCAAAAGCAGGAAATGGCATGTACTTTATTGAAAATTTTCTGAGGGAGGACCCTGAGACCCCCACCCCCACTATTAGTGTCCCGGCATCATTTATTTACAAATTAAGCACTGATCATACAATATAAATCTGAACTGCTTCCATCTACAGGGATTGAACTTGTCCAGAAGACAGTTTGACAACTTTGTACAAAAAAAAAAAGTTCCTGTCTCAATTTGAGCTCAAACTCACAACCTGAGGAAACAAGGACACGAGCACTGGCCACCAAGCTACTGCACTTGCATGACGAGATCATACAACATATTACAATACAACATGAGACTGTGCATATTGTTATTTTCTATTTATTTACTATCAAAATAGGTATAACTTTATCATTTGTAAGATTTCAGATGAAAACACTGGCATAAAAACCAGCACAATCAGTATAATAATGCTGTTTTTAATGTCATTATGTCAGAATTTTGATTAGACATAGTGTAGGACCTTTATCTTGTTTGACTTTTAAGAGTCTGTCATAAAAGCTTAAAGACTGGCAGAAATAATCCCCTCAGTCATCCTGTGTGTCTGAAATGCTGCCTTGTTCTGGACACTTGAAGTACTTTCTGCATAGAGTCCCTGCAGGGAAGGCCTTCTTAAAGAAGTGCTGGTGCCAACTCTGGGAAAGTGACATATGAGGCAGTGGACATTCAATTGATTTTCAGTCAACACATCGCTCACATAGTCTTTTATGTGTTAAATTATTTAAGAACAGCGAGTTCAGCGAGGAGAATATATATCCTCCAACAGTAGTGGACAGCTTACCTATGTCTCTGAGTATTGTGCATCAGATATTTCACACGTACCGGTATTCAGCCGTGTTAGTTAAATGGGTTTTCCCCCCAATCTTCTCCACACCCAGAGATTGGAAAGGCTTCAGGATGGAGCCTCAGGGCATGACACATTATCCACACAGAGAAGGTCTCTATCATTACCACAATGTATTAGTAAATGGTCCATTTCAGCTGCTCTCTCCAAGCAACTTTATTTTTTATTTTATCATACAATGGACTTCCTCCTGCAGCCTTCTTGGTAAATGACCATATTCATTATTCATCAAGGATTAGTGTCATAATCGATTTTGTCTGAGCAGTCTGCAGTTCACAATGTGTTTTTAATCCAATCCTCAAGAGATGCTGAACTTTGTCACATCTAATTAGGTCACACGAGTCAGCCACTCCGAGGCAGCTTTTACAGCTTCTTCATTACATGCGAGGTAATTGGTGGCCAATTCCAGGATTTAACCATGTCCAAACATTTCCAGCACTGTCACAAAGTTTGAGCACAATGACATGCAGTGCCACACAGACTGTTGGAATAGTTAGCGTGCGGCACCCAGAAGCAGTGAGCAAAACATGCAGTTCAAACTTTTGAACAGCGGAGCCATGGTGTTTTTGCTTAGGACCATGTGTGTTTCAAGTTAAAGTTCAAGGTTCTTCAATGTCATTTGTATCACATGTGATACATGAGGTGGAACAAAACTGTGTACTCAAGGTCCCAGTTACACCCAAAAATCATGGATTGTGGATCATATAATTTAAGATATACGCTAAACAACCACTAAACAATATGCTAAAAGATCTAAGATATGTGCTAAACACTAATGTAAAATAATATGGCATATTAAACAGCAGCCCCAACATGAGTCTGTAGTGAGTAGATGGGTATGAATGAATCAGTGCTATGAGATAATCAGCAGCACAGATAAGTTACATAGAACCAATTACATTTATTATATTTTTCCTACAGTGATTATTCTGATTTGGGATTTATGAGTATATCAGCTTCAGGGGTAGAAGCTGTTCCTCAGTTTAGTGGTTCTACACTTAATGCTCCTCAACCTCCTGCCTGAGAGGAGCAGGGCCAAAAAAATATGTGTGCTGGGTGAGTGGGGTCCTTCATGATGCTGGTGTCCCTCTTTCTGCATCTGGAGGTGTAGATGTTTGTGATGGTGGGAAGGCTGACAATATCTACAGTATGTATATTGTTAATATAAGGAACATATCTCACCAACCACTGGACATATTTTGATGAAACTAAATGGATGGGCGTTTACAACAGATTAGGCCAGCTAACTAAAATTAGAAATTACAATTATGGCTAAAATTTAGTCCTTTTTTGTGGGTGGTACGCTCAAATTTGAAGTGTTTGTAGCCAAGAGTCTTACATTTACTCCAAGTGCTAGTCATCACATGATATATTAAAATAAATGTTTGTTATACATAACTGTTGGAGTTAACCAAGTTCCCCTGTTAGCAAAACATGCCATTATTTAACATTGGTTGGATATTAATGACATCCTCAAACAGTAGTCATCACCTAACACTGGTGAGTCAATCTGACCCAACCTTGTTGTTTCTACTAGGATTATTGAGCATGCATCAGAACACATTTACAATTAACTTTTGGAATTAATCCAATTTAAGATGGCTGCCACAGCTAACGAACAAGAATAGTCAGCACAAAATGTCAATAGTCGAGTTAGTTTTAAAGATGCTGAACTAAAATGTGATAAAGTAGTAGCAGAGAGTCATTAAAACATGCTCTGTGCATGACATCTTGTATGAAATCAGAGATGACGCTTTTTTTTTTTTTTCAAGATTTGTCCAAAACAGCTATAATGACATTTTTCAACATTAACTAATTAGGTCACACAAGTCAGCCACCTCTAGTCTGATGCATTTTTAACTTGATGAAGTTTAGTAATCAGCCTACATCTTTAGGCCGCCCTGTGTCTCCTGGCAATGTATTGATGACCACCCTGTTCTCCGCCTGCAGCTGCAAGACGGACCTGTGGTGCATGCCACATCTGTATCTGCCAATGAACGTGCTAAGCCTGTCAGCTCCCCAGCACTCAGCCTGTCACTCAGACTTGGCAAGAACAGCCTGGGCCCACAGCTGTCATAATGATCCAACAATAGAAGAGAACAATCTGCTCATCCTCTCTTAGCCTCTCCGACGTTGTCTGTGTTTCAAAAAGTCATCTGTGGTCTTTTTTTCAGATAATGCAGAAAACATACAGAGTGTGGCTCCCCTTTCTTTATGTCTTCACCTTTTAACTCTAATCTATATTTTTTCATCTGTACTTATTGTGTTGATTATGATGATAAGTGTCATACAACAGCCATTTGAATGGATTCCATCTACATAACCTTGAAAATTACCCTATACTGATTAGCACTGATGAGATTTTTTTTTTTTTTTTCGAGAATAAGCATTGATGAGATGAATGTTTCATGGTATGAAAATTTGAAAATTATACAAGTAAATTTGCAACATTAAACTGTTAGCAGCCCTTGAAGGAATGCATATTGTCCACCACCTTTCATGCCAGAGTTACAGACGCAATCCTCTTATGAGAAATTAAGATGTTGAAGCCATTTTGGTCAAACCTTGCAAAAGTCATATCGTCCATGCTCTGTCAATGCTTGGAATATGTTTAATGAATGACTGTCAGTTACTACCACATCAAGTTGTAGCTCAAAATGTGTCAAATTGACTCTGGTATACCCTTTTTTTAATTTTGTATGCTAAATTTGATTAGCTGTAGCAGCCATGTTGAATTGTATTGAGCTGTAGATGTATAATCAATTATGATCTTTTGAGAGTTTCCAATAAATCCATTTAAATAATGTGATATATTTTGCTAACAGGTTAATAAGGTGTACTCGAAGGTTTTTAGCAAGGTTTCCAAGAAAAATGTTGCATAATATGATGCACACAAAGTCTTTGTTGAGCACAATATGGAGCAACGCTACTTCCGTTTTTTTTTTTTTTTTTTTTTTCCAGCTCACTATTTGTAAAATTGGTTGAGCTATAGTCATTTTTGTGCTTTTTACGTCAGTTACCTATGATGGCCGTCCTGAAATGAGTTGAGTCCAAAAGGTAATTTGTTGTAGATGTCAACTTGGTGATTACGTTTGAAGTTTTATGAACATCCTTTCAATGGTTTATGAGATATTATGCAAACAAAAAGACAGGGTTGGTTCTAAAAATTAATGAACTATTAAACACAGATTACGGGTGTTTAGCTTTTCCATTTTTAGGGATCTTCACATCCTCCTTCGTCTTCCTCTGTCATCTCTGTCTTCCATCCTCACTCCAATACCTCCATGTCCTCTCTAACTGCATCCATATACAGGTAGTCCTCGGTTTACGGCCGAGATCCGTTCTAACGGCTTGGCCGTATACCGATTCTGCCGTAAACGATTCTGGCCGAATCCGCGGCCGTATACGCGGATTTTCGGCCGTAAAACGAAACCAAAACTAAACGGCGATCGGTA
>JARVLU010001354.1:32630892-32643196 GCA_031762415.1 Simpsonichthys santanae
ATATATATATGTTGGTCAAGCAATTTGCCTTGATGTTTTCTTTATTGCTGACAACTAATCCCTAATGACTGCAACCATCTGCTGATGTTTTGTGTTACCATCAACGTGTTAAATAACCTTTAGAGAATAAAATAAATTGGGGAATTTTAACCATCCATCCATCTTGGGGGATGGATCCACCCCATCCATCCATCCATCCATCCATCGGAAGACCCATCATCTTTGTTCCAGAGTCAGGATGCGAGGGCAGCAGTTTGTGCAGTGAGGTCCAAACGTCTCTCTCCACAGCGACCTCTTCCAGCTCTTCTGGGAGTACTTCAAGATGTTCCCAGCCTAGCTGAGACATACAGTAGTCTCTCCAGCGTGTCCTGGGTTTTCCCTGGGATCTACTCCCATTTGGACATGCCTGAGCACCTCCCTAGGGAGGCACCCAGGGGTCACTCACAAAATGCTTGAACCACCTCAACTGGTTCCGCTCGATGTGGAGGAGCAGCAGCTCTACTCAGAGTCTCTCGCAGATAACTGAACTTCTCACCCTATCTGTAAGGGAGAGTCCAGCTACCCTATGGAAAGAAAAAAAAATACATTTTGACATCCTGTATCTGCAATCTCTTTCTTTTTGTCACTACCCAGGGTTCATGACCATAGGTGAGGGTAGGAACATAAACCGACCGGTAAACAGAGAGCTTGGCCTTACAGCTCAGCTCCCTCTTCACCACATGGACCGGCACAGGTTCCACAATACTGAAGAAGCTGCATTGATCGTCTGTCTGTCTCATATTCCATTCTTCCCTCACTTGTGAACAAAACCCCAAGATACTTGAACCCCTCCACTTGAGGCAAAACTTCACCTTTGACCCGAATAGATCAATCCACCCTTCTGACTGAGAACGATGGCCTCAGATTTGGAGGTGCTGATTCTCATCCCAGTCACTTGTTTGTTTTTCTCCAGATAATCTGTGACATGTACAATACAATGGCTGATGTGGCAATATTCTTTCTGATTTTTTTTACAAAAGTTCTGCATTATTAACAACAAATCAAGGCTGAATTGTACTTTGAATTCAATACATTTTGGTAAATGTTAGTGAAGTAAAATCAGTCAGATTTGACCAAAGAAGCTGCAGCATTCCCTGCAAATACTTTTCAACATATCAAAAATATCTTCAGGATTACAAATGTTGTAAGAATTGTGTAGTATTTTCATTTTTGCAAGTGTAGAACTCTCTGAATGCAACCATAAACCAAATGGTTTGTTAAAATCAACATATTTATTGCAGAGTAGTAAAAGTTGAAACTAGATCCTTGCATCTTGTATGAAACTTGGTGAAAACTTTTCTTGATTCATCACTTTTTCTTCTTGTCCTATAGAGTTAGTAAAATGAGGTTTTGTCAGCACTACAGTATAATTTTCATGTACCCCACTGGTGTACAAAGTAATCAAATAATAAAAAAATGGACGCTAAAACTAATTTGTAAGGGCTATGATGATCCATCGGGGTTCTGTTTATGGCAATTTAGATATCACAGGGATTATTCTTGTTTTTACAAAATCAGTAAAACACAGTGTCTCTGGCGGCTGGCTCTAAATATTTAAGGTTTAAACTTATCAAAAGCAGCTGCCTGCAGGCTCAGTGGCACGAAATGGAGCGAGAATCAGTGTTTAGCCAAGTCATAGATAAATGATTCAAAAGTGCAGCAAAAGTCAGAAAGTGATGACAATCCACATGAGAAAACAACAGTTAAGTGAAGTGAATGTGAGTCAATGACCCTTTACTTCTGCACCAGATCTCATCTTGTTCTACAGATGCCAGACAGTGGTTACCAGGAACCTGTAAATGCACCGCAGCTCCAGTGAAGGCTGACCCCGTGGGTCCATATTAGTGAATAAGACAAGGTTAAGGCAGAAGATAACCAGAGCCGACCTATAAAACTCTGTATGAAATAACATAAACCAGATCGTTCCTCCAATGCATGACCATTCAGCGGCTTAAGTACTTGTCTCTAGAGGACAGAGCTTAGGGAAAATATGCCAAACTGAAAAAAGAAAACATTCAAAGCTCACCATACTCTCAACTATATAGATCTTAAAGCAAAAATATTGCAGTTTTTTGTTTAGTGACAGCCTTGATTTGCCAGCTGCTTCTTCTCACTTGTTGCAACTTACAGTACAGGTAGTCCTTGAGTTACGGCGCCCCCGACTTGCGAACGCCTCCCAGTGACATCATCACACCTCCCATTGACTTTCAATAGCTGCACACAATGCCGCTTCTTTTGTGTGTGGGGTGTTAATACCTTTCCCTTTAAGACCCTGTGGACTCCTACCCCTCTCTGGCATCCATCTTGTTCTGTGAACACAACAACATGTGCTGGGGGAGTCCATTTTGTTTGTGCTCTAAGGCGGTGCAGTCTGTAAAATTAGCAGCAGCTCTTGTTCTAATAAACTTCATTGGTTGGATTTACCTGTAAACTCTCCTGACCGAGGTGGATTGGATTTTAAAGAAAAAAGAGAAAGAGTGATGGCGAGGGATACAGGTACAGTTTTTTTTACTGTTTTATTTCATTATGAAATGTAGTGTGCAGTATTTTACGTTTTTTGAGGGTACTGTGTTAGCTAACTGCTTGGAAATACAGTACTGTACATGGTTAAGATACAGAATAATGTATGCTGGTGTTGTGTTTCGTTGAAAAAAAAAGTGTTTAAAATGCCGTTTACCGTTCTTTTTCCGACTTACGGCAAAACTGGGTTACGAACGGTGCGTAGGAACGGATCTGCGCCGTAACTCGAGGACTACCTATATTTGTAAAAACTAAGTAGACTCAGCTAGAATTTTAAAATTTAGAGAACAAGACAAGAATTATATGATATATAACAGGCTCTAAAATTTAAATTCAATATGAAAAAACTCAACATATTACACCATATTTTTAGTTGTTTAATAAAAGCTATATACAGTAGAATTACTGCTGTAACCACTCAGCCACAGTCACCCAACACCCAACAGAAGTCACAACAGAAGTCATCTCAGGGCACTGAACAAAAACTTTCATATACAAAAAAAAATAAAAATAAAAAAATCTATTAGCAACATTATGTATCTAAGGAAGGTTAAGTCTTCATGCTGTCGTAGCCTCACATCCTGAGCTAGCACAAAGGCAAGAGTGGACAAGAAAAACTCCCTCATAACAGGAAGAAACCTCCAGCAAAACCAGGCTCAGGACCAGCGGCCACCTTCTTCGACAGGCTGGGTTTGAGCAGACAGGAAGGAGGAACAGATACACAATGGCAGGTCTAGAATGGAGGCAAGCAGGTCCATAAGAGGAAATTTTCAAACTAAAGCTGCAATGCCATTTAAAAAAGAAACGTACATTTTTAAAAAATTTTCAATTAAAATATTTTTTTTTCTCCCATTTGTACTGCTATAAACTTTGGGAGTGATGGCGCAGAGGTTGAAGAGGGTCGGCCTGTGATCGAAAGGTCACCAGTTAGACTCTCTGAATCGACAACATCAAAACATGAGTGGAAAATGTGAAACATCCACACCTGCCTCCACCCTCATTTATCCCATTCTGGGCCCTTGATCAAGACCCTTAACCCCACCATCTGCTCCCACAAGCATCCTAGTTGGCAGCTCTCTGCTCCACACAGAGGGCTGTGGTAGCTCAGTTGTCTGTGGTTGTGTCAGGAAGGACATCCAGTGGAAAAATCAATGACCAAGTCTTCGTGTGAGTTAGTTTGATGTGGCGACCCGTGAAGAAGGGCAAAGCCGGAAAAAAAAAGTATGGCTCTAAACTTTATACTTTAACAAGCTAACTAGAACAGATGGACTCTGACACATAGCAATTGCACTGATATTGTTTTCTGTAAAACTTTATTATAGTAGAATTTGACTCCAAACTGTTTATATGTAGCCCAACCACCCACTCCAGACTGATGAGCATCAGACACTTCTTCTAATAAACCACTACTGTTTGCAGTTCTTTTCTGGCTTGGTATTAACACAATGTGAATGTTCCAAACCAGTAAATTAAAATATGTTTAACTTTTATTTTATTGATGTGGTTAAATGTGCTGGAACTCACTTTATCAATGGCATTAAAAAGAACCACTTGACTGCTTCGTGTATTTATGGTTAAGGTTTCTTTATATGACGTTCGCACCAGACGTGGTAAATGTGGTGAAACAAAATTGTGTATGCAGGGTTCCAGTTACATCCAACAAAAGTGTCTACTGTAAAGAAAAACAGTAGTAAGATCTAAGATATGAACCAAGAAATACGCTAAATTAAGCACTAGTAGTACAAAAGCCATACGCCGAACAGCAGCAGCACCTGATCTGGTAGGAACTGGATATTTTGTAAATTATGTCCTGCTTTTAAAAACATTACCAATGAAAAAAAATCTGATCTACAGATATTTCTATTTTTCCTCTGTGCATGCTGTCTGTCTTTAGGTTTTTATATTTGGCGCAAGAATACTGCGTCAAATTTAATCTGACAAACATTTGTATTTGATGGATGAGTGATCTTTTGGAACAATCTGTGCTAGCATGACGCAGACTGGCCTGAGATCAGAGCTCCACATTTATTGTTTAATTTATGCTTGGAAAGACGGCGAGACAGAAGCCTCAACACAACACAACTGAACTGATGACTACATCTGGATACACGGAGTCAAACAAAAACCCAGTTGTGTAATACAGGAGGGGGCTGGGCTGGGGAGATACATTTCAGAAGTGAAACAAATGAAGCAACAACATTCTGAGCAGACAAGGAATAAACATGCCTCTGTTTTTAAAGTGTATTCTAAGTGGATGGGACAGACTGAGGTCAAGGTCAAGGGCAGGAACTAATGGGGAATTATCATGAATAAACAGCTGTTTGAACAAACACAAGGCTCCATTAAGTGTAACTGAAGTAAATATGAACATGAGTGCTACATTTACACTTACGGCGTTCCGTACTTACGGCACCGCCCCCAGTGATGTCATCACACCTTACGTTGCCTTTTTTATGCAGCATTTTATATTTTTATCTGTTTTTTTTTTTAGGGTATTTTATTAGCTAACTGCTTGGAAACACATTAAAACGGTGTTCTAAGTGCGCAGCTGTTATTTTGACATTAAAAAAACATGTTTAAAAAGACGTAGCGGCTGCCATGTGCGTTCGGCTCCGAGTTACGGCAGATTCAAGTTGCGAACGGTCCTTAGGTTCGGACCACCTGTACCTTGTTTTAACATTGACCTTGATTTGTGATCTTGAACTTAAAGCTAGGGCAGCATGGTGGCTCAGTTGGTAGAGCTGTTGCTTCTCAGCGAGAAGGATGCTGGTTCAAATTTCGGTCCGGGACCTTTCTGGGTGGCGTTTGCATGTTCTCTCTGTGCATGCGTGGGTTTCCTATGGGTACTCCGGTTTCCTCCCACAGACAAACAACATGCACGTTAGGATGATTGGTAACTCTAAATTGTCCCTAGATGAGAGTGAGAGGGTGAATGGTTGTGTTATTTGTCTCTATGTGTCCCTGTGATGGACTGGAGACCTGTCCTGGGTGTCCTTTGCCTCTTGCTCAGTGACTGCTGGATATGGATTGGGCACCAGTGAAGCCTGTGACCCAAAAAAGATGAAGCGGGTAAAGATAATGGATGGATAGATGGAACTTAAAGTTTGGGTGATAAAAGTTGTACAAAACACTCCAACTAGTGATGATGCACACGTGTATCTAGTGTCATTAAATTATCTTGAGCTGATCAGTAGTTATAGTCTGGAAAAGCAGGACCTTGTATAACATTTGACCTTAATTTGTGACCCTGACATTGAAGATGGGGTGATGAAAAGTGTATGTGACATTCCATCTAATGATGCTATGGATCAGAAGTTATGGACCAGACAAGAGAAAGTTTATGTACGTATTGAGACTATAACACAATATGTCCCGCCTTCGACAGGTGTACAAAAACAGATGTGTGCTAAAAATATTTTGTTGATTTGTAGAGCTTTACTTTGTTTATTAGATCCATTTTGGCATAATAAAAGTAAAGTAAAAACTCAGCCTAGTTGTAAAGCTATGAACAATCCCATCTGGGAGCTATAATTAAGTGGTAATGGTTTGCAGCTCAACACGAGGACCTTATTTACTTTACCCAAAAGAGTTTGTTTTATGCTGTTCATTATCATCCAGCACAGCTGGAGAAGCCCTCCTGCTCTACACTTCTGATGACAAACCAAAAAGAAGAAGAAGAAGAAGAAGAAAATAAGGACGTAGAAGATGATTACACACACAAAACAAAATGCAAAGTTTGACAGACACAAGTGCCATGATGATGTTTGGCTAATAAAGATGCACCGTCCTGTGTCATCACCAGAGCTCACTCATTTGTGTACCTGAGCTCTAACACACACATCGCATGAATCTACAGGGGGCCAGATTTGTTGTCCATGTTGCAGCAGCGGCAGCAGTAAATCTCAACGACACAGCAGATTAGACTGTGGGCTCTCACAGGTTTTACTCATAAATCTTTCCAAAAGCGAAAGGAGAAAATTTCCTCAAACGTTTCACAGAAATAAGGAAAGACAAAACAATACCTTGTAGATGTAGTTCCTCCTTTCAACATAACCATTAGGGTCATAATGAAAAACTGTTGGAATGATTTTGACAATACAGCATATTCCTCAATTCTCTTATCTCAAGAAAAGGTATAAGGTGTGCACATATTAAGAATGAGCTAAGACTGAAAGCTTCATTTGAGCAAACATTTCGTGATTTACCTGGGTTGTGAGGCTGGAGATGTCGATGACAGTGACAGAGTTCCCACAGCTTGCCCACACTGATTCATCCAGAACCAGCAAAATGCAAACCGGTTCTGATCCCAGGCTTACACGACTGCAGGAGTCAGAGTTCCAAAGATCATCTGTGAAAACAGACAGTACATTCAAACTTTGTCTATTATATTTCAAAGATGAAAATAAACGTTCAAAAAGACAGGAGCACACAAGCAGAAGAAACTCTGGAACAGACGTAAGAACATGTGGTAAACTGTCCCACTGAGTGGGACAAAAACACTCAGTTTCTTCTAGTAGCAGCACAGGAAGTTCATTTATTATTGAAATAAAATGTTGTTCAACGTTGTCCAGCGGAAGCATCGGGGAAAACATACCAGCAGAGGCTTTTCTTTTAAATCTCTGCTAAAGAAAACACAAGATGGAACAAAATACTGCTCGACTAAAATAACCAAAAGAATAACCAAACACTCTAAGGCACCACACACTGTGCAGGACAGCATTTACACTCTCACCACCCACACTAATAAGTGGAGTAACCTTTAATGCTACGTTACTACTGTTTTATCACCAGTTCCATTTCCAGTTTGGAAAAAAAAAAAACATCTCTATGTCTCATCTCACTGTTTTTGCTTCATCGGTTATGAAAACAAGCAAAATGCTGATGTCTCCCGTCGCCGAGGGATTTGAAAAGTGAATGCTTGTTTTAGGGGTAAGTGTTTTTCCAAACTGGAACTGAAAAGGGAATGCACGTAAACCTTCATGTTTTTGGTGCAAGGTCTTCAAGTGTGTATGAGTTACTCTGTGTAGAACAAGAGAGGTTTTGCTTTGTCTCGTTTTGTCCGAGGCAGCGCAGAGTGACAGATCCTGGCAAGTGCAGGGAACAACTCTATTCACCACTAGGCATGACAGAGCCAGGGGGTGGCCAGTGGTGGACTTGGCCACCATAGATTAATCTTCAGCCACCCAAAGTGTCACCTCAGTAATTTGAGCTAACTAGACTTTGAAGTAATATAAAAACTAGAAAACATAGTTTCTTCAAACGATACAGGTGGCCAGTTGAAATACATATATGGTGGTGGCCATCTTGAATGGGACTTGGCAACACAGTTGTTGACAATGACCTTTTTTACTCCTGGATGCAGCCACACATCAAAATGGAAGTTGGCACATTGTTTAATTTTCAAGTTATCCAGCTCACAAGGTTAACATATACTTATATGGTGGCAGCCATCTTGGATTTTTATATGTCAATCCAATTTTCGAAAGGTACTTTTCTTATGTCTAGATGTAGCCATACACCAAAACGTAAGTTGGTACCACACTTATTATTTCTAGTTATAGTGTCACAACATGCATGGATGGACAGACGAACAGACGATGGAGGCTATTTTCAATTCCCCTCCTTCACTTCATGACGTGAGACAATAAAGCAGACCCTTCAGCTTTGAATTTAATTCACGGAGACGTACGTTGCAGGGGCCACAATGGCACATTTTAAAGGGAATTTCATAGGGCTTTCTTTAGCTGTGCATTAATGAAGTAAAAGTTAAAGAAAGGGATCATTCAGCCATTTAATTAACATTTTGAGTTGTTTATTTCTGCCTTTCATAGAAGAATAGCTTTACAATACCTTCTGACTTCCACAGGTTAATTGTTTGGCATGTTCTAAAGGTCATTTTTCCACCTTTTCAAAATTAACTCTTGTAAATGTCCACATGTTCCCTTATGCTAACTAAGGCCATGACTATGCTTCCATTCTTTTCCCAACAAGCCTGTCACAGGGAACCAAACGTCTCCACCTCATCTCGAGCAGTATTTTCACTGCAAGCCGACATGAAGTTTGATGTGAATGTCTCAGTGAGGAAAGTTAGAGCAAATCCACTGCTCACAAACAGTAAAATGCATATGATTTTTTTGTCGTTGTTTTACACAAGTCCCAGGTGTAACCTTGGTTTTCCAAACTTATTTTTATGACACTACTACGCTCCACAAGGGCATGAATCGTCAACAGATGTGCCAAATCCCCAAACATTCCCCTGACACCTTCTGGAGCTTTTCTCCTGTCCTTTTTTTTTTAACATATATCTATAAAGCAAGAATAGTAATATTTAATCAGCATGCAGCAGGTTGGTGTAATTAATCATTCTCTCTGCTTGGAAGGAGAAGGGAACACAGGAGGCAGGCAGGCACGCTGACATACTTTGGCCAGGTAAAAGGAACCCACTGATAGAGCTATTGTGCTCCCGCTGGCTGTGAAGACTGCAACCTCTGCTGAGATGGTGTTAAGCTCCATTGGTCTTGTGCAATGCCTGACTAAACATGGCATGCCATCGACCACATGGTGAAGTGCTATGTTCTTATTTACAGCAGGTGTGAAAAATCACTGAAAATGGGAAAAAATAAAATATAGGCTTGCAATGAAAGTGAGTCTAAGGTGAACATTTTGTCAACTAAATCATAAAGTATTCATTCTGCAAATTAGATTTCTGAAGTAGGGGTGCATGATATTGGATTTTTGGAACTGCTCCCCAACACATTGTCACTAAGCCAAAGCCATAAGTGTAGAAACAGAACAAGCTCAAGGGAACCTCACCACTGTCATTTCTTCCATAAACCATCACCATCCCATTCTGCAGGCCCGCAAACAGGAAGCGAGAGGTGTGCTTGAGGCAGAGCACAGGGCAGCCCTCTGGGTTTTGGAGGGTCAGCAGGCATTGCGCTGTGGTGTCAACACTCCCATAGACCAGGATGCTGGAAGAACATGAGGAGCACAAGCCAACATGATGAATGAGCGTCATTCGAAATGACAGAGTGCCTCGTTTCCATACAGTTTGATATAACAGTGCATATATGGAGCCACTCTGGCTTTTGCATGCTTGAATTACAAACTGAACTTTGCTGCATCTTATCGTCTTCTTCAGAATGACAAATGCACGTTGGTGTTTGTTTCTCTGCCAAAAGAAAACGTTCAGCTGACGTGTTCAAATGATCTAAAATGCTGCATTTTTTATTTTCCCCCTTTCTTTTTATTTTGTCGTGTGCATTTTTTAGGTTCCTTTTCCCAGGACAGTCACTTTTACTTGCAGATAATGTGTCAGCAAACGCAGAAGTTTAATTTTGGTAACTTCAAATATATCACTACAGTTAATTAAAATTGCAGAAAATGGTAATGTACAGTGTAAATCTTATCTGAGAGAGAAGAAATATATTCACTGTGACTGTGACACGAGACTGAGATTAAATCGCTCCTCTAAACCTTTTGATCCCCATTGTGTGGGAATCAAAAGGTTTATTGGATTTAAAAATGAAAGTGATCTCAGCACAAGTAGCAGTATTGATGCTTTTGCTGTGATATCAACTCAGACTTCTTGTTTTGATGAAATATTGACAAGCAAATCTGTGCGGCTGGAAGTCTCAGAGGAGCATGACAAAGGATAATACTGGGTATTATTTTACAGCAGGAGATACAGGCTACGCTGAAAAGCGTTTTGTCCTTATCGTTAAAGACAAGTCTCTCACCGGCCATCTTCCAATCCGACACAAATGTTGGTACTGGTCCCTGAGGCAGCCTTCTGCGTTCCCGTCTCCTCTGCCGGTGAAGGTGCTGGTGCATACTCCAGACATCGGACAGGTGAGTCCACCTGTAGGCTTTTCACATACCTTGGGGTGGGTCTGTTGAGGGAAAATATCTCTATGTGGCCTTGAGAGCCTTCGCCTCCACCAGCAACCTGTAGGAAACAGAAACTTCATAATAAAATAAAAAAAGGATCCCCTTATGTTAAGCTGTGCTGATGGACTGATCCTGACACCAAAGACAGCCTATTCTGCTGAAAATTGAAAAAAATGATCAAGGACGGCAGCGATCGAAACCAGGTAAGTCTTTCCGAGATCATCTTAAAATTATATTTTCATTGTCATAATCAAACTGTGAAGGTCAGAGGATAACGTCTCCTCTGTTGGACATTTTCTGCACGTCATCAACTTAGGTTTAAAGAAATATTTGGATCACTGATCCGAGCAGATCCTGTCATTTCTTATCCGCGCTCCCTTTCTTGTGGCGCCCCTTTTAAACCACATTATGTAATAAATTCGCCAAGTGATCTTTAGAAGATCAAACAGTTGTTAAAATGGCGGCAATCGTTTCATCGCTGAAGAACAGAGACTCGTCTAAGTTGCTGAGAGGCTTTGAGCCGCCTGACAATGAGGAAGTTCCTCGACGCTTTTAAGACCGAGTGATCTATTGTTGCAAATGATGAAAAACATTACTATGAAATCGTTTTCAATTAATCCAACTGACTTCTAAAAGTAACATATGCAAGGTCACACTGAACACTTCAAGGCCCTGCTCTCAGTGCTAATGAAGAAGCACAGATGAGTATTAAAGCAGAGCTGTTGACAGCTGGGAGTGCTCGCTGGCTTAGTTTGGAGACGGCTTCTCCCAATCAATGCCGAAGGATGCCTTTGCTGAATTTGTGCTGTGAAAATATAGTCCTACTAAAGAAGAAAACAATCTTAGATTTCACAAAAAAGTTCGACCAATCATAAGCACCCCATGGTGATGCACAGCCCACAGGCTGCGTCTGCTCCGTATAGAGGCTAGACATCCCATGTGTCACAGCTATAGGGTCCAAAGCTGCAGCATGCTTTGTTTAAGCCTATCCGTGCAAACACTGAGTGAAATTTAAAAAAGCAGGAGCCATCCAACCTTCCTCTGATGAAACCCCAATAAAGGTGGCATTGCTTTCATTGGGAAACAGTTATTGTGTCGCTGTGGGTTTTCAATATGATTTAAATCATCATGCCTGCAGGAGACCTGTGTCAGTATTCAGATAAATGTTTATGTCTTTTCGGGAAAAAATAAATAAAAGACACAGCGGCTTGCTGCAAAAACAGCAACAAAAAATGTCTCAGTACAAACCATGTTGTGCGATTGTGAGATGAGCTAAATATAGTCTTTAGCTTCTCTCCTCGACACTCACCCTTATTTGCATGCGATCATTTGTTTGATTTGTATCAGCACACTAAATCTGGACAGAAGCAATCCTTTGGGCTCTTGAGAATGAGCCAGAACAAATAATGGTTTGATACACATGGTGAAAAGAAGATAGGGGGCACTTATCTAGCAGCAAGGGGGCCTCCAATAAAAACGTAACTTGCAAGTGACAGAGGTACAAGAGCCAGAGGCAGGACCCACTTACCCAGACTCCTTCACAATTTTTACATTCACTTCACAGTGGTCACTATTCCATGTCAACAGAAATCTCTGACTTCTTCATAGCTTTTTAAAATAGTGTCCAGACAAAGTCAGTGACATTTACTTAAAGGAATAGAACAGACTACTGTATTTGCCTGTGAAAAGTAAAACCCATATAAACAAATGAAATGGAAATCTGGAGTAGCAGAATATGTTAGATTGGTAAAGGACATGCATGTGGACAGCAGGACAGTGGTGAGATGTGCTGTAGGAGTGACAGATAGCTTCAAGATGGAGGTGGGAGTGCATCAAGGATCGGCTCTGAGCCCCT
>JARVLU010001354.1:32760281-32776234 GCA_031762415.1 Simpsonichthys santanae
GGATCTCGGCCGTAAACCGGGGACTACCTATATATATATATATATATATATATATATAATGCTATCATGCATTTTAGCTTATATCACTACAAAGTATCTTGAAATACTTATTCATTCAAATTCATCCTGCTTACACTGTTATATTCTACCATGTTGCTGTTTATTGTCTCTCTTTAGGACCTTGTAAATATTATAATAATTTTCTCACTTTTTGGTAATTTATTTTGTACCTTGTTGCATGATTTATTATTTCTTGTTTGTTTGTTTGTTTGTTCTTTGATTTTTTTTTTTTTTTAGCAAGTCAAATCGGTTCTTCTCATCCTAAGCATTTCATTGTACTGTTAACCTTGTGTTAACCTTGTATATAACAAATAAACACAACCTGAACTTGAACTAAGTTGTTATTTGTAAGACTAAGTTTGTTGTGGCTCCTCTGACTGACGACATCTTTTGGATGAAAAGATGAAATGTTTCAACACAAAGAAACTGTCCAGAGGACCTGAATGAACTTTGTTGAATTTTTACTTGGATGTTTATCTGCAATGCTAAAATTTAATAATTTGTGATTTTAACTGAAACTTATTAAAGAAACTAAAAATCTTCAAGAAAATCTTTTTATTTTTATTTTACTTTTTATCTGTGACACTTTTCCCCACCCACCCCTACCTGATTTGTTCTGTTTAGAGACATCTTTAGATGTACAGTATATGTTGTGTTGATGTATATTTTTTAGAATAAAGAAAAAAAGAAAATTACAAAATGCATCTCTCTGGAACCATCTTGTTCTGGTGTGCTGTCATATCCTGATCCATCAGGCCCTGCAGCCTCCTGCACTCATGGCAGGTTTTTTTTTTAATTATTATTTTTTGTGAATGAAAACAGAGTCCATGACATCGCAGGGGAAATGTGGTTGACACAGCTATTACTGAGCCTGTGTTGGTGCTGCCAGGGAGGTTTTGTCCTCCCCCACACGACTGATAATCTGACAGCACCCAGCATACAGGAGAGTCCCATTTACACTAATTAAATGTGTCCTTCTTCCTAACATCAGCGCAGCCCGTGGTGCTCGTTGACTAACAAAACCTTCCAGGTGAACATGCACGCTAAAATGCTTTCACTTGTGATAGCTAAAAAAAGAAAAAAAAACTTTCAGACTTTTATTTTTAAATGCAGTGTGTTTTAAATCAAAACTAAAAGCAAACAGAGTGAAAGGTGGGATCCAGAATATCTGACAGTTACATATTTATGGTCAGATAAGTCTGAAGATTGGAACAAGCTGGTTGAAAATACATTAAGAACTACAACCCTTCCACTCCTTCAACGAATCTCTCGCTGCGTTTAGAGTTTCACAAGAAGATGATCTTGTATTAACGATTAACTTTTTTAAACTAGCCTTATGCCTTCAGTGCACAATTTCACAAAGACCTGCAATGTGCGATATTAATGTTTAATACTATGAGACAATATAAATTGTGATAAACCCATATTTTCATCATCATGCTCTTCTATCAAGGACAGTGGGAGTCTGTCGGATCGATCAAATCAATTATTAATAACAGAACATGAATAAACGCTACTTGAAATATATCAGCCTATGATTTATAGCAGTCCAGGTAGTCCACTGAATTATTGATTTTACTGTCGCTGATATTGCGATGATGAGAAACTTCCAATATTTTATGCAGATCCACACTACGCACGATGTCGTGCGATGTTGCAATAACTTGTGTGTTGATCTGTTAGTGCTCGGAGTGTGTGTTTTAAATAACTGTCTGATACTACCACAGCAAATTTTAGCTCAGTATCTGTCAAATGAAACCAATCAGAGACATTTTTGTACAGGCTGCCGATTATAGTGGTGGCCATCTTGAATTGATGTTGACTCCATCGGTTGTAGACGTGCATCCAATTTTTAACGTTTGAGAGTTTAATAGTGTGAACGTTAATGAAGCATTCAGACTATTGTGATCCATTTTTCTTCGGTGCAATTCTCACCCTGCTGTTTTTCTACAAATCATAAATTAAAAACATTCAGCTCTTTCAGGACAATCCTGCTATGACTTTAGGTGTTGGTGCAACTTTAGCTTTTTGAAATGTTTAGCCTTTTCTGCCATTTTTTTGTTCTCATAGAAAATGAATTGAGGTCATTTTACATCCTTCAAATCTTTAGATCTGTTTACAACCTTTTACTGCTCCTTTCATATTTTGTTCTGGTTCGGCTTCTTTCAGCTTCATTGTGTAAATTTAAACTTTTTTCTAGCCACTTTCAGCTAAATTCAGCTTTTTTTTTTTTCAGTTGTTTTGTGCTCCTTTCAGATTCTTTCAGCTAACTACTACATTTTTGTGCTTCTTCTAACTCCTATCAGCTAATTTCAGCTTGTTATGCTCCTTTCAGCTTATTTCTGCAAGTTTAAACGTTTTCTACTATTTCATTTAGCTGTTTTATGCTCATTTTAGCTTTTTGAGCTAATTCCACATTTTTTTTCCACTCATTGCAACTTTTTTTCAGCCGAATTCAACAAAAATCTGTTCTTTCCACTTCCTTCTGGTAATTTAAGCTTCTTTCTGGTTTTTTAGCTTCTTTTCAGCTGATTTTTTTTTGTGCTAATTTCTGCTTCTTTCAATCTCATTGGGCAAACGTGTTCATTCTGCTTTCTTCTGCTAATTTAAGCTTGTTCTACCTTTTCAGCTCCTTTTTAGCATTTTTAGCTAATTTCAGCAGTTTTCAGATAAATTCAAGTTTTTCATGGTGATTTACTTTCAGCCTAAATAACTTATTTCTGCTAGTTTCAGCTTCTTATGCTCCTTTCAGGTTTTTTTCCGCTATCTCAGCTACTTTTTAGCTGTTTTGTCCTAAATTTAGCCTTTTCAGCTAATTCTGATATGTTTAAGCTCATTTCAGCTCCGTCCATTTCCTTCTGGTAGTTTAAGATTCTTTCTGCCTTTTCATCTACTTTTCAACTATTTTTTTTTTTTGCTAATTTGTTTGTTTTTTGTTTTTTGTTGATGTTGATTTCTGTTTATTTAAACCTAGTTCATCAAATATGTGTTCTTTCTGCTTTCTTCTGCTAACTCAGGCTTGTTCTTCCATTTCAGCTACATTTCAGCAAGTTTTGAGCTAATTTCAGCTGTTTTTCAGCAATAAGCATTCACACAGAATTTTCGCAGGAAATGCAGTTTCTCTAGTTAAATTTAATTTAGACATTCGAGATATATTTTGCAGATACAATACAGACGAGCAAACAGACTCAGGCTAAAGCCGTTTCACTCGGCCTTCGCTTTCAGCAGCGATCGATTGTAATTTTGTATTTATCAGCTTAACCTGTGTAGATGTCTGAATACAATCCCAGTCCTAAATGTGTGCTTGCAGTGTTTTCACATGTGAAAGAAGACGTACCGCTGTGTCAGAAAGTCGTATTAGAGGTACTGATAATAGTCATTTGGTTCTGCTGTGGCGTCAGGCTCCAACGACAGCTTAGAATTACTCTGCTGCGTTCTCTACGATGCAGGAAAATTCATCTCCATCCAAACGATAAAACTCATCTCCACCCACGTAAAAACCAAAAAAGAACTATTTGTCAGCGCACGCCTTACGATAAACTGATCACTTGTCATTAAAATTGCCTGTGTGTGGGGGGAAAAGAAAAGGAGAGCGTCTCCAGAACAATGGCGATACACAGCCCGTCTGGCTGACTGCACACATTCACGTCAGCGCTGAGTGATCTGAGCAGCGTGGCCATCGATCCAAGTGTATTTTTGCACCCCCCCTCCACAACTTATCTGAGCCTATAAGCCCTAGTGAGTCATATAGCTCAAGGAGAGAGAGGGGAATCATTTTTTAATGCAAATGGCAGAGCCTGGGGAAGAGCGCAGCCTGAAGTGGGAGCTGCTTGAATGCAAATCTCACACTTCCATCTGTTTCCATTCCCCTCAGCAGGCACGCCAGGCCTTTACCTGCGCTGCCCCCTAATCTCTCAGGGGGAATAGATGTTCTTTAAAGCTGCATGAGCATTGTGCTGACCATACTGAAGCTGGTTCTGTCCTCGGGTCATAAACCAGCTTCGTAAACATCTGCCGACTTCTCGCTGCAGTCCCGATGTCTCAGTGTTGCTGCTAAAGATCTATACACGTATTCTAGCAAACAGATGTCAATGGTGACATCACATGAAATGATTATCAGTAATGTTTTGTGCCAGTGTCTGTGCACGTGATCATTCATCCGTCATCTTTACCTGCTTCTTCCTTTTCAGGTTGCGGGGGTCACTGGTGCCCATGTGGACAGGTCTCCGGTCCATCACAGGGACACACAGAGACAAACAACCGTTCACTCTCTCACTCACATATCTAGAGACAGTTTAGAGTCACCAGTCAGTCTAACGTGCACGTTTTTGGTCTGCGGGAGGAAACCGGAGTACCCGGAGAAAACCCACGCATGCACGGGGATAACATGAAAACTCCACCCAGAAAGGCCCTCGGCCGGGATTTGAACCGGCGACCAGCTCGCTGAGAGGCGACAGTTCTACCAACTGCACCACCGTGCCATCACAATCATTTGTTTGTTAGCAAAATATCGCATGAACTTCAGGGCAGATTTCAACGAAACTCCCAGCAACAACGATAACAACTGATTGATTTAGTGAGTGAATCAAATTAAAGATGGCCGCCACAGCTGAGCAACCGGAACACAAATGCATCTATGACTCGGACCGTTTTATAGATATCGAGCTACAATTAGGAGTGGTTGTAGCTGAGAGTCATCCCCAGCCTTTGCTGTAAGAACTAAATTATGAAGCAAAATCTACTTTTTAAACTTTACCATTTACCACTGAGGACAATTCTGTCTGGGCGACACGGTGGTGCAGTTGGTACCTGGTGCCACGGGCCTTTCTGAGTGGAGTTTGCATGTTCTCTCCGTGCATGCGTGTTTTTTTCCTCCAGGCACTCCGGTTTCCTCCCACAGGCCAAAAACATGCATGTTAGACTGATTGGTGACTCTAAATTGTCTCTAGGTGTGAGAGTGAATGGTTGTCTCGTTTGTCTCTACGTGTACTGGAGACCTGTCCAGGGTGTCCCCTGCCTCTCGCACAGTGACTGCTGGACATGGACACCAGTGACCCCAAAAAAAGCTAAAGCGGGTAAAGATAACGGATGTTACAACTCTGTCTGTTAACAATAAATCTCATGAACCACTGGATACATTTTAATAAAACTTTAAGGAAACAATAACTTGATGCATCTCAACAACTGGTTACATTTTGGAGTCAACCCAATTCAAGATGGCCACCACACCCATCTGACTTCCAAAACACAAACGCTGCTATAACTCAGCTAATTTTACATATATTAAGCTATAATTTGGTGCAGTAGCAGATGAAAGGCATCGTAAACACGTTCTCTGAGAACACCACATTGCTCTTTTTTTTTTTTTTTGTATCTAAAGCCTTCGTTTAGAACATTGATGTCAACATAGTTTGTCTGTTAGCAAAATAACTCGTGAACCACTGGACCAATTTTGATGACACGCTCAGAAATTATTCACTGGCTGAACATCTACAACTGTTGAACATTTGGCATCAGTCCAAATGAAGATGGCTGCTGCAGCTCATCTACCGTTGCCAGTAAAAAAAACATGGCTACAACACCTAAAACCACAGACACTGGATCAGGTTTATGTGGTTGTATCTGAGACATGCTCTGAGCGTCACATACGACCGAAGCAGCCATACCTATTAAATCTCATGAACATCAGTGGGCGATTTGCTAGAACTTTAACTTCTGATGCAGTGGAAGGTTTCCTCTTTTTTTAATTTCACTTCTAAAGCGCTGCCAGTTGAAGCAACAAGATCAGAGGTCCCAAATACAGCAGGCACTTCAGACGAGTCTGAAAAAACTGGAAAGTTAAAATTAAAAAAAAAACTATTCTGTGTGAGGTCAGGGCTAAAACAAATGCACCGTGTTGTCATGGCATCTTCTGTTAATCTTCTCTGTGTTGAAGCTCTGTGCAATTAGAACTATTCACAAGGAGATTAAAGACTCGAGTCAGAAGTAAATACCTGCATCAAACAATAACGTGCACACAAAACCTCCAGGACAGAAAAGCTTCCCTGAGCCTGATAAATAACGGGCTGAGGTGCCAATTTTGCAGAGTTAACAAAAAAAAAAAAAACATATTTCTGCAATAACAATGGCAAAATAATGTTGGCAATATTATTGTAAAACTGCTGACAGATGTGGGGGATGTGCTGACGGTCTTAACACCTAGACTGTGGAAAGTGCTATTGATAGATCTCCTTTTAAAGGCCAGACTATTGACTAAAGAAAAGGGGAAACGTGCACTCAGCAGAAATCTGCCAAGCACGAGAAATTACAGAGACCCCACGGTGACTTAATCGCGCGCGCACACACACAAACAACACACACGCAGTCGTTGGCGTGTGTGTGTACGTGCACTCAGCAGACAGTTACACACACACGTACAGGCAGGTTAACACCTGTGCAGAATTTCAGCTCACCCATTTCAGCACAGGAAAGCCCACAGGAATCCAAACCCTGCAGCTAACGATGTGTGGAGGTTTCTGAGCACACTTCCTTAAAGTACAGGAAGGGGTGGGGGCTGGTGGAAAAATCTAATTTAGTGCTCCTGCAGGTTTTCATCAAACATGTCAGAAAACTTTATATATTTTATTAAAAAAAAACATTTCTAGCTTCATCTAAAATAAACAAACATGGAAAATATTGCTGGGGAAAAATGGTAGAAGCTACAATAAAAAAAGATTATTTCAATTTAAGTGACTGTCACAGTCCTGATGGTTTGGGGAAATCGAATGGAACGGTTTCACCACACGATAAAACATTCTTTGGAAATGACTAAATCAACCAATCAGCTCCTGGGCAGCAGCGGCTCTGCTCCTCGGTGACTGAACGCCATCTTCCCCGTGGAGCCGGGAAGGTAAAAAGTCAGCTCTTTAAATGATCATATGATACTTTATTGATCCTCCTTCAACAACTGAGGCCATGAAACAAACGAAAGATGATCTCAAACTGGTTTTTGTTCAGGTCGCTTTAGTTACAACAGCCGGACACAAAAAGGACTTTTACTCCCAGCTGACTGCAGCTATTCACGTATTCACCCATAAAATGTATAATAATGTGTGTGACTATTTCACTATACGTTATTTTCATGACAAATTAAGATAAATTTAAGAAATCAACATGAAAAGAATGTCCTGAGCTGTTGGTATTTAAAGAGTTTGCTCTTTACACCAAAGTTCATTCTCAATAATCCAGTTATAAATCCAACTAGGTTCAGTCACGTCATCTGGACCGTTTTCTTTTTAGCTAATCTGTTTCATCCTTCATTCGAAGGACTTCTTCCATCTGAGGAACCACCAAACATAACTGAGTCCCAATGAACAGCATACTCCATAGTGGAAAAAACAGCTTGTGCTAAGATGGCCTCTGGGGCCCGCCCTCTCCCTCGTCAACTCGTCTGAGACAGTCATGCCAAAGTGGTTCAAACCACCAAAGATGTCTGACTGAACATTGTTGGATTTTATACCTGGATTATTGAGCATGGACTTTGGTGTTTTGAACCCATTTGGCATGACGGTATCAGAGGAGTTGATGAGGGAGAGGGTGGGCCCCAGAGGAGCGGGTGGGCCCCAGAGGCCATCTTAGCACCAACAAACTGTTTTCTCCACTATGGAGTATGTCGTTTGTTGGGAACCAGTTTTGTTTGGTGGCTCCTCAGATTGAAGACGTCCTTCAGACGAAGGATGAAACGTCTCTGCTAAAAAAAGAAACCGTCCAGATGACCTGACTGAACATTGTTGGAGTTTGCTCTTTACAAACTTAAGACCGGTCTCAAGACCACTTTTCGATGGTCTCAGTCTTGTCTCGGACTCGACCACATTTGGTCTCGGTCTTGTCTCTCGGTCTCGGACATTGAGGACTCGGGATTTTATTTCAAGACTGGTCAAGACCACAACTGTGGAAATATCACTAAATTGCCAGAATATTGTCCAGTTTATTTGTCAACATCTTTGTTTTTTTATTGGATGCAAAACGTACTGATTCAGATCCAAGTGATAATGTGACTCATTGCTAAATACATTTTTTGTTACCGCGGTCATGCCCACACCCTTTCACTCGCACACGTCACTCCCAGTGTGACCAAATTGGGCAGTTTACTTCCAATTGGGCGGTTTTCATTCAATTTTGCTGGAAACTCTGAGAAGATTTTTTGTTGGATTGTTGCGTTTTGCAACATATTGTTAAATTACCTTGGCTTGTATTGATATGTGTTCATGTTCAAACAGTAAATATACTATAACAACATATTGATTGGGCAGATTTTTGTCTGATATGACGGTTTTTAACAGATTTTTGGACAGGAAAACCTCGACTCTATTTTGCAACACTGGTCACTCCAAGAAAATGAGAAGTGATTGTCTGGGCAAAAGAAGTGTCTGCCAAATTATCAGTTATGAATTTGGCCTATTTAAATCACAAAGTATGTACAGTACTTGTAACTAATATCCATTTATGTAACTTTTTAGGTGTATATCTACTACCTTATTGAAACCACTGTGCAACTATATGGTTATCCTTGGTGTTGAGTTCGGACTTATGACGAGTGTTTTGCCACTGTAGTTTTTTTAAGACTTGTCATGTGACGAAACTACTTCCAGTTTAACAGTTGTGTAATTTCATTGATGAATCACATGAAGTCCGGCTACTGAATGTCTGATTTCTTTAAGTAGCTTTGAAAATGTATAAAAGCTGATATATTCATTCTAAAGCAAACAAAGTTGTGGTATGTCACTTTTATAAAAAATATTTTATAATAAAATGTTATATTTTATTTGAGGTCTTGGTCTCAACTTGGTCTCAGACCCTAAAAGTCTTGGTCTTGTCTCGGTCTCACTACACTCGGGTCTTGCTCTTGACTTGGTCTCGGGTTAGGTGGTCTTGAACATAATGAACGTTGCCATTATTAAATCACTTCAGCTCTTTCTGTAGTAAATAACACATGGTAGTTGTTCACAGATTTTCGTAAATTTCTTTTTTTAACCATCAATACAAGAATAAAATTCTAACGATGATTTTTTTATTTATTTTTTTTTTGCTGGCCTTACAATAAGTACCTTTATTTTCAGCTGTCAGTCATCTAAAACACAACTACAGTTTGTGTCCATTGAGACATCTGTGTCCTTCTGCAGCTGCATATCAAAACAGGCACTTGTTTTGAGCTATACAGGCTGATTAGACTGTTACTCAGTCTGAAGGTTGACAGACGTGAGCTTTAAGTGATGTGAGAACACATAAGACACCTTGAAGCAACGCTAACAGGAGACTGTGGGAGCTGTCACTCAGACCATCATACATTCAGTGCTGACAAGATTTCTAATCAGCACAAGGTGCTTTATTGAGCTTCCTAGAGTTCCCTTGTGAGAGGGGTTTTAGAAAGGCTTTATACATAAATACAAACTGATGGAAATGTATTTATTCATCTCAAAGCACTGGCTTAAATAACTTAGTAAGGCAAACCCAGACACAATGGCCCAGTTTATAATAATCATTTCACTGTTGAAACTGTACTGCACAAAGCAATAAGTTGTTATTTTTTTTTTTACAACTCCAATGCTGAATAAGCTGATTTGATGTGTAAAATGTAAATTTTAAAAAGTTAACAATAGGCTTAAACAATAAGTGGTACAAGTAAGGAACAGCTGGAGAGCATTTCTGCCACTAAATAGGTTAATTGGCAACAAGAAGGCTGGGAAGCAAAAGAACATTTTAGAATACATGGATATATCAAAAAGTAAAGATGGGAAGAGGTTCAACATTTGCAAAAACATCTCAAAATAGCGGAACAGTTTTAGAATAATGTTCTACAACAGAAAACTGGGAAAACATAGAACATTTCATCATCCTTAGTTCTTATTACTACCATCAACAGATTTCAAGAATCTGGAGAAATCTGGGAGCTCATAGGACAAGGCTGAAAGTCACTATTGGACGCCCGCAGGCTTTTAAAAGAAGTCTGATATTGTTCTGGACATCACTGCACGGGCTCGGGGTCCCTTTTGAACTTCACTGTCTGTAAACCAGAATGAACGCTGCTTCGAGATGTAGCTTGCAAAGTAAAAGCCGTTTGTGAGCAGCGTCCAGAAACACCAAGGTTTCTCTTGGCCAACGTTCATTTACAACACACTGAGATAACGTGGAAAAATCAATGTTGAACTTTTTTTTTTTAAACCACACCTCTGTATACCGAATGAAAGTTTAAACTTTTTGAGATATGTTGCTGCCATACAATTCAAATTTACCTTGTTTTACAAAAAAATATGGTATAATGTATTAGTTTCATTTGCTATGTCGTATGGTCTGGAGACAGTGGCACTGACAAAATCACAGGAGACAAAACTGGAAGTGGCAGAAAAAAATGCTGAGGTTCTCCTTAGGAGTGACAAGGATGGATAAGATTAGGAATGAGATCAAATAGGTACAGCACATGTTGAACAACTGGGAGATAAAAGTTAGAGAGAACAGACTGAGATGGTTTGGACATGTCCAGTGGATATATTGGTAGACAGATGTTAGAAATGCAGCTGCCTGGGGAAAAAAACCCAAAGAGGAGATATATGGATGCAGTTAGAGAGGACAAGGAGGTAGTTGGAGTGAGGACTGAAGATGTAGAGAACAGAGTGAGGTGGAGGAGGATGACTCGCTGTGGCGACCCCTGAAGAGGGAAAAGCTGAAAGAAGAACAACAAGAACAAGAACAAGAAGAAGAACAAAAAGAAGAAGAAAAGCAAGGAGAACAACAACAAGAATAAGAACAAGAAGCAAATGTTGGCATTTTAAAAGACAAAAAGGAAGACCAAAGAGGAGATGTAAGGACAGAGTGAGATGGAGGATGAGTCGCTGTGACGACACCTGAACAGAAACGGCTCAAATGCAGTCTCAAAAATGGGTGAATTTATTTTAGATATGTTTGCAAAAGTGGTTCTTTAAAGAGCAACATCCCATCAGTGTGTAAATATGCTTCAGATTGTTGGTAGGTCTTATTTTTAATCATATGAAAAGCAAAAAGGGAGAGCAAATGACACGTATTGCATGCAAAAAAACTCTAAAATTAATTTATTTGAATTGGCCTGAAAGATTCACGCACACACTCCTTGAACATAAACAAGGCTGGCCCTTACGTGTTGCATGTATGATTATGAATTATGCAGCCCTGCGATTTCCCACTAGAACTCCATCAAGTGCATCATTTTAGACGTGACACACCATCTGGCAGCTAAATACTGAACAAGTAGATGTAGCGTAACATCACAATCTCTCATCGCCACTGTGGAGCGTTTGGAATGAGCGCAAGCATGACATTATCTCAGGCGTAATGTCATAACACTGATGTGCTGTGCCGCTGAGCTTATTTGATGCACCACCCCGGGGTAATTTTCCCCATATAGTCATCGAAATCAGAGGGAACTTACCCGCTTGGTGACTCAGCAGCTGGAACATCTGTAAAAAGACAAAAAAAACAGCAAAATGAGTCGATTTTTCCTCAATTGTTTCAGCTTAAATCAACTTTCCCTGTTTAAAAGTTTCTGTATTGCTCTTTCTCAATTTTTCTACATTTTGAAAGTTAAAAATCATGATGTAAAAAATTATAAAAAAAATGTAAAAACTCCATCCATCCATCCATCCATCCATCCGACCGACCGACCGACCGACCGACCGACAGACAGACAGACAGACAGACAGACAGACAGACAGGATATTCAGCATGAACCTGAAAATAAACTGGTCAATCACTATTTGTAAGTCTGGGATATTTGCACATCTAACACTGAATGTTTTATCTTCTCTCACATCAAAGGCATGCACGAGAAAGTGTTGTTAAGCAAATCCTATCATTGATTTTTCTTGTATCTCATCAAGTAAACTCATGTCGTCTGGTGAGGGGGGGTTCTGAATCCCAGCTACTCTCACCCCTAAATTATTTCACCTCCACTACATGTTGTTATCATCACCCAGAGTACACATCTCCACAGCCCACTTAACAGATTACCGCACACAGACATGGTAGAAAAGCATTTTAATTAAACACTAATCGCTTCACTTTGTCCAACAGAACCTCGCCAAGACCTAAATCTCCCGCTTTATCTGGCCGTGTAATTAGCAGCTCCTGTTTGGCAACATTATCCAGGTGGTAAATATATCATACTTAGACATAACTTCATCCAATTAAAGGGAAAGTTAACTCTTCTCCCACACGCTCTGCCTCGGGCATTAATGAAAGCCTGTTAAGTAGAGATTAAAAACCACATACAAGTGAGTAAATGCACTCACTGTTACCAAAAAAATTGATAATTTTACATAAAGAAACATGAAATTTAGATTTCAGAGCCAACTTTATCTAAGAGTGGTGACTGTACTAAAGTCAAACTAGAGACATTGCATTTCCTGTGAAAATACTTATTGCAGAATAACTTGCTGAAATAAACAGCTGCTATTAGCTTAAAAAAGCATGCTGAAATGTAGCTGAAATGGAAGAACAAGCATAAATTAGCAAAAGAAAGCAGAAAGAACTCATAATTGCTAAATTGGGTTTAAATAAGCAGAAGCTAGCACAAACATTTGGAAATTAGCAAAAATTAAAAAACTGACATTAGCACCAAAAAAAAAAAAAACTGCTGAAAAGTAGCTGAAAATGCAGAAACTTAAACTACCAGAAGGAAGTGGAAAGAGATGAAATAAGCTCCAAAAGTGTGGAATTAGCTGAAAAAGCTAAAACTAGCATAAAACAGCAAAACCGTATCTGAAATACCAGAATAAGCTTAAGCTTGCAGAAATAAGCTGAAAGGAGCATAACAAGCTGAAATTAGCAGAAAGAAGATAGAAGAAGCGCAAAAATGTAGACAGCAGAAAGAATCTGAAAGATTGCAAAACAGCTGAAAAAAAAAAACAGCTGAAAACAGCTGATTTTTGTTGTTGCACAAAGAGGCTGAAAGAAGCTGAACCAGAACAAAATGTGAAAAAAGCAATTAAAGTCTGTAAACAGATCTAAAGATTTGAAGGATGTAACATGAGCGCAATTCATTTGATTTAAAAAAAACAAATGCAGCAGAAAAGGCTAAATATTTCAAAAAGCTAAAGTTGCACCAATACCAAAAGTCACAGCACCCTTCTCCTGAAAGAGCTGAACGTTTTGATAGAAATAGCTCGAAAACTGCCAGATGAGAATCACGCCAAAAAAATGTACGTAAGAAAAATGGATCACAATAGTGTGAAGCGTTCACACAATAAGTGGTTGTCTAACCGCTACAGCTGTTTAATGACGATGTGCATGTTTCAAAGAAAGTGTGGGTTTTGGCTAATTAGTGCAATTTTAAACAACCTGTATCAAAATTATTTGCTCTGATTAAAACTACACCGCTGTCAAAGTCCATTCACAGAGGTGACAATAACATGAGTTGTTCTACTTTTATGCATAATTAAGTAGCCCTCTTTTTCTACATTGGATTTATTTTCATAATTCTTTTGTTGCTAAAGGAGGTGGAGGTCGTTTTGGAGTGGCCAAAGCCTCCGCCATCCACCCACGCACACGTTTCCACACTCTGCTGATTATCTTTCAGCTTGTGCTTCTTTGTACTTCCACTGAGTTGTCGCTTTCAGAGATTTTCAGTTTAGAAATTCTTGTTAGCTGCAATGACCCTTTTCTTTTTAAGTGAAGCTTTGATCCTAAAACGTCCATCCATCCATTATCTTTACCTGCTCCTTCCTTTTCCGGTTACGGGGGTCAACAGTGCCCGTAATCCCAAAACACATTACAAAGGTGCATTTTTTATTTTTATTTTTCTTGAACTAAGCCTTTAAAAGAGGTCATGCAAAATAAATAGAGCTACAACAGACTGGGCAGTGGGTATGTCAAGTTTTCACTGAGTTAGCTCTTAGGATGCCCCAGTCTGATGCTGAGTATCAGGTCAGGGACCAATCAAGTCTTTTTCATTGATCAGTGTTTCTGTCATTGATCACACTTCAAACCAAGTCTCTGCTGTTTTATATCAGCAGTATTCAGAGGAACTAGCATATGTGGCATGTAATTATAAATATCCAGACTTATAGGGTGAACGTTATAAGATTAGTTCACATAAATGTCTGTGAACTAATCAATTTTAGTAGAGACTACTAAATGTGTTTGCTATTGTACTGAGGTCCTAAGTTAACGCAACTAAACATGTTTAGTTTCGTATTTGTGTAAAAACTAGAATGGTTTAAGGCAACGGGTTTCCATGTGATTTTCTAGTAAAGTCCACTAGTTCAGGTTAAGAGTGGATTAATCAATGATTTGTCACATTCATACACCAAATACTTTTTTTTACAAAAGTACAATAAGCTTAAATATACTCATTGGCTTAAAAGAACAAAGTTAAAGTACCGTACGTTGAAATTCCAGGCTGTATAGTTTTTGCATCAGCTACGCTCAACTTGATTTTTAGTTTTGTTAGATATTATTCATCACAATATTTTATTATATATATTTTATTGTTACCTGTATATTCTATATTATTAACAGCAGAGACAATTTTACAGTGTGTGTATGAAAAAAGAGCCCCTGCTTTACAAAATGAAAACAAATATATTGTGAAATTGACAATTATGAAGCTGTGGATTTATTTTAATGGTGACTAGCACTGTTAGCAGAATTACCAGTTAGCATCACTAGCAGCTTGTTTGCCTTCCTTAAATCCAGCCTACCTCGCCTTGAAAAAATCCAGCAGGCCAACAAATCCATAACATGTTAGATGACAGACAGCGGAGGAGGAGACACAGCAGCTTGTTCTTAGCCTGTTTAACCTTCTTGTTCTGCTGAATTTCTTTGTTTCTCCTTCATAAGACCCCTCACTTTGCAGCAGACCCTCTGAGCTGTCTCTCTGTTTGCAGGCTCAGGTGACAAGCTCCGCCTGCATGGCTAAAGTTAACTTTAAGAAACTCGATAAACAAATCCATCCATTATTTTTAGTACATGATATATTTTAAGATCAAACTGTATAACAAGACTGTCAGCTTACACTTTTATTATAAAAGAGCCCCAAATACAAACTGCAGCAACACAACACCATGAAGACTGAATCGCCACGGTCTGTGACCCCAATCCACCCGATCCAAGAATGATGTCAGCATCAGAGGCCCAGAGCATTATTAGATCAGACCGGCCCTAACTTTAGACTTTATGTAAAAAAGTGAACATCATATTACTGGATATCTTCATTAAAGTTGTAAGTGGTCCTCACTTACAGTACATACAGTACCATAGTAACTTCTCCTGGTTCTGTAATTACAATGTTTCTCATTCAGCCATTTACACACACAAACTCATTCAGTACTTTCTACTGTGTACTTCACACGCTGTAAACAGTACTTCTTATATTTACACTCATACACAAAAAGACAGCCAGGTGCCAGTGGTGCTGGATCCTGTCAGCGTGCTCCATGAAAAAACCTGATTACACAAATGTCAACAAAGTGTGACGTCAGTATTCTTTTTATAATCCCACCCTGTTGGCTGGAAAGCTGTTTCAACATCTGGTTCACAGACGTTGGGTATCGAGTGTCAGAAATCGGCACATTTGACAAACGTTAAGCCCGGTCATGTCAGAACAAAAGCAGTAATCTAGTTTACATAACTTGTTTTGTTCATAGGTTGGCCCAATGAGGCAAACCTGTTGCATTTTTTTCTTCTAAAAAAAAATTGGTGTTTGAAATATTGCAAATAAAAAAGCAACATTTTCTTTATTTATATTAAATATGAAAATGTTCTACAGTAGTCCCTCGTTTATCATGGGGGTTTCCTTTCTCAGTCCCCCCCGCGATACGTGAAGAAACACGAAGAAGGAATAGTAGTACAAGTAGTAAGCAGTACTGGTAGTTTATTTTAGTATT
>JARVLU010001354.1:32808674-32819099 GCA_031762415.1 Simpsonichthys santanae
AATTTAATTGCATTATTCAGAATATGACAAACTGTCAAGAACTAAAAAACGCATAAAAGCTCCAAAGTAAAATAAATTTAAATCCTTTTTTTTTCACTTTGTCTCTGAATTGTCAACCTGATTACAGTAATCTCGTTTGTTGAGTCAAAGTAACTTTAAATAAAATCACTGTGAAAAAGAGGCTCTTTCTATGGAAACATCTGTACTTCCTTTGAAAACCCATTCATCTGTCTGTCTAAATGGATACATCTGTTTTATTTTATTTACTGAAAGCACTGAATAGTGAAGTGAACAAATTCTAATCATATTTAATGGAACATCATACTTTAAAAAGGGGCAAACACAACAAAATCCTTAAATTAGGTATTTACTTTATGAGCTGAAGCACATAAAACAAGATGAAACAGCTGTAATTTTGCCTCATCTAAAAGCATTTTTGAAGCAGCTTTGAGGAACTGAGCTCTTGAGCGCCCCCTGTTGATAGAGTTGGAGCTGGACCACAGACCTTTGTGAAGCACAGCGTTGGCAGGTTTGTTCCCAGCCAGCGACTCTTTGGACAGGTGTTGGTGGTACTCTGCCAAACATTCCACCTCAGTGAAGCGAGTGCTGAGAGCCATGGCCGGGTGGCTGGGGTCCTGGGTCATGTTGAGGTAAGCTGCCCGCCGCAGCTGCTCCTCGATCACCAGAGCCTGCTCTAACAGCTGAAAAGAGCAAAAAAAAAGCTAATGATGCACATAAAACATACTGTATATGAAAAACAAGAGAAAATAGCAATTTCTGTTGAAATGTAGAGGAACAATGAGTGCTGAATGATTTACTGCAGAAGCCGAAAGTGAGTTGTCCATTTAAAAATAAGCTGAACAATGCCTAAGCACCAAAAACCTTTGCTAAAAGCAGAGAAATGCTAACTCAAAGTAGCTAAAAGCTAAATATGAAAAGCTAAATGTAGCAAAATGCTAGCTAAAAGTAGAAAAGCTTAGCTAAAAGCTTAATGTAGCAAAAGGCAAGCTAAAAACTAAATTTAAGTAAATGTATGCTAAAAGTAAAAAAAAAAAAAAAAAAAAAAAACTAGCTGAAACCCAAAAGTATCAAAAGGCTAGCTAGATACAGTAGCTATAAGTAGCACAATGGTGATTAAAAAAATCAAAGTAGCAAGAGGCTAGTTAAAAGTAGAAAAGCTTAGCTAAAAGCTTAATGTAGCAAAAGGCAAACTAAAAACTAAATTTAAGAAAATGTGAGCTAAAAGTAAAACGCTCTAGCTGAAACCCAAAAGTAGCAAAAGGCTAGCTAGATAGCTATAAGTAGCACAATGGTGATTAAAAAATCAAAGTAGCAAGAGGCTGGCTAAAAGTTAAAAATTGCAAAAAAAAAAAAAAAAAACTAGCTAGATGCAAAAAGTTGCAAAACAGAAGCTAAAAGTTAAAAACAGAAAAAGACTAGCTAGATGCTAAAAACAGCAAAACATAAGTCAAAAGTTAAAATAGCAAAAGTCTGGCTAGATGCTAAAAGTAGCAAAACAGAAGCTAAAAGTTAACAATAGCAATATGCTAGCTAAAAGATAAGCCGAATGATAGCTAAAAGCTAATCTAAATCAAGACAAAAACAGAGCCAGTACGCTGAAGCTGTTTTCAGAAACAACAATTTTTATGAAGGAATTAAAGAGATTGTAATGTATTTCTATAGGATAAATATTTTAAATAAAGATTGTTTTAAAAATAATAAAAGTTACAGAAACTAAAAGGTATGGCAAAAATCTACTTAATAAGCTGAACATTTTGACAATTGGATAGCTGAAGTAGCACAACCCATGAAGATGTAGATGAATTGTTTAAAAAATATATATACATATAAAAAACAAGATTAGTTATCATTAAAACAAAATAAAATGTTTGAGCTTGCCTTAAAGCGTCGCGCCAGGAACTTGTTCTTCATCTCTAAGTAGTTGCCCTTGTGTATCTCAGTTTTGAAGGGCTCATTCAGAATAGCGTAGCGGGGGTCGTTCTGAATGTCTTGCCAGCGAGCATAGCCATGTCTGATATGGAGTCCTGGTCAAAGAAAACAAACGGGATCATCAAATAAAACTGAGGTGTGTGTTCGTGAACAACCTGGCTGTGAATCTCTCATCACATTTTGTAAATCTCAGCCTTTTTTTCCGCTGCAGCTCTTTCCTGTCGTAAGTAATTACATTACTTTGCAGGGACGTTGAGCTTTTGGCTCTGACACGGGAAAGGATACGTTACGATGCCAGCCAGCAGCCAGTAGTCATGGCGACGATGCCAGATGTCGTGTATTTTTCCAGAAGACCGCGCCGCTCGCTCCTCTGTTTGCCAGAGGGTGTGTAACTCTGACAGCATGACAGTAAAAACAGACAATTTTCAGGCGATAAATAAATAAACAACAACAAGCATTTAGGACGTTTCCATCATTTAGAGTCTGAAAAGCATCTTAAGTCAAACATGATTAATTACAATACTTTCTTTTCACTATATCGCTGGAAATAAATTAACATTAGAGCTTAAAGGTAAAGAATACTAAAGAACAGAAAGTTTATACAAAGAAATATAATTACTTTTACTTCTAATTAGCCAACTTAAACATGTGTATGCCACAGCCAATTTTAAACCTATTATTCTAACATGGTGTGGTAGTAGCTGAGAGTCATGCTCAGCACGTGCCCTGAGCTCCAACAGATCAAAGATCCGACAATAAAAATATTGTGATATTGAGAAAGATTAAGAGAATTATTGAGATCCTGCATATTGTTATTTATAAGAATTGACCAACACAAATATAACTTTGTCTCCTCTCATAAGATGATTTGAGTTTTTAGTTTAATTCTCCAGTATTCAATATTTTATTATTATTTTCCTTCTTGTTATATTAAAAGCTTTTAGTTATTATAATTTAATATGCACTTCGTCAATGAATGTGAGGCTTTTAAAGTGCCATGCATTTCCTACAAACTCAACAAAGTGGAAGAGAACATTGTAATATTTAAGAAAATTGGCATAATGCACATGATTATACTCATTTCATCACACAACAGCCTTTTTTGTTTTACTTGGCGAAGCAAAAATGAAACAGGAAGTGACATCAGAAGGGAACTCTTTAAAAGGTGAACTCCTTAGTCATTATTTATTGAAGTAATATTATTTAAACTGATACGTCTTTGTCTCCTTTTAATAGGGACTCGAAATAATCTAAAGAAACATCCGATTCTTTACTTTCTGTGTTAGCCATTTTAGCAGCGCTCTGTTTACATGCAATGTTCCCTTTTATCATCACTTCCTGTTAATCAACAGGAAGTGATGACACAATTAGATTTGGCATGTATGTGAGTTTATTTGGTCATTAAGATGCATCATTCTAAAAGTACTAGAGCAAATCAGTGTACATATTATATTTAATAGTAAAATAGAATTATTATTTTGCTGCTACAAAACAATAATAATCCTGTTAGCCTGTTAATCCTGTTCATCTCAGCGGCGTGAATTTCTTTGTGCCTTTAGCTATTAATGTTATTTTTCAAAAAAGGGGTTCATCCTTGTGAAAAATTATTGTCACAGCCACTTCAATTCACCACGTTTTCATAGGTTTTGTTATAAAACTTGATTTCTACATGAGTTTTTTCCTGCTGATATCCCATTGGAACATCAAGTAAATGAATGGCATTTTTTTCTTTTATTTAATAATATAATACATTTAAATTTTTAAATGTCAGTGTTTTTTTCCTAAAATAATGATAAATGTATCCTGCTGACAAACACACCACTGGTTTGCTCTAGTACCTTTACAACTATGCATCTTAATGACTAAATAAACTCACATCAGTGTTTCCGGACCTGTAATTATGATAAATTTGTCGGATCTGTTGGGGTTCAGAAATGATGGCTACAGGCTGAGGTCGGGTTGGATCGGATTTTTTTGGCCCAAATGCAACTCTAAATATCGCATCGGCGATAACCAAATTTCCACATCGGTCGGGCTCTAATCCCAACATGGTCTTAAATGTACCTGCTGAAGATCAATGATTTGTTTTACATTTTCATATAATCTGAATTACGCATCTCCTTCCATTGTGTGTTTATGCAAACGCAAAAAGAAAAGTCTACGAGAGTCTGAACCCTCGTCCGTTCTTCTTTTTTTTCAAACCAAAACGAGACGTTTTCTCACCAGTAAAACCTCCATCAGCAATATTAAACATAAACTTGGCTTTGAATCCATTTTTCTCCTCTTTTCTGCTCTCGTCCATCTCATCCAAAGCGTCTTTGTCTCCGTTCAGTCGACCCTCTAGTGCAGCTTCGCTCTTCACGTCATCTGCAGCCGTCACACAAAAGACAGGACGTTTTCTTAAAAGGCGGCCGTGTAACGGGACTACAAATAGACAAGTTGTTTCCTTAAAGAGCGCCGCCTTTTTTATTTTTTTTATTTTGCCTTTTTGTACTCGTTCCATTTGAGAATTCACGTCAGACGCCGTGTACCTGACTTGTTTTCTTTGTCTTCGTTTTTTTCCCGAGGAGAGCCGACGTCTCCTTTTTCAGAGGACTTCTCAGCGTCTTTGCACGGCTCCACTGAGGATAAGAGGAACAAAAGATTACACGTACAAAACACAGCTTTGCAGATGAACAGTTCGTGCAGCCACTCACTCTTCGGTGAAGTGTGACTGGACGGCAGCTCTGTCGGCTTGACAGCGGACTCTTTCGAGTGAGTGCACGGCTCGGCCTTCGCGGTGGGGGATTTGCTTCTGTTCCTCTCGTCTTCTGTTTTCTCCTCCGAGCTGGCCTTGCTCTCCTCGCTGTCAGCAGCCTTCTCAGGTGCAGAGGCTGGCTCTGCGCTGGAAGCCTGCTGTGTGGGGAAATAGACGGGGCACCGTGAGAAGTTGGCTGAGGGCAGAGGCCCAACTTAAGAAGTGTCTGAACAACCAGCACCTCCTGAGGTGGATGAAATGAGTTAGTTTATCACAGGATGGTTTGTGAGGAGAAGGACAAGACTATAAAGATGAAGGAAAGAAAAGTGATAGGTAGAGGAGGTCAAATCCATGACTCACTTCCTGCTCTGATGATTTTTTTCTGTCTTGTTCTGTGGTCTCCTTGTCCTCAGCGTTACCCACCAAAGACTCTGTCCCTACTGCCACAAAACAACAGCTTAGCACTTTGGTTCTGATTTTTTTAATTGTGTGTATAAAATATATGAAAACCCTGCTCTGACCTGATGGGATGGGGGTGCCGGGCTGCGTGGCCACAGGGCTGGCTGGCACAGGGGTGTTGGAATCAGAAGACACACTTTCAGTGAGTTTCTTCAGCTCCATCCCAATAGGAATCAGATCTGGAGAGCTCAGCTTCCCGTTTACATGTTCAAACTCCTGCACCTGCAGCAAAAGAGACACATTTAACCAGGGGGGGGCGGGAGGGGGGGGGACCCACTTACAAAATGAAAACCCTTTTCCAAACTAAGGGCCGGTTTCAGAATCTACATTAACTCAAGATACTCGACATCTTTTCTTGGTGGCAGGTTCCTCAACAAGAGTCAGAATGGTCTCGTTTGACGTTCTCTGTTGCACTTTTGACATCATAATCAAAGATTACTGAAATAATAAAGTAATAAAAGTATTTTACATTTAAAATAACATCTTGGGGGCCAGATAAGATTCCAACGAGGGCCACATTTGGCCCCCGGGCCTTAAGTTTGACACATGCATTTAACTGTATTAATGGAAAGCCAACGAGGAGTGGCTCTTTTTCTTCAATCCGAACAGATTAGAAGAAACTCAACTGCACACGACATCAGTCAAACTGAGTCACTAGGTTCTTTTGCCTGTAGAAAAAAAGGCACCAACTTGTCTTGGATTCAAACTTGACTGGCAAGCATTTCACGTTGATGCTATTTTAATACATAATCAATCATTGTTTTTTTTTAAATAAAGATTTTTGTATCCAATCCTGGTGAGCTCACCAGCCAAGGTACATATTTTACTAAACATCAAATGCGCTGACCTACTTTTTTTCTAATCTCTCTGTGTTTATTCTCCAGGTTGAAAAATCCGTACCTTTTTCCTGACAAGCGACATGACGCCGATCCTGGTGAGAACGTGCTGACGAGACAGGCCCTCGCGGGGGACTCCATCAGCAAAGGTCTCCGCTCCGTCGGCGCCGGGCTCACATAAATGTCTCATAAATAGAGACACATACGCCCTGGTAAACAGAGACACTTTGCAGTAAACTCAAGAGAAAGAAGAAGGTGACATGCAAGGACACCATATTTTCTACCAGTTTGCGACTAGGGAGATCATCCAATACGTACGGTAGTAACACAAGTGAAGCCCTTTCATTAATAAGAGCAGGGCGGCACAATTCAATAATGTCCTTACAATTAAAAATGGCCCTCGTATAATTGTTCACTGTACATGTTATACGGCAGCAGTGAATGTACTGTTTGGATATGTGATCATAAAAGGTATATGCAAGCTAATGAATTTGAGATGGAAGGCCCTGCATTCCTTTAAGGAATGCACGTCGCCCTTTAGACCAGTGGAACACCATTTTGCATGGTTTGGTTGCTTCTCTGCTCCAACACCTGATTTGAAAGAACATGTGATTAACAGGCTTCTGCAGATCTTGAGAAAGTAATTAAATCTGTGAGTCAGGTGTGTTGGAGCAGAGAAACAACATACATGCAGGGTGGTGCTCCACAGGGACTATGGTTGGGAACCACTGCTTTTGACTAAGAGATGCAGTGCACGCTGCAAGCTAGAAACTTTATCCCCACTATGTCTACAAGAAAAGAATGACATTATTTTTCTTGCAGCCCAGATTTTGTGAATTTCTTGTTCAAAACACATTTTTGTTGTTGTTGTTGTTGTTGTTGTGTGATTGGAGGTGGACGTAGTTCAGACAGAAAAGCAGAAATGTGGACGTTCCAACTCCCCAGGAGTTTGTCACTTGTCTTTCTGGCGAAGAACAAAATGTTCTGGCCAGAACAAGCTTTGTTCTTGTCCTTGCCACCTCAAGAACGTGCACATTTTTCTTAGTTCTTGCTAAACAAGCTTGGAATCATCTTATGTTGAAAAATGACTTAAAAAAAAAGGTTATGTGTGACCTCATGTAAAACTGCAAGATGTCACACTTAGAGTGCTGTGAATGACTTTCAGCTACTACCACATTGATTTATATCTCAAGACTTGTACATTTGACTGAGTTAAACATTTTTGTGCTGATTAGTTGTGGAAGCCATCTGAAATTGCATTTATTGTAATTTCCAGACTATTGAGCGCACCTGAATATAAGCAGCACCCACTAAATTAAACAAATTAATACATTTTGTACATATATAAGTCGCCCTTGTCTATAAGCTGTAGGGGGTCTATGTTGTAACATGAGATATTTACACAGAAATATATATTTTAAATTTAATTAAACACTTAGGCTACTGGTAACATACACAAATATGTACAGTAAATGTTTTTTCTTCTGAACAGTGACTGCAACACGGCTGGTTAAAAAAAAAATAACTAGATACAGTAGTCTACCAGGAAAAGTCGCTTATATATATGTTTAAAAAGAAAAATCTAAAATCTCCACTCTTGTTTTTGATGGCGATTGTTTTGACGTTCAGTCGACTCTGCACGGTGGAAACCCCTCTGCTCTCTGTGTGTTCACCTATTCTTCAAGAACATTTTCAAATTCGGGCCATCTGCCTTATTTATTTATTTATTTTTTTATTTATTACCTCTAGTAACCTCGGGTTTGGACCTGTAAGTACTGTTAATTTGTTGGGTCAGGTGGGGTTCGGAAACGATGGCTATGGGCTGGGTTGGGTCGGATTTTTTGGGCCCGAATGCAACTCTAATGCCAAGCTTACGTGCAGCAGCTCCATTTTCTTTTTCGACAGCCAGATCGATCGCCTTTAACTTGAAAGCTGCATCATATGCATTTCTTTGTGTTTTCCATGATGTGTGTGTGAATGAAGCACAGAATGACTGATCTGAAGAATTTAGTGTGAGCGCGGCATAAAGCTCAATAGACCGCCTAAAATAAATCAATCCATAAATTAGCCGCAAGGTTCAAAGCGAGTGAAAAAAGTAGCGGCTTATAGTCCGGAAATTACGGTACTTTAGTTGTAGATGCACATATACTGATGATTTTCTAATCACTTTTTTGTAATGTGTCCCAAGATTCATGAGATGTTGCCTCCAAATATGTCACGGCAAAGTTCTTGCTCAGTCTGTCAGCTCTCGACGTGTGCAGGAGATCAGTCAGATCACAACAGTTTTAGGGCATCACCTGAACTCCCGCTCACTTTTCCCTCTGAGGTCCCGAACCAGCCAGTGCGAGTTGAAGGCATCTTGAGGAGGCATGCCCCAGCGCATGATGGCGTTAAGGAAGGCTTTCCTCTGACGAGTGTTGAACCCCAAGACCTTATGACAATGAGGATAAGACTTGAGTAAAAGTGTTTGAAAGGATGAGGCAATACAAACAACAACAAAAAGCTGCAGACAAATAGAGCTGCCTGAGGAAAAGCATGGGCCCATGGAAGCTTGAGACATGACTCGTCTGTGTGAGTTTACAAATATGGTGGATTAGGCAAATTTGAGTAAATCTGCTGCTAAACGCAAAAGAAGAAACAAGTTAGACAACGATCAAGGATAAACCTGGGGGGGGGATCAAGCAGGAGGGTGGTGCACCATGAAGACAGAGCTCAGCATTTAAGCACTTGCAGCTTTAGTGAAATGTTTTCTACATCGGTAAATTATCCTAACCTTTTGTCTGCATACTTTACGCAACCAATCCAAGTATAAATATGTACCGATCCTTTAAAATATTCAGCCTTCTCGGTTGTAACTCTTCCACGGATGTCACCACAGTCCACCTATGGATTTTTCCATAAGTAAACAAACACGTAGTGGTTGGCTGCCGTTCAGAAAGTTTCGCTTTCAAAATGTCAATTTAAGACATAAAATCCATCAATATGAGAAAAATATTGTTCCAATTTTGTTTCAACATTTTTTGACCAGTTCTCAATGAGTATCTTTAAATCTTGTCTTTTCAATAACTATTGTAGTATCTATAGCCTCTATTGTTCTTGCGCTGCCATGACTAGTGCCTCACTGGTCCTTTCTCTTGGTGTACAGTCTCAGGGTGCTGGACTTGGGGTGAAACTCTCCATGCAGTGTGAGCAGCTTTTTGATATCGGTGGCTTCTATCTCCTCTTTTAGCCAGGCTGTTATACCAGCTGGGTATCTGACGACAGACGGTGCACACGTGTTCTTGCCGTTCAGCTGGCTCTTCAGGACCTGCCTTACTCTCTGTATGTATTTGGTTGTGGCTGACTTTCTTGCAGCCTTGTCATGCCATTTGTCTGTGGGATTCCAAAGTGTTTGTAGCAATCCTGGACAGCTGCAATGTTGCCTTCAGGTAGTTCAACCTCTCTTGCTACCATTCGACTGCATTTACCCAGTCCGAATGACATTCAGATGTCCTTGCCGTATATCCTGATGAGGTGAATCAGTGAGTCTGTGCTCATTTTTGGCATACAGCACCCATGCAGAGGAGGTGATTGACGACTGTTGCACTTTTGAATCAGTATCCAGTGAACATAAATATATGTATATAAAACTAAACTGAATTTATACCTCGATACTCCCTCCAACTCGTGCCAGTAAGGGTGGAAGAGGTTTGTCCTTCTCATTCTTGAGCTGCCGACGCGACTGTCTGCGTCCACCTGGAGGAGAAACCAGTGTGAAGTTAAAAAATGAGGCATTCACTTGCAAGTTTGAGCAACGCCTTGAATAACGCAGTTTTATAGGGTGGGTATGCAAATTAAGGGTAACCATGCTGCCTACCTTCAGGCCTCTCTTCAAAGTCTTCGTCCTCGTCCTCGGACCCCACGGAGTACTCCGAATGATTGTCTGAAAGATCATCCTGCCACTCTGAGCAACACATCAAAGAGAAACAGTACATTGCGTTCGCTTCTGTTGGTGGCCACCCGAGGGCGCCATGGCACTGCAGATTACTACAGACCACTACAGCCGAGCTGGGCATGCAGGAGCGCCAGTCCTCTGGAACTGAGGAGTGCTGATGATAACTACAGCTCTCACATTAAATCAGAGTGTACTCTCAGCTGCTCGACACACTCCTAAAACATCAACTGCAATTGACTGAGAAACTGTTGACCTGCTGAAGCAAAGGGATTTAAAACCAGCGTGGAAGACTCACTGGGTAAAAGCATGAGGTGCAAGAGCTTCACAAACACATTCAAGGTGTCTTCAGGCACACAGGAAAGCCTCTCCAGATGTGGACTGTGTACACTAATTTAATAATCCTAGCAGATTTAACTAAAGGCAACTGAACTTCTTATTTTGATTCTTGAAGATGTTTTTCTTCTCATCCGAGGAGTTCGATCTTTATTTCTATTATTGCACATCACTGG